>OW121748.1:39605606-40063402 GCA_933228765.1 Miltochrista miniata
CACGCCCAACAGTCCATGGTTGGGAGCCCCGGGTAAGCCCTCGGAAGGATGTCCCAGGACTCCCAACAGACCCACGGCCGCTACTGCGGCCTCGCCCAAAAGTATCCTATGTGTTATTTCAGACTACAATATTTTATCCCTGTACCAAATTTCAGCCCAATTCGTTGAGCCGTTAGAGCGTGAAAGAGTAACAAACAACCACACATCCACACTCACAAACTTTTGCCTTTATAATATTAGCACAGGGCGGAAACTCCAGCTTGAATGTGTGCATGTGACCAATAATTCTAAGCAAATGTTCTCTCAACACGTCCGTCAACTATAATGACAGCTGTGTAGCGGCAGGCAGTTGCCTATCTGTATGTAATATTATTATATTATCTTTGATATTAGTAAGATTTGGGCTATCCCTTCTCACCCAAACAGTAAAGAAAGGTAAGTATACAGAATGAGCTGCAGTAAGTTGGTTTGTGTACGCTGGAAATCTTAAAAAGGCCTGCATCAATTGTGTTCAAACGTGTACAAGATACGGTAACATAAGGCAAACCTTGAACATACGGACGGAGACGCAGGCATCCACTAGCTATAAATGAAAATAATTGTAGTGATGAAATCAACTTTATAAACTGAATTTTCCGTAACTTCTAAATTACAGATTCTGGAATCGCTTTTTCTCAGAAATGTTTAATGTAATGAGTTCAAAAAAAACATAGAGCACAAATTGAAAACCTCCTCCTTTTTTGAAGTCGGTTAAAAATACATACATACATACCTATAGTCACGCCTATATCCCCTAAGGGGTAGACCATAGTATACGCCCACATTTCACCTTATAGTTTTATGTCCCACGTAATAGGTGTTGCCTATTGCCGTGTTGAAATGGACAGGCGCAGGTCGCCGTGACCCGCAGTTGAAATTTTTCAAGCCGCCCATCAAGGTCTTTAACTTATGGCTTAACTATTGTCATTTTACTGTCAACCGGGTTTCATTTCGAGTTTTCCTTCTCTACGCAATGGATCTTTTTGCGAAAGTGTTGTGGTGTATATGTACTGTTATTTATACTGTTGATTGACGGCACTTGGTGGAACTTGCTGCACATATTGAAAACGACACTTGTACTATTCCACAATATTTATTACTATAAACCTGACCGGTTTCGCTTTACAGCATTTTCAAAGGTTGTGATTGGGATTGGGTTGGGATGGGAGATCTCCCATCTAGACCTTTGAAGATGCTGTAAAGCGAAACCGGTCAGGTTTATAATAATAAATATTGTGGAATAGTACAAGTGTCGTTTTCAATATATATGTACTGTATTGGGGTGGCGACATTTTGTACTCTTACCCGTTGCAACACGGGACTCCGTCGCCACACGGGGCCTACTTACGAAGTTGACCGGGCTAAGAGATATTGTCCTTGTCTTATACATGGTATATAAAAACAGAGAATTTTTCCAACAACTTATCATTTTAGAAGACTTTGTACGCTGAAATGATCTATATTCCAAAAAGCGCCATCTATCTTTTAATCACTGAACTACAATAAATAATGTTACACTTCATTGATTGTAGTACTAACAAAGCGATTATTGCTACGGTATATGGCTTTATTAATAGATACTTAATACTGTTTTTCTTTGTTGATAATTACAATGTATTGAGCGGAGGGATTATTTCGATTGATCGATCGAATTTATTGAAAGGAGGTTCAAAAAATTATTACAAATTATTACAGTCGAAAATCAACAAAAAAATTATAAAAATATAACGTTTTTTTAACGTGAGGGAAAATCCATCATGAATGCTATGCTGGACTCCTACCGACTAAAAAATCTCACGTAACGCGCAACAGCCTATGGTTGGGAGCCCCGGGTAAGCCCTCAGAAGGATGTTCTAGGACTCCCAACAGACCCACGGCTACCACTGCGGCCTCGCCTAGGGGGTATTTCGGGTGCTATCCCGCGTTTTTGGGGGGTTTCGGGTGTGATCTCGCATCTAAGGGGGGGCGTGCGTGAATGTCTCACGTCACGCTGACGTCATGGTAAAAAAAATATAGCTTTATGGTTGCACTTCTTTTCCGTATTAAACTTAAACGTTGTTCCCTGATACTCAGTGTTCTGTAAACGATCACTGCAGCAGGTAAGCATCTTCTGCTATGGTTCATCCTCACATATTTGTTATACGTTTTTTTTTTATGTCACTAAGGAGGCAGACAAGCATACGGCCCACCAGAAGGACCTGTGGTCACCGCAGCCTATGAACGTTTGCAGCACCAGACGTAACGTAACGTGTGAAAATCTTTATGGATGCTATGCTGAACTTCTACCGACTAAAACCTCACGGTACCCCATGGACTTCTACCGACTACAACCTCACAATGCCCTACCATCTGCTTGTAGCGGGAATTCCCGTATACACCCTCAGAAGGATAACCCCATAGCTCCCGACATACTTGGTCTGCCAGCGCAGACTCTTCCCGCGGGTTAAGCTTTTACATAGATGTCCTGGGACATCCTTCCGAGGGCTTACCGGGACTCCCAACTGTAGGCTGTTGGGCGTTACGTGAGGTTTTTTTAGTCGGTAGGAGTCCGGCATAGCATTCATGAAGAATTCTCCCTCACGTTGAAAAAAAGGCTTTTACATATATAACATGTATTAGCCTAACCCGCGTGAAGAGTCTTTGAGGCTTTTATTCCACTTTTTTTTGGGGTTCTCTGGGGAGGGGGTTACTATCCCTATTAATCGAGGGGTTAAAAGACACGGCACCGTCTTGGCCTGCTTTTGTAAGAACTGCGAACCTCGTCATCCTCACATATTTAAGTTTATGATCCCTGTTGCCTGTGACATGACCTCTTTAAGTCAATTTAAAGTCCAAAAATGTATAAATCTTCATTAGTGAAAAGAGTCAGTTGCAAAGTAATGATAAACGCCGGGTGCATTTAAAAATATTATTGTTTTCTTTATTCAAGACCACCGACCCGAAACCAAGAACGGCAGTGTCCCTTGAATTAAAAACCTACATATCCTGCCTAATTAAAGTCTAATAAAAATAGTTTTTTTATATAAATACATAATATCTGCTGGCTGCAAATATAAGTTATGTAAAATTTTGTAATATCGGCAGTAATAAATTGTACGTTTTATATAATGTGCAGTGCGGAAAATTACAAATTCTAAAAAATTATGTAATGTGCTTTTGTGCTTTGCGCCATGGAACTATAAAAACACCGGACGAAGTTAGTGGTAAAACGAAACTGGCGCTATGTGGTTTGCGACAGCGTGACATGAGGGATTCACCCCCCCCCCCCCCCCCCCTTTCTAAGAACGCCCAAAGACGCGTAATAGCACCCGACCCCCAATCTCGAAACAAATCCCTGTTCCAAAATGCCAATCACCTTCTCCATT
This sequence comes from Miltochrista miniata, assembly GCA_933228765.1. Taxonomy (NCBI): domain Eukaryota; kingdom Metazoa; phylum Arthropoda; class Insecta; order Lepidoptera; family Erebidae; genus Miltochrista; species Miltochrista miniata. Next base: position 39,609,011 of record OW121748.1, read on the forward strand.
TTTAAGTTGGAAGAGGCCTATATGATTACTGTATGGCTGGTTCTTGGATATGTATACTATTACTGCCGATATTACAAAATTTTACATACGTTAAACCTTTTGGTGTAGCTTGTGAGTAACATGATAGTTAAAATTTCCAACAGTAGATTATCCAAACAAAACCTGCGCCTGTCCGTTTCAACACGGCAAATGGCTCACCAATAATACGTGGTACAAAAAAACTCTAAATTAAAATATGGCGTACTTTGCTTCTCCAAACCCCTTCGAGGATAAGTAATGATGTATGTGTAATCTATCTAAATCTAAATATATATAACTCAAAGGTGACTGACTGACTGACATAGTGATCTATCAAGGCACAGCCCAAACCACTGGACGGATCGGGCTGAAATTTGGCATGCAGGTTATGACGTAGGCATCCGCTAAGAAAGGATTTTGATAAATTCTACCCCTAAGAGGATAAAATACGGGAAGCGGGAACGGGAACAAATTTTAACCGGGCGAAGCTGCGGACATCAGCTAGTTTATAATAAAGCTTCGTCCAATATTTTCATACATCCATGTTATGCACTAATTCGATTAACATTCAGTAGAACATTCGCATTCCAAAAAGTTAATAAACAAGAATGTTAGTACTTAATTAAAACATGCATGTTAGTAGCAATATTCCGTTTACTTTTTTATCCGATTGCCGTAGAAGGTGTAATGTTCTTCCGTATGTATGTATATTCGAGTTCAATAAGCTCACCATCTGTCACGCTGGACAAAATACAAAGTAGGGAATGTTGGCTCATGGTTATGTTTCTGCCATCGCTTTAAATAATATAGATGTATCTATTTGTTAGTCTATCTATCAAACAAATCAGTTTATAGCAGTCTACTTCTGGACGTAGGCCTCTCAGAATTTACGCTACAACAAACGCCTCCTAACTCCCAATTTACGCCACACACAAGATTCTACAACTTCCGCCTCTATGCAACTTTTTCCAGGCTGTCGGTCTATCTGGCGGGAGGGCCGTTTTACCACAGATTATATAATTATTCTATAGTTTTACCCTGCGTTTACCCAGTAGCCTCTACTCTGCGACATTGTTTAAATACTGCAAGGAGGCGTTGGAGAGCGGCCCCGCTCCAACGCTTCCTTGCGCCATAAGCCTGCATCTCGAGAAAAAGATCGGCGGTCCCAGCTCCACAAGAGCAGACTTGGAAGGTGTGTCTTGAGCAACCACTGGGGTGGATCGCCATGGACTGGAGTGACTGGCATGAAGCCACGGCGTTCTCTCCTATCGGGTGTTACAGATACTTACTGGGCACGGGAGCTTCGGTAAGTATCTGTGGCGACCGCTAACCCAGATTGTCGCCCCCAGGCTCACGATTACGGGCACGAAGATCGTTCTGGAATTTCCGGCTACCAATGCATTATCTGCGGCACGGTAAAGAACTGTTCCTCTCCCGTTCCTTTTCCGCAACCTTTTTTTGCATACTCAATTAAATCAGCCTATGGATGTGTACTGCCAGACGTACGGCTCATTATAACACCCTCGCTAGACGAGTTAGCATAGGGTTTTCTTCGAAGTTTTGTTTCCACTTGAATGTAAGTCCAGCTTGGACCTGGAAAATCTTGGTATGGCCTCTCAATAAGCATCTTAATAGAAAAGATCTAACTAGATATTTAAAATTTATTTGCCTATTTAAACACAGAAAATCAACTACCAACAATCTATTCTACACAATTTTACAGCGAATTAATCCAATCGAAATTTGGCAGAGACATAGACATACAAACACTGTCGCTGTAACAGCAACCATTAATAAAATCTCACGTTGTCGGCGGAGGCCCTGATTTACTCGTGTGGAGCACGCGATGCGATTATCAGTCGTGCCGGGGCGATGCGTCACTGCAATAGATACCTTGCTTTAATACAGTCTTTTGATTATAAAATTACACGTCCTGCTTAACCTGTTTATTTAATAAAGCTAGATGTCCTACGGAACTGCAGTCCTGGTTTGTGAGGAGCAGGCTAAATCAAGTAATAAAAATAACCCCGCTCCTCATCGTTCAGGTCTACAGTTTCGTGTTTGGGTATAATTAGGAGAAGTATGAGCCAAGTTTTGAGCTTACCTTAAATATCAAATCAAAATTTCCTGCCAGCTCTTGGACCATTAAAATCTTTTACGCCGGAAGCTCTCAATACATCTGGATGCGGTAACATGTTCAGCAATTTTCTTTCAGAGCGTAGTCTTTATGCGATGTCAATGTTCAAGTCCTATAGTCCTAAGGATCAGTTAATCCTTGGCGTTGCGGTACTCCTTTAAGCTTTGGATCAACCAGCAAATATCCCTGAAATCGTGTCCCTGTCGGGGAAACAGAAAATTAAGCATAAATAAAGGCCTCATGGGTTCCTGGGCATCCTCCCAAGAGCGCTGTTTACAAGGCTGTCTTAACTTTTTTTTTTTATACTACTTAGGTGGCAGACAAGCTTACGGCCCACCGGAAGGTTGGTAACCGTAGCCTATAGACGTTTGCAACACCAGAGGCGCTAGACACGCGCTGCCGACCCTGGCGCAGGTTGTGACGACCCACAGTTGAAATTTTTCAAGCCGCCCATAAGGCTGTCATTTTACTGACAACCGGGACCAACGGCTTATCGTGCCTTCCGAAGCACGGAAACGCTCGTAAATAAATGTCACAAAGTGGTCCACGTGGTGGTCACCCATCCATATCCGGCCATAGTAAATGTTGCTTACTGCAGTGATCGTTTACAGAACACTGAGTCCGCGGGGCCACGAGCGCTTCATTGACTTGTTAACTTGTTCCAAATGTTCTGTAGAAGGGGCATACCAATAAACAATCATTTGCTTTTTTCATGAAAACGTCGGACTAGTGATCAGACATAAGGAAGTCCCACAAATATGTATAATGGCACAGGGCGAAAACTCCAGCTTGAATGTGTGCGTGTGATCAATAAAATGTAAGCAAATTGTCCATCAACGCGCACGTCAACTCTACTGACAGCTGTGGCGCGACAGGGAGTTGCCGATCTGTATGTAATACTATTATATTATCTTTGATATTGGTTCATATAAGTAGTTGGTAAAATTTTCACATTACAAACAATATCTCTCTGCAACTCAGTCTTCTATTAACAATCACTGCAGAAAGTAACTTTCGCTATGGCTGGTATCTGAAAAGGTATTTAACCTCCACATGACCACTTTTTGACATTTCATTTAGGAACGTTTCCGTGCTTCGTAAGACACGTCAAGCCGTTAGTACCACTTGTTAGATGGTCGTTAAGCCAAGTTGAAAGCCTTCTATGAGCCTTTTTGAAATTATTCAACAAAATAAAAATAAAAATAAAATAAAATTTATTCCCTTTGAAATTTTTAAAAAAATTATTTAGGTTTGTCAAAATTTTTGTGACTCTACCGGGGGTTCGGAAATACTACAGACTGAGAAGAACACCCCAAGAAACTCAGTCCGGTCCCTTCTCTTCTAGTATCTTAGTATCAAATACAGTTTTTTTTTTATGTAGAAAGGAGCAATTCGTGTCACTGCCAGGCAGCCTTGTCTTCTAGAAAGTCTTTAATGCTATCATAAGCTTTCTGGCACAATTTAAGTTTTATTAGTTTTTTAAATTTATTAACTGACAAACCTGTTATGGCTGTCGGCAATGTATTGTACATTCGAATACAATTGCCCGCAAAAGAATTGCTTATTTATTGCAATTTATTTTTATTTCTTAAGTTTAGGTTATGGATATCACTATTTTTAATAAATTTACTGTTATTTTTATGAGTATATAATAAGTTTTCATATATGTACTGAGAATACACAGTAAGGATGTTGATATCCTTAAACTTTTCTCTTAATGACTCCCGAATCCCCATACCATAGATAGCCCGGACAGCCCTTTTCTGCAACACAAAGATAGATTCGATGTCGGCAGCGTTACCCCATAATAGTATGCCATAGGTCTTGACACTGTGGAAATAGCTAAAGTAGACAAGACGCGCTGTTCTAATGTCTGTCAGTTGTCGGATCTTTTTAACGGCATAAGCTGCAGAGCTCAGTCTGCCCGAGACTTTCTCGATATGAGGCCCCCACTGCAAGTTGGAGTCTAACTTTATGCCCATAAAGACAGTTTCATCGACCAATTCTACTTGATCATCCCTAATCCTAATACTGGTGTTAACGAGCCTAACATTTGGCAAGGTGAATCTAATACATTTTGTTTTAGTTTCATTTAACAATAAATTATTTGCGTTAAACCAGTGGACTACCCTAGAGAGGGCATTGTTTACTTCGTCAAGATCGCGTTGTCCACGTTCAACTTTAAATATTAAAGATGTGTCATCAGCAAACAAAACTACCTCGTGATCGTCTCTTATAAGGTGAGGGAGATCATTTATGTACACTAAATAGAAAAGGTCCCAGAATTGAACCCTGAGGCACCCCCATTGTTACAGCAGAAACATGTGACTGTTTACCATTTATAACTACTTTCTGTACTCTATCTCTTAGGTAAGAACTAATTAAATCCAAGGCCGTCCCCTGGATCCCGTAATGATCAAGTTTTTGAATTAATATAACAACACTAGCTGACGTCACGCGGTTTCACCCGCGTAGTTTCCGTTCCCGTGGGAATCCTACTATAAATGTGAAAGTTTGTGAAGATGTTTGGATGTTTGGATGTTTGTTACTCAATCACGCTCTAATGGCTGAATGAATCTGGCTGAAATTTAGTACAGGGATAGATTATAGTCTGGAATAAGACATAGGCTACTTTTTATCCCGGCAAAATGTTCCCACGGGAAGTCGGAACAGGAACCAAATTACACGCGGGCGAAGCCGCGCGCATCAGCTAGTACGGGTATAAAATATAGCCTATGTTCACCGCAAAGAGTGTAGCTTCCCAACAGTGAAAGAATTTTTCAAATCGGTCCAGTAGTTCCGGAGCCTATTCGTTACAAACAAACAAACAAAAAAACAAATATTTCCTCTTAGATTATTAGTATAGACTAGTTCGTCACAACCTGCACCTATCCATTTCAACAAGGTTCACCTAATTACGTCAGACAAAATACTGTAATATGAAATGTAGAACTGTACTATGCCTCTGTCTACCCTTTCAGCCATAAAGGCGTGACTATACATACGTTTTCGACTCCAGACATTACTTAGCTAAACCAATTTGTACAACACATAATGCAATAAGCTCCCAAACAAACACACGAATGCCAATAACTCAATTCCTTAGTTCGCGTGTTAACTGCCACTTAATCATTCATCAACGACTGGAACTAAGGCTAACAGATAAGGTATTATTTTATCTTAAACTATCATTGGATATCATTCACTGTTTTATTAATTGATGTCAAGTATCACGGAATTGTATTGAGGCAATGGAGAATTGCGAAGATTTGATTTAAGTGCCATTTCTTTGCGTTAACGAGGTTTGTTGAATTCGATATTTGAAACCGTTTATTATAAAAAAGTCGCTGTGTTGGCTTCGTAGTTTATTTTTACTCTCAGACGTTCTTGGCCTGAGAAAGTGAAGTCAAATAATTTTCAAGTCGAAAACTTCTTCAAATGGGACATTCGGAAAACATTAACTGATAGACCAGTGCAGATAGCTTTTAAAATATAAAAAATTAGTAGTAGAATGAAACCTATTGCAAAAGGAAGAGAATGTGACAAAAATAACAGGAAAAATAATTTACGGGCGATCTAAGGTCGTAAAGTGAAAAAAATGGGGGTTTTAAGGGGGAAAAGGGGGTTTTCTCGATTTCCGACAAAACTACAAATCCTATGAAAAAATGTTTAATAGCAAAGTTGTAGGAAATAAAAAACTCTACAACTTTTGGATTCACTTTTTTGTGACATAACCTCAAAAAGTATGTCAAAAACTCACAATACCCAGATTTTGAGTTTTTGATTTTTTTTCTTTTACAAAAATGTTCGTTTTGTCATGAAATTTGGCAGAAACCTTTCTTTTTATGTTCCTAATGCACTGTAATTTTTTTATTCAAAATGTTTTGTTTTTCTCCTTTTATTGACTTAATATCGCAAAAGCATTGAAATTTTCAATCGAAAAATCACCTGTCAAAATATCAGATATTTTTTAAAAATTGGTGGGTTTTTTGTTACTTAAAATCTCTTCTTTCTGATGATGTAAAAATATATATACATCACAATGGTAAATTTTCTCAGAAAATGCAAAAGAACTCCAATCATATTTTTCTATTTTAATTATTCATGTACAATTTTGAGCTTTCTACAGATTTCTGAGCAGATTTTGAGCTTTTCGAGTTTTTCTACAGATAAGGTATTATTTTATCTTAAGCCATCATTGGATATCATTCACTGTTTTATTAATTTATGTCAAGTATTGCGAAATTGTATTAAGAAATGATTTAAGTGCCAGATCTATTGGGAGAATTGCGAAGTGCCAGTTATTTGCGTTAACGAGGTTTGTTGAATTTAATATTTGAAACCGTGTATTAGAAAAGTCGCTGAGTTTATTTCGTATTTTTTTTTCTGTCTAAGACTTTCTCTGTGAAATAGTTAACCAAGTCAAACTATTTTCAAGTCAAAAAAAATTACAACCGTACACCCAGGTGGTCTGGGCAGGTGGACGGTGGGAAAGAACCGAAAATTTCTTCAAATGGGAAATTCGGAACGCATAAATCAAGTAATCGGACGAGAAATATAATATTTACTAGTTCAATCTACTGAACTAATGAGAAAATATCTTACAATGTCATTTAATTGAACTGAAGAACTATAGGAGTAAGTAAAATGTATGAAAAAAAAAACAAAATCACAGGCTGTATGGGCTGAGGTCCTTTGCCTGCTCAGTATAATGTGGCAGTGGAGGGTAGCTAATTTGCAAAAAAAAGGAATATTTTATGTAGGTAGTTTTGTTATAATGTTGATGGCCGTTGAAATTAGTACAGCACAAATAATACATTGTTTTAAATTCAAAACAAAAAATAACAGTGATAAAATAAGATTTTAACTATTTTTTAATAATTATGATGAACAGAAGTACTTTTGGTAAAAAAACAGTGAGTATTTTACTTTTGTAATAACTTTGTTTTGAACTAATTACAAACGATCGTTACAAACATTGTTCGAATACTAAACTTGTTTTCCAAATTGAAAAAAGTGCTAAAAATTTGGTTTTAGAATCTTAACAATCGTCAATAGTGGATCAGATTTTTAAAATAAGAATGAAAACATTCTTAGTTCATTTGAAACTGGAAGTCAGTCTACCTATATTTTTTTCTTGAGAAATTTAGTTGCCTCGATAATCTGTGTGTTAGATTTTAGACTTCTAAAAATACAAGTAAATAATATTACTTATCATTTACTTTCGAACGCATCTTCAAGCAACCAGTGTGGTGACTTATTTAGCTTTAGTACAAATGTTGTAAAACAAAAATAAACTCGATGCTCCAGAATAATTTAGAACTTTCTTTTAATTAAAAACGCTAAAGCGTTTCTTGGCGGTGGCGTACTATGATCTGCAACCCAATTCTCTATCACACTATATAGCCCGTTCGCTCTAAGTTTGCCGCTGGCGTGGAGACTGATACAGAGGTGTAGTATGGGAAGCGACCAGCAAACTTAGAGCGTTAGTAAATACGCGGGCGTACATTTACGGGTGAATATGAATAGTCTTTTGCCTCATCTTTTATCGTTTCTAAATATGAGACAAACAGAAGCTAATCTCAATCAAGTTCAAATGTGGTTAATATTATTTCTAATTTCAAAACCCTTCACTATGGATACTTTTATATTATTGTACACGTTCCTTTCAATTAAAAAAAAAAACAAATTTTTCAAATCATTCTACAGACATCGGAGAAATCTATTCTAATATTATAAAGAGGTAAAGTTTGTGTGTTTGTATATTTGTTAAATTGTAAGGGGTAATCTCGGGATCTACTGAACCGATTTTAAAAATTCTCTCATCAATAGAAAGCTACGTTAATGTGGAGTGTCATAGGCTATATAGCATCACGCTACAACGAATAGGAGAGGAGCAGTAATAGTAAATGTTTCAAAAACGGGGGAAAAGTTATTCCTTTTGAGAGCTTCGTTGTGTGTGCTGCGTAAATATTTATAGTTAAGTATGTAAAACATATGTACCTACTACAAAATTGTTTCTCTTAAAAAAGTTCTTAAAAAAATTGCGCGATAGCATGTGTCTATCTTTGGGTTGGTGCACAATAACCATTTTAATGGCAATCATTTTTTTCTACAATAATGCCACGGGATACCTCTTTCGTAAACGAAATTGTTCTTAAAAATAATGCAACGGCAATACACGCGACGACAAACCTTTCTCTCTCTCTCTCTCTCTCACGTAGTATTGAATATTAACGACGAGACGCTACGGGAGTAAACGCAACGTGACGGGAGTAAATGCGACGGGAACAGGTAATACTCTCTCTTATGTGGCGCAAACGAAGTTGCGCGGGTCAGCTAGTAGATGATAAGTTAAGTTATGCAAAAATGTTACGATCGTAATTTTTTTTTAAATTTATTGTTAAAAGGGACTTTATCGCTGAGCGATTACACCGTCCAGTAAGGACAACTGACAAAATTACGATCAATCAAAAGTGAACTTATTACAAACTAGAATAGTTAACTAGGTATCGCTTAAACCTAACTTAACTAATTCGATTAATTCTTCGGCTTTTTGTGAGCCTGGCTCTGACAAGGCACTATTCACCTGACCCACAAACATCCTCGAGTCGCCAACAAAACAAGTTGCCCTGAAAGTTCGTTCCTGACACACTCCATCAAGATGTATCTTAAAAAATATAAAATAAATTATCTTATGTCCTCTCGCTCGATGTGGCAATATTTCCGCGCATTTATAAATAATTCCAATCCTCAAAAGTGTAAACAAACGATCAAATAACATTTATATATTTTGTATAAAACTATTTAATTATGCATTGCAGGGTTAGTTTTACTGACGACAGATGTATTAATAGAACAAATATGTATGAAAATTTATCATCTATTTAACCCTATCGAGATAATGAGCAAATAAAATAACACTTGAATTCATAATTTACACTGTTTAACACATCCCCTGCTTTGCCAATTATGAAACAGATATTAGCACATCAACTTTTTTATATTATCGCTGACATAAATATGAAAGGAGTTTTCCGAGAAATCGTTAGGACTGCTTAAGGCGCTAATGTGATGGTAAGGGCAAGTCTTTCTGATTCAATAATAGCAATAATTATCACAATGTGTCTAGATGCCTGTACAGATTAAAAAGTAAACTATTTTAATATCCGAAGCGTTCCTTAAGGAATAATGTAAACCAAACTCTTTTATTATTATTCTATCTTTCTTTCTTTTTTCAAATTATATAAATGTAATGTGCCTGTGCCGTGACACATTTTCATGATAAAAATCATTAAAATTTCTCTCAAATTATTCGCATGTTTTATGACTTCGATGATTTATATTTATTTATTTTACTCTTCCATATTTAAAGTCCAAAAATATTTTTATAAAAATGTTGTCAAAAAAATATTTTTTCCAAATACTCAATGATTATATCTATATATTATAATGAAATATATGCTTCAATAAATTGAACTGATCTTCAAACATTATTTCTTAGATTCAGAAAGTAAAAAAATCGCTTGATATACATACATAGGTACAACAGATAAACGATCGTATCCCGACCAATTTAAGAATTCTTAATCTCCATAGAAACATAACTCTGTAAACTCCGGAACAAAGTCAAAAGAAAACAAAAGTGTGAAAGGAATGTCTTGGGACTGAAACCCTGAGGATCACTGACTGTCAACAGCAACAGCAAAACAATCTTTTCGACTGTGATTATATTCTTGTGTGAGTGTTCCCCGCCAAGTTCTCCGGGGTCCTGTCTAGTAAACAAGACTATGACGCAGGCGCCCTTGCGAGTCTGGGAGTTCAGGAGTCAAACGAAACTTGTTCCTAGTGGCTTAATAAAAACTGACCACAGGTTTCAAATTTAGGTAGGGTTTGTAAACAAGCAATGAAATTTATGCCAAGTAACATCAAGAATCGTGAATTAAGATTTTAACGAATTTCAAAGAACTTTCGATCCGTCGATACACCCCTTCAAAGCGGGATTTCTCAATAGGCTCACTTAGTAGGTGCCTACGTCATTATAACTATCTGTGTCGAATTTTTAGAATTCACATTATGGTGGAAAATGTCAAAAAAATTCTTAAGGTATAGCTAAAAATGACTGCTATAACTCTAACTGTAATATAATTATGTCAACAAGTAATAAAAAATAAACAAATATTTATAAGTTCTATTTAAAAAATAGATGAGAGATTATAAATTTTAAATATGGAAAAAGAATTGGTTTCGAGCAGGATTCGAACCTGCGTCTTCGGCGATTAAAAAGTGCCGGTAGATGGTGCCTACGTCGCCCCAAGACGTATAATAAGGTGGAAAATTTGGTTGGTTCCGAGTAGGTTCCGGTGGCGGAGTGGATAACGCGTCGGCACGGATCGCCGAAGACGCAGGTTCGAATCCTGCTCGAAACCAATACTCTTTATACTGTGTCGAAACCAATTCTTTTTCCATATTTAAAATTTATGATCAGTTAGCATACTAATTGCTTTTCAAAAATAATCTAGATGAGAGATTGAAAAAAGTTTTCCACAAATTAATATAATACTTATAGAAAGTGGGGTTTGTTACAAAACTCATTGTATATTTTAACGAAAAATAGCAAAATGTGTTAAAAAAATTGAAATCATTACGAACAAAAAAAAAGAACCAGATGATAGGTATGAAGTTTGAGTTTGAGTACTCGTATTTGAACGATCTGCGGCTTAAAATAATAAGAATAAAGTATTCTTACAATCTATCTTCTCATGTGACGGTCGTCGCATAGGAATGGAAAAGTTGGGAACAATTGCTGCAAGGCGTTTCTACGTCAAATATGACATGAACTACGCTCACTACCAGTACCGCTACTACTTCTACTCCTCCGAGGATACGATACTCTTTACGCTGGCAGACTGTCCATCATTGAAAAAGCAATGAAGTGGCCTCGTGATGGCCAAAGGACTGCAAACTCACACGCTGCAGACCATACTTTAGGTTTAGGCTATGTATGGTACTTTGCCGCTATATTTTGTAAGGCGGTGGTAGAAAAGGAACGGGAGAGGAATAGCATTCATCTTGGTACTCCATGATCACTGACATTTTTTTTTTTTGACACAACATGTCAGACAATGTATTGGTTGTCTGACATGTTGTGTCAAAAAAAATATCTCATTACAATATTTGGTAATGGTTATAAATATTTGTATAACGTATAATATGCTTGTAAGTAAATACTGATAATATTAATAAATACAACCCATTATTATTCCTATTTTATGTATTTTTTACACAATTTCATGCGTAATAAAAAAAGAGTATTGAAGTAATAAATTTAAGAATCTGCCTAAAAAAGTACTTACAAGAAAAGTATGTTTATTTCTAAACATTGTTTAAAAAATGAATATAAATCATTCAATCTCCTATGAGCCAGAGACTATGTAATGCAAGTTAGCTTGCATCGTGTTTTGGAACTAGATACAAATTTTTTTAATCGTGTTTTTTACTGCCATTCGTATATCGGACTTAATAAAAGTTGTATTTAGTTTTAATCTTTGTTATATTTATATTTTTTATTATAAAAAAATATTTTTTTTGGTTTTATTTTCAAAATTAATTTTATGAATATTGAATAGTAAGAAGTTCTAAACAGGCGTTACTGACAAAATAAAATTATCAATTTTCTTTTTTTTTTTTTTCAATTTTCATCAAAAAAAATACTACAAATAATAAAATATTACAGAACCCACATATAAAGCCCAACTCAAACTTAACCTAATTTATACACGAACAAAACACTGAAAGAATTATAATAATTATGTTCTAACGTATCTGGGCTCACTCCAATGACCATTTTCCGCGAACCTCGCCCGCCGGCCGTACGTTCCCAGAAAACGTTCCATTATACGAGTAAAAAAGCATAATCCGTTCCACGTACATTTACTTTAAGTTCTAAGAATTTCGAGTAACGTTCAACAGAAAACTAGTTTAGTTTCGCAGTACTGAGCTCGAGTTTTATATAGAAAAGCAATTATTGAAGTGTTGTGGAATTGATGGGTGTTCGTCTGGGTCGCTTGTTTACTGGTTATCGACCTTGGTTGGTGAAAAAAATGTCAGGGGTTGCCGTGCAGGTCATTATAATTCTCCGAGGGCATGAAGCACCCTGTGGTTTTAATTAGTAGAAATTTCGGCATGACATCAATGAGGATTCCCACATGTCAAAACGGGTAACAAAATTATAATTTTTGTTACCTACTTATTTTATACAACTTAGTTGGTAGACAACCTTACGGCTCAGCTGATGGTTGGTACCCGTGCTTATGGACGTTTGCAAAACAGAAACGCTCGAAAATAAATGTCACAAAGTAGTCACTTGGTGGTCACCCATCCAAGAATCGGCAACACTGAATCTGCAGGGCCACAAGCACTTCGAAAACATACATTCAATCATGCCCCTGTCCCCGACGGGACAACCAAAAGTGATATACAGATATACACAAAACTTTGTTGTAATTTTGTGGTCCCATGTAATAGGAGACAAGCCTAAATTACAATCTGTAGGTAGTCTAAACTAATATTATAAAGAGGAAAGATTTGATTGTTTGTTTATTTGTTTGTTTGTTTGCATCGAATAGGCTACGGAACTACTGGACTGATTTGAAAAATTGTTTATCTGTTGGGAAGCTACACTCTTTGCGGTGAACATAGGCTATTTTTTATTCCCGTATTCCCACGGGAACGGGAACTACACGGGTGAAATCGCGTGACGTCCGCTAGTCTTTTCATAAAAATCTAAAACTGAATTGTTCAAACCAATAATCAATCAAATCAGCTTAAGGCAGTCTACTGCTGGAGTTACGCCTCTTCCAATTTACGCCACAACACACCAGGCCTTCCGCATCCAGTCCCAATCTGCGGCCTTTTCAAGGTCGTCGGTCCATCTGGCTTGTAGACGTACTACCCTACGTTCAAGTCAATAATTATTATTGTTATTATGTATTCCAGATGAATATGCAGCGACCACAAGTCGATAGGTTTGTAACACCAAGGGACTGTTTGCCGGATCTCAGCAGGCGAATCCGTTGCAGGGTACCTAACAAGAGCGCTAATGACGTTTGGGTAATTTATTATATCTATTAATATTTGTGAGAGATGGGGCCCTGCCGAGATCATAAGGCCCTAAACCTCACCTACGCATCTATCTATCTATCTACCGAACAAGAACATAACCAAAGACCCTAGAGAGACCCTCCCCAATCGCTAGATGCGCCACGGCTTACCATCAGGCTGGTGGTGACGTCAATTTGGCGAACTAAATATAAAAAGAAAAAATTGATCTCGCCATTCTGTATCCATTAATCTGAACCAAAACCAAATAGCCCAAAATTCCGAGAGACCGACTTCCAAAAAAAGAGAGTAAAAGCTATTAAAGTTCTTCTCATTGGTGCATCCAGGAGCGTGTGAAAAGACAGTCTCAGCTTTTAGTCCCTCTCTAAAAAACAGAGTGTAGAGGGGCTTATTGCGAGACTTTGTCTGTAGTCTGTGACTGTCGCATTAAACTACGTCACTGGGTCACGTGGATCATATGTTCAAAGTTTGAAATAAAGACGCCGAGGCGCCGCGCTTCGTATCCACGGCAACGACGTCAGTGTCAGTGAAGTGTAATATCGGATAGAACTTTCAAAATAAACGTTTTGAGAGGGGCAGTCGGGTGAGATCGTCTCACGGCTTCTTGTTTCTTGTAGCGCAGCAAAGGTGTGACCGTACGTATCTACCGAAGGTTTGAGTTGACTTAACATACATACATATGGTCACGCCTTTATCCCCGAAGGGGTAGGCAGAGGCATATAATATGCCCACATTTCACCTTTTTAGAATTTGTCCCACGTAATAGGTGGTGAGCCGTATTGCCGTGTTGAGATGGACAGGCGCAGGTGGTGACTGTCTGCAGTTGACATTTTTGGAAGCCGCCTAAAAAGGCCTTCAACTTGGCTTAACGACTGCCATTTTACCGGCAACCAGGACCAACGGCTTAACGTGCCTTCCGAAGCACGGAAACGCTCAAATAAATGTCACAAAGTTGTCACATAAGTGGTACCCATCCAACGACTGGTCATAGTGAAAGTTGCTTACTACAGTGATAGTTTACAGAACACTGAGTCCGCGGGTCACGAGCGCTTAGAGTTGACATACCTAACATCATAGGAATACTTATAATCTATCCTTTTCTATGAAAAACAAAAACAGTATAGTTTTTTTTTTCACAGACACTTTATGCTCAGATTTACTAACACCTTTCCTCATTTTAGCCCCTCTCTATAAAATAGAGTGCAGAGGGGCTTATGTCGAGGTTTGTCTGTAGTCTGTGACTCTGTCGCAATAAACTACGTCACTTGGTCACATGGATCAATATTGAAATAAAACAAAAATGACAACGTCAATCGGATTGAACTTTCACTTGTTAGAGAGAATCTGGTGAGAACGATCTCACGTTTTTCTTGTTGTTTTACAGTATTCAAAGTACCATAAAGAGAAAAAATACGCGGACCACATAGACTCAGCATTTGGCCTGGAGCCAGTGAGGTCGGAGACCAGCTTGGACCCTGACGGCGAGAAAGGGATCCCACTTTGGCCGTGTACCCCCAGGAAGAAGAGTTACCTATCGTTGGCTGACAGCATCCTGGATCTACCATCTTATAGTGACGCTGCATGTATTTCTGAATATCTTTTCTTCTTTATATCAACTGCCTAATTCACCAGTTATATCGTGGGATAAAAACTAAAATAGATAGAACAAGGCGTATAGTATGCTTCTGCCTACCTTTTCGGAGATAAAGGTGTGACTATCTATACATACTAATCTATATACCTATATAAAAGAAAGTCGTGTTAGTTACACTATTTATAACTCAAGAACGGCTATACCGATTTTTTCTGAAAATTGGTGGGGAGGTAGCTTAGAACCAGGAGACGGACATAGAATACTTTTTATTATGTTACAGCGCGCTTTTTTATGCGCTTTTTTTTGGTCACTCAGAGTAAATGCGATGGGAACGGGCGATTTACTCTCTCGTATGTGACGCAAGCGAAGTTGCGCCGGTCAGCTAGTATTTTATAGAGGAAAAATTTGATTGTTTGTTTGTTTTCATCGAATAGGCTCCGAAACTACTGAGCCGATTTTAAAAAATCTTGCACTGTTGGAAAGCTACATTATCCCTGTGTAACCTAGGTTATATTTTTTTCCCGTATTCCCACGGGAACAGGAGCTACAAAGGTAAAACCGCGTGACGTCGGCTAGTAATGTTTATACTTATTGTCTTAGCTGGGTGCTGATTCCTACCGAGATAAATAAAAAAGCAAGCCTCAACTGCGAGTGATGCACTTGCTAACTAGAAGGGCGAGGTTATGGCTAACTATAAAAACTTGGAACGACCTGCCCGCACACGTACTTCCCTCATCTTACAATCCCTTGTTCTTCAAGAGGAGCGTGAAGAGGCACATCACAGGGCCGCCAACTTGAGGACCACTGTCAGTAGTGGCCCCCAATCGCTAGATGCGCCACGGCTTTCCATCATGCTGGTGGCGACGTCAATTTGGCGAGCTAAACATAAAAACAAAATGGCGAAGTATGGTGAAACTTGAAACAAAATTCTGTACCAACCCCTCTGACCAGCGTGGTATTGTACCTACATACATAAATATATACATACATATAGTCACTTCTATATCCCCGAAGGGGTAGGCAGAGGCATAGTATACGCTCACATTTCACCTTATAGTTTTATGTCCCACTTATTAGGTAGTGAGCCTATTGCCGTGTTGAAATGGACAGGCGCAGGTCGCCGCGACCCGCAGTATTCATATATATATCCTGGGGTATACTTTCGAGGGCTTACCCGGGGCTCCCAACCGTAAGCTGTTCGGTGTGATACGTGTGGTTTTTAATCGGTAGGAGTCCGGCATAGTATCCATGTAGGATTTTCATCACGTAAAAAAAGCTTGGAGTTGCCACCCTGAAATCACCCAACAATCACCCTGAAAATTGGGAGAGATTTACATCTACCCGTATGGCTAATCTTTTGATATACTATGAGGCAACTAAATACCTACCTACATATCAATGTTAATTTATGTGCAGAGATGTTTTTATGAGGTGTTGATAATGACATTTGAATGGGTTACAAAAACATACATACATATTTTAACAATTCATCACGATGCTAGTCAACTTATGTTTGCATA
Organism: Miltochrista miniata; assembly: GCA_933228765.1. NCBI lineage: Eukaryota > Metazoa > Arthropoda > Insecta > Lepidoptera > Erebidae > Miltochrista > Miltochrista miniata. Next base: position 39,625,401 of record OW121748.1, read on the forward strand.
ATTAACGCATAAATGGTTGCATACCTTATTGAAATTTGTCATGATATTTCTTATAAAGTAGCTTTAGTGGACTACAACGCATCATAATTATGTCGTTTTGACGTGACAACGTATTATAATTCGATGGAGCCGGCTGCACTCACGAAAAAACATGACGTATGCGGCGTTACCTCGCTCTGAGGCGTTCCATTTAAGACGGAGTTGTCACGTTCAACTATCGTCAGTTAACAGACTTTACAGACAATCGATTTTTTTTATATTTATAAAATTTGGAAATTCTGGTGACTTCAGTTTATTACGAGTATAAACTCCTTTATTTAATTAATTATGCTTACTCTGAATTATTTTGAGGTTGACAAAAATAAAATGATTCATCCAACTGTCTTTATAATTTTGCATAAAGTTTTTTAATAAACTTTATACATGGTGAATTTTTGAAAAGGGCTTGGATGGCCAAATCCAAAACTATAAGGAATAGCAAAAAATGCTGAAAGGAGTCACGAGCCCGATTTTGTTGAAACTTAAAACCTCATCATTAGATTTTTGAAAAACCCATAATCCTAGCCGGGAATCGAACCCGTTGATTTTAAAAATAAAAACACGCCCTTTATTATTTCACCATACGATAGTGTTGCTATTAAGGATCTTATTCTGGGAAGTAATGACATACGGCAAACTAAAGGAAAGAGCTCATCTTTAACAAAATACATAGGCCATCCAATCTCTTTTGAAAAATTCATCCTGTACCTCTACACTAGTGCAGTATTACAAAAACTGGATACCAAACAAACTGGATGGACGTGGACTGTACTAAATACCAAACAAAGATATCACATTTATTAAAACCTTCAGTTCCAGATTTACTAGACTGGTCAAACGACAATATCCTGGTGGCAGCCCTGGGAAGGAACTACCATAAATGGAGCTGGCGAACTCAGAGTCAGATCAGTCAGGGTCGCACCGACTACGATATACAGTGCTGCAAGTTTGATCCTAAAGGGGAACTGCTCACGGTTAGACATCCTATAAACTTATAATTTACTAGTGGACGTCACGCAGTTTCATCGGCGTAGTTCACGTTCCCGTGGGAATACAGGAATAAAATGTAGTCTATGTTCACCGGGAATAATGTACCTTTCCAACAGTGAAAGAATTTTTAAATCGGTTCAATAGTTTCCGAGCCTACTCGATGCAAACAAATCAACCATGAAATCTTTCCTCTTTATATTCTTTTTTTCTTCTTGTTCTTGGACTTTCTCGGCTTGAGAGTATGCCAAAGTCAAGTAAATTTCATTGTGAAAATATAAATTGTTTTCATGTTAAGATTCTTCTTAACAGCAGTGTATTCATGTATAACCAAGTTTGGACTAAGTTCTACTCTAGTAAGGCAGTGGTATCTTACTAGGGCTTGCTGGGAAATTTGTCGACAAACCTAAAAACTCGCGTTTCACTGCGCTTTATCACTTTCCAACACTTTTGCACGTTGTCGAACCTTTATGTTTAATAATCCACCATTAATTACACATAAACACTCAAAAATACACTAGCTTTGAAAAATTATTATAACGAAATGCAACGCTTGTCAAAATACTGGCACGTCCGGCCTAATTCGACTTTTTTTAATTGTCCAATATTGTACTATATAAAATCTGATGACAAAGAATAACACATACAACCAAAAATAATAAGCTAAATTGGTCCGACTATTCATGCGTGATGCCGCTACTAAGGTAAATAATATTTCGTTTTTTTAATACCGATCAATAGCTAAGGGGTAGTCGGTGAAGTTTTCTATCTAGCCTCCTAGAGAAATTTGTTTTCCGTAGTTTAAACTATATGTATATCAAATTTTAGCAAAATTGGTTTTGGGGTAATGAGTTTCAAGCGTTTATATTGTCTACCTATAAACATCTTCCTTTATTAAACTGTCACAGATTGTAAAATTAATAGAATAAGTGTACCGCGACGAAAAATATTAATACCATATTCCTGCATTAAGATTGCATGCAAGATTGCAAGACAGTTGTGGCGGGGGTGGGGAAGCTTGCTCAGTGGGAGGCAGGGAGTTGCCTATACTATTATATTATCTTTGCCTATAATGTCAACTCCTAAACCATGAATCGTTGTTCCCAGTTGGGTACAATCGAGAAGACGGTGGAAGTACACGACACGGAGCTGAGCAAGCGCGTTGCACGGAGTACCTGCCCGTGCTACAACATCTCAGACCCTTACTGCTCTATCACGGCTTTGGACTGGAGTCCAACCGGCAATTCTTATGTCACGTAATGTATTGCATACCTACTGTTATCATACATCTTACTAATAATATACATGCGTAATTTTGTGAGTGTGTTTTGAACGTCTGGATGTCTATAAGCCCCGCAAGTTGGTAATACGCTGAAACCTTGTCATAATGACAGCTAAGTGACATCATTGTGACGTAGCGCGAGCGCGCGCTGGCCTCGCGAAGCTGCGGTACGGTATTCTTTTTAGTACTGACTGCTCGACGGACATACAAGTCACCAAGTGGTCGCCAAGATGGCCGCCAAGCGCAAATCAACGTGCGGGGCTTATACATGTTTGTTTCTCTTTCAAGCTCTAACGGCTAAACGAATCTAGCTGAAAGTTGGTACATGGAATTGGATATATTATATAGTCTGGAATAACACATAACTTACTTTTTACCTACGGAATAAGTTGGGATGCAGAAACGACAAATTATTCCACGTGGGTACCATCTAGCTAGTACCTACATACAAATAGTTTAAGAGATGCACATTTTATGCTCATATTTTAATTATTCGCGCGCTAATTGAAATGTTGAAATGGACAGGTGCATGTTGTTTTTTTTTCTAGCCGCATAGGCCTAAACTTACTGGTTGGCTTATCAACTTACTGACACCGAAACCAACGGCTCAACGTGCCTTTCAAAACACGTAAACATTCGTAAAGGAAAATGCAGTGTCCTCATCTGAAGAATAACTTATGGGTTCGCTAAAGATGAGAAAAAATCTTGGGTTAAAATCTCGTAAATTTGCCTCAACGAAATATTATTTTCTGCTGCAAGCAGGCGCCATGGCAGCCTATCGACTAATCCGTTCAGCCTTTAGAAAGTTAATTACAAAATAATCAAACATTTTGAACATTTTGATGAACTTTCGTTTAGAATATTAGAAGAATTTTCATAAAACTTACACACAAATTTATACAAAGGTGGACTTATTACCTAAGGTAGACTTAATGCCTTAAGATATGTACCGTACTTAGGTACGTAAATTTTTTGCCTATACCTAATATGTACATTCCTTTTTTATTTCACAGAGGCTGTTCTCATGGTATGATAGCATCGTTCACCCGAAATGCTAAGCCGATAATGAGGTGCGACACCAACCGGAGCATGATCCTCACAGTTCGAGTGTCACCCGATGCTCGATACGTCACAGCCGCTGTCATTGACGATGACACTTTGATATTCACGTGGCCGTACCTCGAGTTGATATTTGCGATATCTAAGTCTGGTTGGACTGTTACGGTAAGTTCTTTTACAATCTGTGAGTCGACGAACATTATATCCTTATCCATACTAATATTCTAAATAGGAAACTGTGCATGTTTGTTTGTGTTTCCTTCCTTCACTGTGCAAGCAACCTGTGAATTAACGTGATATATAAAAATGGAGATAGTTTTAGCTTTATGATGCTCTAGACTCTAGCTCAATCCCGTAAAAATCTTATTTGATGCGGAAAATGGCCTTAATTGCCGCACTAGGGAAAATCCTGTAAAAAAATAGTAACAAACATACGAAGCTAGGGTTGGCAGAGGCAGAGCAGCAGGAATAAGGTACTCATTCTTCTTACACTTTCTTCTTACATAATCTTCTAAACAGTTCTTTCTCTTAGTTAGTGATATACGAGAGTTAGATAAGAAACATTTTTTTCTTCGCTATTAGAGAAGATTTAGAAGTGGAGAAATGAACTGCTTACTGCACTAGTTTTTAAATATTGCTAGCCAAAATGATGGCGCTCGCCTGATGGAAAACCATGACAACATATAGCGAAATCTCGCGAGTCACAGTTCCCAAGACTTGTGATGGACAAAATTAAAAATTAAATTAACAGTAGCTCTTAAATTCGAGGCCCCATCATGTCCCTTTTCACGCTTTCTTCTCTCATATCTCGTCTTTAATATCCTTAATAACAAATTCAAAATATTCTTGCAGACTTTAACCTGGCACCCATGGCGCAGTGCGCTACTAGGTATCGGAGCCGTAACCCACGACTTCCACGGCCAGGTCGCCCTGTGGGACGTGCCGACGGGCAAGCAGAGAGAACCCATGGTGTCTCGAAGTCGATTTAGTGCCGACTCGATGCTGTTCAGCAAGAGGACTGGAGAGCTGGTGGTTAACTTCACGAGTACAGGTAAATAAAACTGTGGCTACTTGAGGTCCTCATTATTTTTATACTACTAAGGTGGCAGAAGCTAAGAACGGACGCACGTGCGAGTCCAACTCACATTTGTCCAGCTTTTGGTTTTTGAGGTGGAATGGGCTGAATTTTTAGAGATGTCAACAATTTGTGAAAATCAATGTTTTTAGCGTTTGGTCGATGCTTCTCGTGACCATACTACTCGGCTGGTCTCTTTCTCGCTCAGGAGATACCTAAGCATTAATTGGCATTCAACATGGTAATGCGGTTAGCCATAAGGAAACCTTACCAGTCGATTCCGATTGGGAGGGATTCTTTCACACCTAGGCAGGGGTGACGACAGTCTTGTACATTGTTTCTCTCAAATCCCCTACTCTCCTCCATATTATTGTAAATATTCAATTCGTACCCAGTTTATAATTTTCACTTTTAATTTTACTTGTTCATATAAATTTAAAAAAATTATAGCCGGCATTCTAAAGTTTGAAAAGTATACACACTTCGTGTTATCAGACAGGGGGTTCACACACCCGTACAAATACTCGCAGCTGGTGGTGATGAGCGACCCCGACACGGTGGTGGACCAGTGGGGCGAGGGGCGCACCGAGCTCGACTGTATCAGGACCATGGTGTTCAGTCCTGATGGAAGCCAACTGGGTAAGTCAAAGTCAAATATATCAAATATATTCTGCCTGACCCAATTCACGCCGCAACACACGGTTGGGAGTCCTGGGGTATCCTTCCGAGTTCTTACCCGGGGCTCCCGACCACAAATTAGAGTTTTTTTTTTTTTTTTTTTTTTTATACTACTTAGGTGGCAGACAAGCTTACGGCCCACCGGAAGGTTGGTAACCGTAGCCTATAGACGAAAAACTAATAGATTAGAGTAAACAAATTAGAGATAGTAAAGAAAGAAAGAAAAATATTTATTCTTTTCTCAGCAAGTAATACAAGTAAATACATAATACCTACATGAAACTACATGAATATCCCTGCATGAGACAGAAATGGGCCCTAGCTCAGCTTTAATGCTACTTCGCGTAATATTAGCGAGTTAGCGCTGGTATTCTGCTAGTACAAATGGAAAACTCATGTATGTACTTTTTTTTCACACCAACCCTCTGCTACACACACTCGCGCACAAATCAGTATCGAAAATTCGGTTGAGACCCCTCACCTCGTGTGTGTGAATGAGTTGTCTACGTGTGCGTAGTGTCTGTGAACGAGTTGTCTATGTGTGAGTAGCCTCAGCGAATTTAGTATGTAGGTTTCCATCTGTACTATCTCTAATTTGTGTCCCAACTATAGGCTGGTATGTAGGATACGTGTGGATTTTAATCGGTAGGAGTCCAGCATAGCATTCATGTAGGATTTTCCTCACGTTAAAAAAAAATGCCATAACACACGGTCCTGCGCCTAACTGATAAGTACACATACATACATACATACATACATTTAGTCACGCCTTTATCCCCGAAGGGGTAGACAGAGGCATAGTGTACGCCCACATTTTACCATATAGTTTTATGTCCCACGTAATAGGTGGTGAGCATGTTGAAATGGACAGGCGCAGATTGTGATGACGCACAATTAAAATTTTTCAAACCGCCCATAAGGCCTTCAACTTGGCTTAACAATTGTCATTTACCTACTGACAACCTGGTTTCACTTCGAGTTTTCCTTCTCTCAGTAGATCGTTTTGCGAAAGTGTTCCCTTAGTCGCCTACGACACCTCGGGATGAATGGGGGTGGCGACATTTTGGATTTATTTTCCACACAGGGCGTGTACGGGCGTAAGTACACATGTGTAATTTTAAAATAACAAATTATTTAAAAAGTAAATATCTCATTTACTTTGTGTGTGTGTGTGTTCTAGTAAACCCAAATTTGCAACAATACGAGTACTTTCAGGTCATATTTTGGGGCCGTTACAGTTTATTCCAACAAGTTCGACTAGTAGTCTAATAATTTGGACTACTTAGGCAACTTTTTTCCAAAATGTTACACTGATTCTGAAGATCGTACTGCTTGGACATTTATGCGTGCCTGTGGATTTTAAGGAGATAACTTCATCACCTACATCTTAAAAAGTTCCCTTACTATCATCATGACTTTAACTCTGTTGTTCCAGCTACAGCCACAGCAGACGAGGACCTGATCATCTGGAACTTCCTTCCAGAAGACAAACGGAAGAAGAAGAGGCATTGCAAGAAGTTTTGTGCAATGTCCGTGTTCTTGGACAAGACTACCAGCGGTGTCTCCTTTAGATGATAGATGATTTTTTATGTGTTAATAATTATGGATAATGTTGCTTTATAAAATGATTAAATTTTATTTATTTTTGTGATTTAGTTGTTTGTTCTTCGCTGTCTAGCTTTTTAGGGTTTCGTAGCCAAATGGCAAAAACGGAACCCTTATAGATTCGTCATGTCTGTCTGTCTGTCTGTCTGTCTGTCCGTCCGTGTGTCACAGCCACTTTTCTCCGCATTAAGATTCTAATATAAAACTAGAAAAAAAGCAGTAAATTTTGGGGGTCCCCATACTCAGAACTGAAACTCAAAAATTTTTTTTTCATCAAGCCCATACGTGTGGGGTATCTATAGATAGGTCTTCAAAAATGCTATTGAGGTTTCTAACATCATTTTTTTCTAAAGTGAATAGATTGCGCAAGAGACACTTTCAAAGTGGAAAAATGTGTCCCCCCCCCCACCCCCTCTAACTTCTAAACTAAGAGTATGATAAATCTAAAAAGAATATATGATGTACATTGCCATAAAAACTACCAACGAAAATTGGTTTGAACGAGATAGAGCTGGTAGTTTTTTTTTTAATACGTCATAAACCGCAATTTTCGGTTAGAAAAATCACTACCACTGCGAACGTGTTAAAACATCAATCAAAGTTACAACGAACTATAAGAACTTTTATATTATGTTACTTGCTGCTACGAAACCCTTCATGGGCGAGTCCAACTCGCACTTGGCCGGTTTTTTTTATGTTAAATATGTACTTATGTATTTAGAAATATATAAGTTTGTCTATCAGTCGAGTCTAGATCCCATAGCACAAGCTTATATTAACTGAATTTGGGCTAGATTATATTGTGTACGAATGTCCACAAATATTTATTTATTTATTATACTTTTAAAGTCTTAGATAGTTTTTTTTTATATTCAGCACGCCAAATTGACGTCGCCACCAGCCTGATGGAAAGCCGTGGCGCATCTAGCGATTGGGGGCCACTTTTGACAGTGGTCCTCAAGTTGGCGGCCCTGTGATGTGCCTCTTCACGCTCCTCTTAAAGAACCCGGGATTGTCAGACCAACTTCTAAGTGTAAATACTTCTAAGTGGGTCATCCATAACAAAACCAGACAACCAACAATTTTCCATTTAGCTCACCAAAATGATTACACCCACATGATAGAAAGCCATAGCGTCATCTAGTGAATGGAGGGCCACCCTTTCAGTAGCGCTCAATTTATTATGCCAATGATGAGTATTTTGACACTGCGCTTTAAGAACCCGAGCTAGTGAGAGACACCGGCGCTGGCGCAGAACTCCAATATTCTTTGTTTTGACAAAGAAATTATCGGAGATTCTTTACTGTATGAAAGGAGATAAAAAAGGAGAGTGTATACCTACATCATCGCAGTCGTGAAACACCTACTATTACAGGTGGGTGAAGTGAATGGGCCTCCCAAAAAGACGCAACTTTCACAGAACAATCTATGAGGGTATTGAAGATATCCGAGTACACTAAGGCTGCTCGCACATTTGTCAGCACCGTACGCGCCGCACTCGCCGTACGCGCCGCATTTTAGAATTCGTTGTATGAAATTGTATGCAACCTCGCACAATACAACCGCACCGTACGCGCCGCATTTCGTAAAATGCGGTAGGCATCCGAATAACATTCTGATGACGTCATAATGCGGCGCGTACGGCGCGTGCTGATGCTCGGTGTAGCCGCATGCATGCTCAGTGTTGCCATATATACGTATTTGCCCGTATCTACACGGAAATAATGTTCAAACCGGACAATACATAATACATGCACACGGACTTTTATAGTGAGCGATTACAATCACAATAACATTCACCCATTTATTAGCAATGTTGAAATCCTTTAATATTCTATTTTTATTTGCAAATGAAGATCGATAAAACAAATGACGCTCGATTAAATAAATGAAAATCGACAAAACAAATGACGGCCGGATAAATAAATGACGATCGGCAAAACAAATGACGGTCGGATAAACAAATTACGATCGGCAAAACAAATGACGGTCGAAGAAACATATGCAGATCAATGAACCAAAAGACTATAAGCAATTTGATAAGATTAAAAAATACTTGCAGCCCTATTTTGTAATCTAGATGTGATTGCCATTCAAAAAAATAGGTGCAAGCAAATCTCGACCTTAATGACACTTCTCTAAAAATGTGCTTCTAGAGAAAAGTCATTAAGGTCTGCATTTGTTTTTTCGATCGTCATTAGTTTATCCGACCGTCATTTGTACTGTCGATCTTCATTTGTTTCGCCGATCTTCATTTGTTTTGCCGATCTAGACCTATTATTATAAAGACAAGCCATAACGTGCACAATCTGCGTTGTCTACATTTTGCGAGTTGTTTACATTTTGTGCATTTTGCTTTATGTACATTCTGCGTTTTGTACATTTTGCTTGTGGTCCTCATTTTGCGTTTTGTACATTCTGTTCCGAAGGGATCTTCCCCTCATAGCCCACTGTCACAATACCACTCACTGTACCGTTTCACACCAGAGGTAAAGCAAACTGCTATTGTTGGCAATACCAAAAATTTGCTTACGGCGCGTACGGCGCGTGCGGCGCGTACGGCGCGTATGTGCGAGGCTATCAGGAAATGCGGCGCGTACGGCGCGTGCGGCGCGTACGGCGCGTGCGGCGCGTACGGCGCGTGCGGCGCGTACGGTGCTGACAAATGTGCGATCAGCCTAAATCTACTTTCGTAAATAAGTACATAGAAACCCCCAAATCAAACTTGCGTATCACATTTAATGACAGTCATATACACTATCAATGCGCCGCTACACACGCATTCTATTCGAAAATCATTACTTATGCAAAAGCATTATTAATTGAAGTATATTAATATACATAACAGCGGCAGTCTCGCTCTGATGATGCGCTTGTTAGATTCGTCTCGTAGAGGGTAGGTATATCAATACATACGGTCACGCCTTTTATCCCCAAAGGGATAGCCAGAGGCATATTCTGTAAGGAGGGTATTAGCTAACAAGTTATGAAATGAAAAGAAATGAATATGAGATAAAAATATCTTTATTCTCGTCAAGATTTCAGATTCTACATTTACCGCCAGATTCGCAATAGGTAGAGCCTATGAGAAAGAACCTGGCAATAAAACTCACGGCCACTCTTTTCAAAGTCACATTAATTGCTATACATCTATTTCTACTATGATCTAATTCCATCAATAGTTGGTACACGTCATTACAATTAATAGCAACACGGGTCATATCTTTACAAACAGTTCAGCAGGATAGTACCTATACATTATCTTTTAAACCAAGCCATGGGCAGTATAAAATAACCTTGAATACAATCAATCAAATCGGTCTATGGCAGTCCAGCACTGCTGGACGTAGACCTCTGCTAATTTCAACACATATATTACACATCACATAAGATCAGATAAATTACATAAGTTATTAATGAGGAACGTACCCTTAAGACGGCTGCTCAGCGACTGAGCTGTTCTGTCTAACATTGTGCCTCTGTCCTATAATTTTGGCGCCTAAACAGCATTACACTGTTCACAAGACTCAAATCTAAACGGATTATTATATATTATTATATTAATTTAAATGATACTATGACATATACAAACAAAGTATCGTCTAAAATAATTAATTTACCTAATTGTAAATGTGAAACATAGTATCTATTCAATTATTACATTTAACATAAATTATTCCATGTTATGACTACTGACAATTTACCGGAAACATGACAACACTCAAATCATTTAATCAAATAAATCCCAAACTAAGATTACTGAACCTGATCGTAGTTATTATATAATTGTTCTACGATTAAATATCTATATGCTATGAAACAATATTAATAATTAATACTATGCAGTTTCTCAAAAACTCTTTTGAAACGGAACTTATATTTTGCATGTTGGCTAAATTGTTACAAAGTGCTGCCAATATTACCAACCACAAAATATTAAAATGTTTACCGAACAATAAATAATGGTTCCTTCTAACGTGTTGCCATATGAACAGTACGGTCAACCAAGTAACTTACCTAATATATAAGCATATCCAACACGCTCGTGTAACACTTACAATCTGAACGGTACCCTACAATGCTGCAAAACGGTTCTCTCAGCTATCCATCATTTTTTGGTTATTTTCCAGGGTTAAGCATAGAAATAATAAAACGTTTTTGGTGGAGCCGCTGCAGTTTAATGGTGTGAAAGTGTTTTATAGTTGAGATGTTAATTTTTTTTGGTAGGGCAGGGAAAATGGACCGTTCACTGTCACTTAAGACTATATATTTCCAGAGTGAGTATCCGCCGATGACTCAAAACACAGGTTTTCTTTACCTAGTTTGAGAGTCAGAGATTATTGCAACGGTGATCTATTCATAGCCTAATTACTTCACTAGTTTATTTATAAGCGAAATCTGTATATTGGATGAATAAACTATTATTATGAAAAAAAAACTGTTTGGTGTTGCTTTGGTAGAGTAGGTAACAGCTGCGTGATGAAGGGATGGGTTCGAAACCCGGGTCGCCATATATTTTTGTGATTCACTTATATTTATTTTGGACTTTCGAAATTTTGTACACATAATTATAAAGGTAGATATTTAGTTTTAGAATTATGAGTTGTCTCGATCCCATAGCATAAACTTATACTAGACTACTTAGGACATGGTGGTGGTATAAAACCCAATGTTCGACATTATTTAACTGAAGTTGCGGACTTTTTTCATCTTCTCGCATTAACCTTACCTGAATTAGAAACTTATAACTTATAATGCCCGCTTTTATAAGATGCTGGGAAGAAGCTTTAATTAAACTTTTTATTTTGCGGCATCATTCTAAGCGATTGCCGTTCTGACCTCTCAACCCCTTGCGGGCAGCATTGTTGCCTCTTCTGTTGATCAGCAGGTGGGTCATCGTCGCTTGGGTTCAGTGGAGGTCTTGGCTTATTGGTGGAAGATATCTCTGCTACAATATCTTATAGAAGAAAGAGGTGTATGTTTGTAATCGATATCCCCTAGATCCTAGAACTACTCAAACGACTTTAATTTTTTTTTCTGAAATTCACCTCTATAAAGCCAACATAATCTGAATCATCGTGTTTACTACCCAAGGCAATAAAGCAGTTATTACAAATTCCAAAAAAAATAGCATTTTTCCAAACATTTTTGGGTGGCAGATAAACCTTTTTTTTTTAACGTGAGGTAAAATCCTCATAGATGCCATGTCGGACTCCTACCGACTAATTAACCTCATGTTACGCCCAACGGCCTACGGTTGGGAGCCCCGGGTAAGCCTTCGGAAAGATGTCCCAGGATGGCAGACAAACCTACGGCCCCACTTGATGACATTATTGTAAATACGGATATGTATGAGTCAAATAGGCTCATAGTATGTCATTGGAGAAGATGCAATAGCTGAACTATTTAAGACATAAATGAAGAATTTTATACCTTTTTGGCAAACACCAAATTATTTATTTTATTTTAAACTTAAGCACTAAGTACAAGGCGGACTTAATGCCTTAGGTATTATCTACCAGTCTACCTGAGGGTAATGCAGAGATAACATTAGGTAGGTGCTCACGGATATGATGAAAAGTATTTACTAGACAATTAAGAGGTCATATTAAAGTATGCAATGTGATAATACATACGTAATTATATAATTACATACAAACATAATTACACATTAAACAGAACGTGTCTAAAAAGGCAAGGATGGCTGTACATAGAGGAGTGCTTGTCCCTACACTTATGCATGGCAGTGAAAGTTGGGTGTGGCAGGAGAAGCATGAAAGTAACATTAATGCAGTGGAAATGAGATGTTTGTGAAGTATAGCTGGAGTGACATTGAGGGATAAAGCAAAGAATATTGTGATAAGGGAACATTGCGGCATGACAGAAGATGTAGTGACTAAGATAGAGTAAGGGATGCTCAGATGGTTTGGACATGTGGAGAGAATGAATGAAAATAGACTGACGAAACAGATTTATGAGGCGAGAGTGAATGGGCAAACTGGTAGGGTTCGACCTCGGCATACTCATGTCGATCAAATCGATAATCTTCTGAAAAAAGGCCAGGTCAAGAGTACCCTTAACCAAAGAGCATGTATGAAGGCACTTGTGAAAGTTGAAGAAGCGAAAGTTGTCTGCCAGGATGGTTGCAAGTGGAAAGTCATGGTCTCTGCCTGCCCCTTTGGGAGACAGGCGTGATGGTATGTATGTATACAAATATACCTATATAAATACATACATACAAGCTTACATACATAAATACATACATACACACATACATACATACCTACATACATATATAATCTAATATTAGTGACACGAGAAATCGGTGACAAAGTGCAGGCTTATGCCGCAACTTGGAACGACCTTCAAGCTGAATGTGAAGAGACACGTGATACGGCCACCAACTTACAGGCCACCATCGATACCCTTCAAGATTGTAAGAGTGGCAATAGACAGATATCACCATGGCCTTCCATCAGGCAGGGGTCATTATTCGACGAGCACAACACAAAACAATATAGAAAATATGCGGAAGAAATTTTCTATCTGAACTGTTAGCTATCGGCCCGATAATTTCATAGAATTTATTTAGATTAGCTATTGGTAAAACGATTTACGCAGAGGCTGAAGAATCTGAAGCTCAATAAATATGTCAGACAAGGCGAGACCGTGTTCACACCGTATAAGTATTCAATTGAACTGTAAATCAATTCGGTGCACGCGCGCCATTGTGGGCGCAGTGTGCGGTGTGACAGCCGCCCGTTAGATTTCGAATATTTTGTACAGGTTTATAGATTTTCTGATGTGTTCATAGCTTTAGAATTGTAAAAGGACTAACCTATAAGATTATAGTACTGTGCTAGCCTATAGCACGACCACCAGCATGAACATAAATTATGAATAAAACGTGTTATTGATGTACAGCGAAAACGGGACTCGTTCGGAATTTTGAGGTTCAAAATAATTTGAATTGCAAGCTGCCGGCATATGGTTTATCGCCTCAGTTGTGCCGCTGGTTGGCCAGCTTCCTGCACGGGCGACGTATACGGGTTCTCTGTGATGGTCAGGCTTCCTGCTTTTTGCAGGTAAATGCCGGAGTACCACAGGGATCGGTATTGGCCCCAAATCTCTTTCTTCTGCATATCAATGACATGTTGTCCCTTGGGTGCATTCATTGTTATGCGAATGATAGTACGCTACATGGGAGCTATTCTGGCCGTCCAGCGGAGGGGCGTGATGACGTGGAGGAGAAGAGACGGCAACTCGTGGCGGATCTCGACCGGGACCTGGGTCACATTACCCAATGGGGTTCAGACAACCTGGTCGAGTTCAATGCCAAAAAAATACAGGCGTGTGCGTTTACAGCTAAGAAGTCCCCATTCCTTCCTCTACCCTCTCTTCAGAGCATTACGGTTCCACTAAAGGACAACCTAGACATCCTCGGTATAGACGTCCGGCGTGAGCTCAATCACAAAAACTACATAGAGAGTTGTATTGGGCTGGCCTCGCGTAAACTTGGAGTCCTAAATAAGGTGAGGCGGTACTTCACGCCACATCAGAGATGTTTACTCTACAAGACGCAGATTCGTCCCTACGTCGAGTACTGTTCTCACCTTTGGGATGACTCTGCGAGGTACTTACTAGACGCGCTTGACGCCATGCAGAGACGTGCCATCCGAATAATTGGTTGTCCTGAGGTGACGGGAGGCCGCGAACCGTTAGCGCAGCGAAGAACCATAGCGTCCTTGGCTGCTTTCTACCGAATGTATCACGGCGAATGTTCTGAAGAGCTCTGCAACCTGATCCCTCCCTCACCTTTCCGATCCCGAACAACGCGTGCCGGGCAGAGATGCCACTCATACACAGTGGAGAGAATCGTCGCCAGAACTGAGCGTTTCAAAAGATCGATCCTCTGTCGAACTGTAAAAAATTGGAACGACCTGCCGGTTCTTTAAGAGGAGCGTGAAGAGGCACATCACAGGGCCGCCAACTTGAGGACCACTGTCAAAGGCCCCCAATCGCTAGATGCGCCACGGCTTTCCATCAGGCTGGTGGCGACGTCAATTTGGCGTGCTGAATATAAAAAAAAAAATATAGACAAAAACAAAAGAAAGAAGCATAGGTACTTACCCTTTTTGCCCCTCTCTATAAAATAGAGTGCAGAGGGGGGCTTATGGCGAGACTTTTTCTGTAGCTGTGACTCTGTCGCATTAAACTACGTCACTAGGTTACGTGGATCATCTGTTCAAAGTTTGAAATAAAACAAAAATGACAACGTCCATCGGATTGAACTGTAACTTTCACAATAATCGTGTTAGGGAGGGGCAGTCTGGTGAGAACGATCTCAAGACTTTCTTGTTCTTTTAGATATGGAAATCCTCATGGATGTCATATCGGACTCCTGCCGACAAAACCACAACATGTTCTACCACTTGCTTCTGCTGGGAGTCCCGGGTACCGCCCTCGGAAGAATAACTCCAGACACAGGGAACAACGCCGTTGACTTTAGGCAATTTGCTTCATAGGCATCGTGCAATTTAGGTACTTCGCTCAAAAGGAATACTTACACTTCTAAGACCACTTTTGAAGAACCCCATCCTATAGATTTATCAATTGAGAACAGTGACCTAAAGAAAACCATCAGTGAATTGACGACCAAGCATGATATTCTTAAAAAAGCTACAAGTAAACTAACTGATAACTTTGATTCACCGAATAAAATGTCAACTCCATGCAAAATAATAAAAACAAATCATCAGAAAAGGCTCAGCAATGGCTCTTGTTCATCAATAATTGAACCCCCCCACAACAGTTCAGCGTCAACCCGCGGTACAAGCTGATCAACGAATAGCTGCTAAAACCCAACCGAACGTGAAAAAGTTGTGTATTATAAGCTCGAATAACTATAATAAGGTGCTGAACATAGCAAAAAGTATCTTCGAGAGCTGCGCCATCTGTCATTATGTCTCACCTCGGTGTGGTCTGATTCACCTTCTACATAACTTACATAAAAAATTAGTGGACTATACAAAGGACGACCATTGCATTATATTGATTGGAGAAGAAGACTTCAAAAAATCGAAGAACTATCACGATTTAATTGTAGATATAATGTTGGGGTGTGCCTCCTATGTGGCTATACCTAAACGGATATTGGTATTACGTCGACCCTTGTTAACCAAGGCGAGGTCAACGCACCAATCTATAACTACGCAATTACGCAAGTACTTACGATCTTGCACAATATAGATGTCTAGAACCTATTCAACCATATGCGTGTTCCTGTATGCTGTGCTGACTGCAAGGATTACTTACACTGGGAGTGACTGCCACTGGCCTTGCCTTTCAATAAAAATGCTAATTTACCAATAGAACTCAAAGTATATTTTGCCAAAAACACTAATATTATTCTATCTGAACTACAACCACTCAGGCGGCCAGCGCGCAGTAACTGGCCCGACACGCATTCATCGCTCATTCACAGAACTGCTGACAGACAAATTCCTTTACGCTTACATTGTAGGTACAGCCGTACAATAAGAATTGCACTACAGAAAATACAGCACACTAACTTTGTACTCTGTGCGCCAACTTACATCCATAGCTATTTACTCTGTATTGTATAACGGTAGGGTAGAATTGTTTAATAATCTATTGTATCTTGATATTCAAACACACAAATATGCAACTCTGTTAGACTCTAATTTAGGCCTTACTGATGATTGTACTAAGTTTCTTAAGACCAGTGGAAGGCTAAATAACCGTGGAATGAGGGATATTATGTACAGGGTAGAACGTAGTATAGCTTTCAACTTTAATCGGGATAAGTCAACAGGGGAAATCCACAAGGTCGATTTGGAGGCATCTGTAATGTCCCATAACTCGGACATTTTTCGTTCATAATCAAATACACATTATGCATATTAATATTGCCGGTCTCGTGAATAAGTCAGATAGACTTACGGTACATATACAGGAACTTTTAATTAATAGACATATAAATATTGACGTGTTGTGTGTAACGGAGCATTTCATGATGTGTGGTGATGAAAGTTTGTTACTAATACCTAATTACAGGCTAGCAGCATGCTTTTCGAGAAAACATGACAATCGAGGTGGAGCATGCATCTTAACTAAGAGTGGTCTGGCATACACTGAATTGTTGGACATTGCTAAATGCTCTGTATCAGGGAGTTTTGAATGTTGTGCCCTAAAATTGACAGAGCAGAGCATTATTATCCTCTGTGTTTATAGAACTCCATATACTAGCAATATTGACATTTTTTATAAGCAATTAGATATGATTCTGAAGAAAGTCTGTAACAATAATAAAAATAAAATAATTTTATGTGGTGACTTTAATATAGATAGGTTAAAAGGAACTAAACTTGCTGTCGAATTTGAGTACTTTCTATTGAGCTATAACTTAAAATTACAAGTTAATCAAATCACGAGACCCAGTAGTGGAACTTGTACTGATAATTTCGCACATAATTTGGTATATAAAACGAACGCCGAAGTAATAGACCTAGCTCTTTCAGACCACACAGCTCAAATCTTGGGATTTAAATCGAAAAACTCATATCAATTAAAATCTTGGCGAAAAACCATTAGTGATATATCTATCGAAAACTTAAACAGATTTAATAGTTATCTGCGGTGTTTAAGCTTTTCAGAGGTTTACGACACCGAAGATCCTAACATTGCATATGACGCTTTTATGGGGTTGTTTCACCTTCTATATAAATTATGCTTTCCTTTAAAAACCATCACAGTTAGATCAGAAAAAGCTATCAAGTGGGTATCTCGTGGTATTCGCATCTGCAGTAAAAAACAGCGTCGTTTACTCTGGTTAAAGCGATTAAAGCCCAACGCCGAAAATAAAATGAACTTTCTGAGATATTCACAACGATTTAAAAAAAATATTAATCTAACCCAGAAAGCTCAAAACAACCATTAATATAAAATTCTAAAAATAAGTCGAAGACTGCGTGGCAAATAATAAATAGATGTAAGTCGACCCCAGTGCCCATTACACATATCAAAACACCAAATTCGACAACAAGAGATCCCAAGGAGATAGCCGAATTGTTCAATGACTACTACATTGATAAAGTTACAGATATGCCATGTGGTTCGCTGTCAGGTTGCCCCAAAAGTATTGGGCACGGCCATAACTCACTGTTTATAGCACCAGTTGTCCCACAGGATGTACAAAGAATGATTAAGACTCTAAAAAATTAAAAAAGTTTCGGCTACGATGTCATTTCAACGAAAGTTGTAAAATAGTGTTCTGATTGTATTGCCGGTCCATTATCTCATATTATAAATGTAAGTGTATCAGCTGGTATATTCCCTGATTGCTTAAAAAAGGTAGTTGTGAAACCTGTGCCTAAGAAGAACAGCAGAGACGAAATGAGCAACTATCGTCCGATTGCCTTAATTTCAATTTTTTCTAAAATAATTGAGAGACATATTTATGATTCTATATATACATTTGTGACAAAATACAATTTACTTTGCAATGAACAATACGGTTTTAGAAAAAATAAAAACATCAATTTAGCAGTTTTTAACTTATTGAACATAGTCATGTCAAACATGGATACTCGAGTCCCCATAAGTGCTATATTTACAGACATGACAAGTGCATTTGATTTTGTAAAACATGAAGTACTTTTGGACAAATTAGCTGCATATGGCATTAGAGGAAAAGCACTAAATTTAATAAAGTCTTACTTGCATGGTAGAAATCAAGTCACGGAGGTCATTGATATTTGTTCAAGAACAAAATGTGAACGTAAGTATACGTCTACGTCTAGAATTATTAAATTCGGAGTCCCACAGGGCAGTGTGCTTGGACCTCTATTGTTCTTGCTCTATATAAATGACTTCCCTCGTCAAATCAATCATCCTATGGTTTTATTCGCGGACGACAGTACAGCTTTAATTAAATGCAGGACTAAAGTAAATTATGAAACGGACATTAACAATACAATTAAAATTATGATAAACTGGTTGACAAATAATAATCTAATAATTAATCTAAATAAAACTAATATAATGCATTTTTATCAAAGACGATATAAGACATTGAATATAGCTTACAATAACGAAGTAGTAGAAAGGGTGGAAACTACAAAATTATTAGGTATATTAAATGACTCACAACTGACCTGGAAGGCCCAGGCTGACGATATTTGTAGGAAACTGAACAGATATGCCTATTTACTGTATAATTTAAGAAACAAGTTGAATATCAAAACTGTATTAGTATATATATAATATAGTGTTAGCAATCACCAGGAATGTTAATAGAAAAATATACACGGAGATCAACAAAGCAGATTTCTATCACTTTATTTAACAAATTTACTACACCCTGAACGTAATCATTACACAAGTAGCTAATCAGTAAGTAACTTAGAACATTCTTACAATCACGGCGACACTGATATCACATGGATCACACTGATCACCAAGGTGTGTAGTTCTTTACTCTGCAGCGGTCGACCGTCGAAAAAGGGGCGTTCATTACATTGCACGCCTTTTATATTGGAAAACTAGTCATAGACAAGTCGACTTCTACACGGCCTCTCCTGACCATGCGTCGTCCTCGACTGCATATAAGATGTCTGAACCTCAACGGTCATCGGTTCAGATGGACTAGCTTCAGGATTTGAAACACGCTCATCGGCATGGGCTGCGATGCTTCCATCGAGGCGGCTTCTAAAATCAATTAGAAATAACATGACATTACTATGTGCCAATGTAACTCAGAAAGACCTAATTGTTGTATCCATCAACCTTTCAAGGCCTTCTAACGTACAGTCCAAAATACATTAGCTAAGATAAATAGCACACAGCTTATCACGCGTCACCACATTCATTTAATTTGATTACGTTCGCGCATTATATAAGTCAAACTATATGAGGATTTCTGATTCATACGAGGTTTATGATTCATTAACACTTGGATTCAAGTATTTAACATTCATCCTCACTCTACCAATTCATTGTAGGGCAAACATCCCACAGTCTGTTTGCCTAAAAAGGAACGTCCCGCAGTCCGTCCTCTATATGGGGATTGGCATCCCACAGGCATACCAATAGGAACGTCCCGCAGTCCGTCCTGTACACCGACATTCATCTTTACACTACCACGTAGGGCAAATATCCCGCAGTCTATTTGCCGAAAGGAACGTCCCGCAGTCCGTCCTCTACATGGAATTGGCATCCCGCAGTCTGCCAATGTGAACGTCCCGCAGTCCGTCCTATACAAAACTAACACCTATACATAAAGCTAGTAGCCATATGTGTACAAAAGTTGTACCCATACAGAACACTGGCACCCAGCATGTCAGCATGGAACATCCCGCAGTCTGTTCCTTTACCAACACTCTGGCTGCGTTCAGATGACACGCACCCGTCAGGCACACGCCACTTAAGTCAGCACCGAGAACTCATACATACATACATATGGTCACGTCTTTTATCCTCTAAGGGGTAGGCACATTATATGCCCACATTTCACCTTTAGATGTTGTACCACGTAATAGGTGCTGTGCTGAGTCGTATTGCCGTGCTGATATGGACAGGCGCAGGTTATGACTGCCCACTGTTGAAAAATTTTAAGCCGCCCATAAAAGCCTTCGACTTTGCTTAACGACTGCCATTTTACTGGTAACCGGGACCAACGGCTTAATGTGCCTTGCGAAGCATGGAAACGCTCGCAAAACAACAAAGGGGTCAGGTTGTGATTACCCATACAAGAACCTGCCATAGTAACTATTGTCAATATTACCGTCAACTCGCCACTCGAAGAATGCAGTGCAGGTATCAGGCCACCATTCGTCCTGCCATACCACCATAAACTGGGCCGCACGCAGCCAGGTTCAATTCGTGTCATCCGCTCGGCAGCGCTCACATGACTACGTATGGACCTCCATAATACCATACCAGGGTCAAACTTGCATTTTTACATTGAACCTGTGAAAACACAAAATTGTTAACATTTAAACACACGAGGTGAACCTCTATTGCGATCCACGTGTGAACCTTACTGAACCTAGTTACTCTTCAGTAACCCGGCCGTGGAGACTTCTGCACCTTTTTGTTCTACAGTTTAGTTGCAAACCTCCCAATGGCACATCCCAGGCTAGCGACCAAATTACTGGGACGGTGGTTTAACTAACTAACTAACTATCTTCACGCCAAATCCCTTGCGGGGTAGGCAGAAAGAACCGAGCTCCACACGGCACGGTCCATACACACCTCACTTGCTTCTTCAACTTTCGGTAGTTTAGTTTCTCTTTATGAGACCCAGGGGAAAAATAAGACGTCCTCCGTTTAATGTCGTCGTAAATATTTAAAGTGTTCATCAGCAATACCTAGATACTAAGACCGATGTAACGAGCCCCTCTTGGTGCAAATGCTGCATCCCTCCGAGGATGCGGGCATCCCGCAGACTACCCATTACAGCAGACTACCCATTACAGCATTAAGTTCCACGCTTTCATGTCGCTGAAATACCATTAAAGCAACAATACGCCAAATTTCAGATTGATCAGTCCTGCGAAGCTTAGGAGAAATCCCTTTATTACCTAGGAAGTGATGATGTTCAAAATGTATAGCTAAGAAACACATTAATCACCTCGGCTCTGAAATAAAAACAAACCGCATCCAAATTGGCCCATCCGTTAGGCAGCTGATGCCACAGACAAACACACAGGTTACACCCACAACAACACGAGTTTTCGTCGGGGGTTAATTAATTGACCTCGATTCAGATCATGTTGAGTATAGTTCGAGCGTAAGTGGACCTGTCTGTTCGCGTGGTGCATCTTTGGTGTAACAGTACATAAGTCTCTGGCCCCATTTCTTTCACAGATTTCACACAACCAGCAGACTCAAACCTTTGACAGTAAAATCAGCGTTGCTGTACAGAAAAGGACTACATTTTGTCATCGTCCCAAACCGTTCGGCTACATCCTGTCTAGAATAAAAAAAAACAAATGTATGCTGTTTAGGCATCAACTAGCTAGGGCACAAAATTATAAACATCGGGTTCCGATTGGGGATCCAATGCATCCAAGTATAGGTATTACTGGAAACGGGGTTTTATTTTCGTAAAAAAAAAAACTCAAGAATCACAAGTTTATGACTTCTCAATTAATCATCAATCAAATCAGCCTACAGCAGTCCACTGCTGGATATAGGATGGACCTCTCCCAATTTACACGGTTCTACGCCTTTTGCATCCTTTCCTACGGCCTTGTCCAGGTTGTTGGTTCTACTACAGATATGGCCAGCCCATGGCCACTATGATGCACTCACTCTGCGAGCTATGTTGACCACTCTGGTTCGCTAATAGATAAAATCGTTTCGGATGTTATCTCTCAGAGACACCTAAGTATAGCTCGCTCTGTTCTAAGTAAAACACAGTTACGCAAGTTGATCGAAAAACTCGTTTTGGTACACTACTTCACGTGACAAAACCATGCCCTCTTCTGCAGTCTATTCTTTTTGTGTCCAGTCAAGGGGCCTTGATATTTTACTGACCTGTCCTATAAAATTTCGATTGAGATAATCAGCATGTGGCAGTAGAACTCCTTTTCTTTGCTGGAAAGCGGAATCCTGTGTTCGGATCGACCATTGGGCGCCTCTCAGAAAAAAGGAGCAGACTATTTTTATGTTTTTTAAATTTGAGAGTACCTAGCCTAATAAAGTAATAACAAAAATGTTGAGGGTAACTTAACAAAGTTGTAGCAAAAGTGTTATGAAGCCTTTACGACAGCTAAAGACTACTTTACCGAATGGAGTATGCTACCACACGCTTCCCATCATCAGCATAGGTCAATACTACTACTAACCTGCGTAACTAACTAACTTGCGTCCGTGTGAACCTCCGTGGGAGGCACTGACTCTGGGTTCACTTGTTACTCTCGTCAGACATTGTATCAAGCCTTGTCTAATTTGTTATTCATGTGAACTCCAAATAAACTTTTCAGTCAATCCTTGTAGCACAGTTCTGGATATGCCTACGAAAATATCCTACAAGATCTAGAACTTGTCGGATCTGCAAGAGTTTTAAGGGAATAGGTGGAAATAATAAGGCCTTTACCTTTCGTAAGCTTGGCACTACCTGACCGCGGCTGAGGGCACGCGCGTGTAGCACGCACCCGTGAGCATCGTGTAGACTAGCGCGTGCAGCGCATATCAAAGCGCGTCGCGCAGACCAGCGTGCAGCGCGTCGTGTAGACTAGCGCGTGCAGCGCACACCAACGCGCATCGTGTAGACTAGCGCGTGCAGCGCATATCAAAGCGCGTCGCGCAGACCAGCGTGCAGCGCGTCGTGTAGACTAGCGCGTGCAGCGCACACCAACGCGCATCGTGTAGACTAGCGCGTATAGCGCATATAAATGCGCGTCGCGCAAACCAGCGTGCAGCGCGTCGTGTAGACTAGCGCGTGCAGCGCACACCAACGCGCATCGTGTAGACTAGCGCGTGCAGCGCATATCAAAGCGCGTCGCGCAGACCAGCGTGCAGCGCGTCGTGTAGACTAGGGCGTGCAGCGCACACCAACGCGCATCGTGTAGACTAGCGCGTGTAGCGCATATCAATGCGCGTCGCGCAAACCAGCGTGCAGCGCGTCGTGTAGACTAGCGCGTGCAGCGCACACCAACGCGCATCGTGTAGACTAGCGCGTGTAGCGCATATCAATGCGCGTCGCGCAAACCAGCGTGCAGCGCGTCGTGTAGACTAGCGCGTGCAGCGCACACCAACACGCATCGTGTAGACTAGCGCGTGCAGCGCATATCAATGCGCGTCGCGCAAACCAGCGTGCAGCGCGTCGTGTAGACTAGCGCGTGCAGCGCACACCAACGCGCATCGTGTAGACTAGCGCGTGCAGCGCATATCAATGCGCGTCGCGCAAACCAGCGTGCAGCGCGTCGTGTAGACTAGCGCGTGCAGCGCACACCAACGCGCATCGTGTAGACTAGCGCGTGTAGCGCATATCAATGCGCGTCGCGCAAACCAGCGTGCAGCGCGTCGTGTAGACTAGCGCGTGCAGCGCACACCAACACGCATCGTGTAGACTAGCGCGTGCAGCGCATATCAATGCGCGTCGCGCAGACCAGCGTGCAGCGCGTCGTGTAGACTAGCGCGTGCAGCGCACACCAACGCGCATCGTGTAGACTAGCGCGTGCAGCGCATATCAATGCGCGTCGCGCAGACCAGCGTGCAGCGCGTCGTGTAGACTAGCGCGTGCAGCGCACACCAACGCGCATCGCGTAGACTAGTGCTTGTAGCGCTCACCAACGCGCGTCGTGTTGACTAGCCCGTGCAGCGCACACCAACGCGCATCGCGTAGACTAGCGCTTGTAGCGCTCACCAACGCGCGTCGTGTAGACTAGCGTCTGCAGCGCACACCAACGCGCATCGCGTAGACTAGCGCTTCTGGTGCTCAACAACGCCCCTCGCGTTGACTTAGAACTCCCGGATTGGGCGGCCAGTAGGATTATCGCCGTTACTGTATAGGAGAGTGACAGAGGACAGTTTCTGGACGTTTGAAAAGTTCACGGGCTTGCCACTTTCGGTACTAATTCGCTTCCATTATGGCAAGTTGTAGAAACATCTCACTTAGAACGATCGCGTACCTATTTTTAAGTCACAGAATTTGTTAACGTTCCCCTGTCTTTATATTCTTGAGATTGCACTTTTTGTCAAAAACTACCAGAATCTTTTTAACACCCGCGAAGACACCCGTATTAGAACAGTACCTATGAGAACACAATATCACGGTCTGTTAAGCACTGGGTCATTTCACACTGCACTACTCAAGAAAAGCGTTTTTGGCATGGCTCCTGTAATTTATAATAAAATTCCAGAAAGGTGGAGGGAACAGCCTCTTGTGGCTTTCAAAGGGAATCTCACTAAATTCCTATTGCATAAATGTAATTACTCCATAACAGAGTTTCTGGATGATACTACACTCTAGCCAGCTTTTCTTTGGCCTTCATTTGTGTTATTGTTATGTAATACTTGATTATAGGCGATTAGATAACCGAAATGTTAACTAAATATTTGTATGCCTAATTGGCAGAATGTACAAGGAAACTTTAAGAATTGTATAAACACCAAATTGTAACAACCTACATTCTTTACAAATAAACAAATATTATTATTATTTTGGTTTTGTATTTTTTTTCTCAGCTCTTGGGCTGGTTTAACTGCATTTACGGGCCTAAACCAAGTAAATGCAGATTGTGGTGTCTATCACTCTGTGGATGTGTTTTAGTCCACCTGCATGAACTTTCTGACGATTCTGCATGTGTTCAATATGGCAGCTTTCTGTAGAGTAACGTAAATATATTCTTGTAACCCTATTAATTTTAAACTATGGAAAAGATGGTTTGGAATTACACCAGTTGTGGAGAGGACGATTGGGACTATGTAAACATTATCTTGTTTCCAGATTCTTAAAACTTCTTCCTTTAGCTCTGCATACTTGCTTATTTTTTCGGCTATTGTTTTTTGTAAGTTATGCGTGTTAGGGACTGCAATATCTATTAAATAAGTGACTTTTCTAATTTTATCCTGTAATATTATATCCGGTCTATTATAGTGGATAGTCCTATCTGTTAGTATAGCCCTATCATAGTAAATTTTATGTGTGTTATTTTCAAGTATCGTTTGTGGTTTATATTTATAATAAGGAGTGTTGTTATCTTGTATGAGAGAATGTTTAACTGCAAGTTTTTGGTGAATAATATTTGCCACTTGGTTATGTCTGTGAGCGTAGTCTGTTTGTGTGAGTGTTGTGCATGCTCCTGTTATGTGTTGTATGGTTTCTGATTGTGTGTGGCATCTGCGGCATTTGTCGTTTGTGATAGTCGGGTCTTTTTATTATTATTCCTCTTTATTACTTTAAACTACTTTTAAATTACATTTTAAATATACATCCATATAAAAAAAGTACATTTAAAAATATAAAAAATAGTAACCCACCGGTATCGGGTACAGGGACCAAGTTACCGGTGGTCAGGACTTCAGAGACAGGAACCTCCTCACAATACGTGCCGTGTTAAGAAGAACCGCCTTCTGCATCAAGCCCTTGACCCAACTGCCCACCGCAAGCCTCTTAAGGTGTTGGTCGAGGCTTTTGGCTATTAGTCCATGCACAGAGATCACTATCGGTACAATAATAGCTGAGTCAACACTCCACATGTCCACGAATTCCACGATCTCGTGGGCTAAGTCCAAATACTTGGCTTGTTTGTCTACTTCTGCCTTCACGAGATTGTCGTCATGTGGAATAGTGATATCAATTATTATTGCAAGGCGCTCTAAACGATCTATTATCACTATGTCAGGTCTATTGGCAAGAATAGTCCTGTCAGTGATAATTTAATAGGTCGGTCCCAGTACAACGTGATATGGTCACTTTCGAGAACTGGGTCGGGCACATATCTATAATACGGTTGTAACGTTGTGAAACAACGGGTGCAAATAGGGGTTCAACATTAGGGGTTTAGAATTAAAATCTAGGTCAACATATGAAAGCGCCATCTACCGAGTAAGTGTCGCAACGACGGTAGCCTTATTCGTATTTAAAAAGCGGTCGTGACGATTGAGTAGTTTCGAGTGGTGCCGCTAGAGGCGCTGTAAAAACATATAAAAACAACCGCGCGCGAATTTCAAAGGCCATTACTCAAATAATCTAAATATACTAGTCGCGAAGGCGTATGTGTATCAGAATTATCCAATCAAAGTGAAGAAGTATTATAGGGAGTAAAACACTCCCAAAGTGATCAGTGATTTAGCTGCAAGCGTCTATAACCCCATCATTGGGTGAGTTAAATTAATTATAATGTAATCTAGATTTTAAAACAGTGAAAATTAACGGCTGTTGGTCAACCCTGTTATGGGAGGGTAGATTACAGGGGTGTGAAAAAAAGGTCTCTGTAAAATTAGTAGATAACCAAACATTGTAAGGCAGCCGACTCCTGAAAGGTTTAACAGGGACCGGCTGTCTTAGCAATGGGCGGGAAAAAGGGTTCCAGCTAACCCGTCATCTGGAACATTCCAGGGTCCACCCTACGGGTTGTCAACATCCACCCTACGGGCTGTAGAAGTCCACCCTTCGGGTTCCAAGAAGGAACATTCACCCTACGGGCTACCAACAATCGTTCACCCTACGGGCGACAAGCGTTCGTCCACCCTACGATTCGAAAACACCGTGCCAGCCGAATTTGTGGACGGCACGGCTACCTGGCGAACTGCAGCGGGCTACAGGAAGACCAATACTGAGATAAGTCGAACCCTGAGGGACCTTCGGGAATCGCTGAAATCGTTGCTCCCGAACGCGAACCACGACCCCGAGTTTGATTTTCAATAAACCGGCATTTTATATTTCCACATTCTTCTTTCATTTATCTCTTTCAATTTCCTGAAAGCTCACAGCTTTTCAGTGGCGCCCATATCGTGGTTTCGGGTAGCGAGAAAGCGATTTCCGACGGGAGTCGGGAGGTCATAATTATAAGATATTTTAATCTGTGTAAAATAGTCTTAAGAGTGCCCGTTAGCGGGGTAGTTTCCCTCCAAATTATCATAACTACCCAGGAATTTGGCTCTCCTGACCTCTGCTGCCAACTTGTTCTTTTCGGCTTATTTTGTGTGTTTTTAGTTATTTTAGACAGATTTCGGCAAACGCAAGAACAAGGCAAAATTTGAATTTTTCTCAACGTAAATTGTAATTTTTCCAAATTTTAACGGTCCCCAATTTATTTTTCACACCCTCAAATAGTTATTTTATGGTGGAAAATATTTAATTAAATTTAAAGTAAAAGTTTTTTTGTTTTGTGTCAATTTTAAATAGTACTTTGTTAAACTCTGAAGTAAAACTTCTAATTTGAAACGCTTACATTAATTTTCGTAAGTGAGTTGTATTTGCCTATTTTCATCGTAAAAAGTAGTCACAGGATATCACCACCACAATTTTTATTTTTTACGGCGTCAAACCGCCTCAATTTGTGGATTATTTTGTTGTATTTCCTATATGTGAATTTACAGCGAGACCAACAGCCGATAATCACACTTCTGGGTAACAATCCCTATTGAAATTTCACTTTAGTAAAACGGTAGAACAAAGATTTTACGAATTTCACTTCACGTAAATTATAAAAGATTTATAATTGTTTCACTTTTCGAATTACGTCGAATTCTAATACACGGCAATACAACTGTAAGAAAAAACATTCCAAACGTAGATCACGCAGTGAAAACATTCTTGCCATAACAATTTTAAACTAATAACTTTGATTCGGGTTCTAAATAAACAACGGCAGATGTTGCTTTCATAACGTTTACGAGTAAGTTGCTTTACGAGCTCGATAGTAGCGGAAATTTTTTTTCCATATAAACTGTGGGTGGAAGTGAATAAAATACACTCCGTACACCAACAGTCTCATACAAAATATTTCCAGAAGCGTCCAAGTACGAATCGGCTTTTCAAACAATTCGAAATATTCAAGGGTTCCGTAGTGGTAAGGAACAATTTACATAAAAGGTTAGTTACTACTATATAGTTCATTTTAAGAACCGTCCAAGTGCGAATCGGCTTTGACACAGTTCGTAATAATTAAGGGTTCCGTAGTAGTAAGGAACTATTTAAAAATAAAATTAGTTGTTACGAGTTAATATACGATTAATTCTTGGCACGTTCGTGGGAATTGTTACATTTAAATAAAAACAAGATTAAGGTCAAAACTTGCATCAATCCATTAAAACGGTCAAACATTTAGCTAACTTCATCAACCCATCATCAGACACCTCACTTTCACTACTTACTACTTCTGGTTAGGTTATATTCAAACAGAGACAGACAGACAGACAATCAATTTCTAGAAGGGTCCAATCTATTAATTGAGTGAAGGAACCCTAAAAGGTAATATTTCCTAACTTAAGTATTTCCTAAAGCAAATACTAAGTTTTATAAAGGTTCAATTTATAATTCGGTTCAACGAACCCTAAAAAGTAGAATTTAATTTTTCGTTATTCCGAGGGTGGGTCGAAAAATATTCACATTCCTTAACATACAAAGAATAATGCAGATAACGGTAAAGGCCGTAACACACTGCATTAAGATGCGTTTGCTAATAGTTTATATAGTACATCAGCACAGTTACACAATAGTGTTTTTGATAATTAAACTTTTAAAAATATAAGGGTGTTAGCACACCGTAATAGAATATTAATACTTGGGTGGCACATAATGTACCACATTTCTTCACATTGGACAACGAGGTACATTTTGATACGGAAGTTTCACAATTTCACTTACATACTAATTAGGTAGTATATACTCATCAAACATTCATCATAATCATCTTCACACACCATTCCTAACACTTAACAAGCAGTTTTTTTTGTTTGTTTACATAGTGACACTTGCATTTCATGTTGTGTGACTCCCAAAGGCGGAAGTAGGAGGCAAACTAGCTACAGGCGAGTCACTTTCGTAGATTAGAGAAAGTGACTCAAATGTCCTAAGTTTTGTTTCCCGACTAAAGCTGACGGGTTAACATAGCATGGAATATAGTGTGACACTGGCCTTAGATGCAACGATAAATAACACGTTTACATCAACATGATTACGTCAGCATCTTACGCGCAAACAAAACAAAACTTACACAAGGGAGATTTCATACGTACATACATACATATTATTTATTTAAGCACGCACATACATTTTACACTACCATGGTGGCACACAAGGGCACCATTATTATTATTTTTTTTAGATATTTGGCATAATGGCCAAAGATCATTTATCTTCGTTATTTATTAGGGTTGACATAATAGTCATAGTCAACATTCTTCTACTAAGATTGCGAATAAGCACTTAGTTTCTGTGATTACCGCTAAGATTGCCAATAAGCACTTAGTTTTTTTTTTATTTTATTTGGTTAAAGGGCTAAATAGCCTAGTAATTAGTCAGGGACACTACACATTACACACGACTTTCAAGTAACTACACATGACAACGTGACAAACACATGCCGTGTTCGTCATGGGGACATAGGGGTTAATTAGCATCACGGAGGATTCTGCAAGTAAATTATTTTCTATCACTTTTCTGTTTCTTGGTTTAGTTGGGAGTTACTGTTAGTTGGAAGCATGAGTCTATCCCTAACAGAGTTCGTCGTTAACTGTTAGTTGGCAGCATGGTCTTGCCCTAACAGAATTATGTAGTAGGTTACTGTTACG
This sequence comes from Miltochrista miniata, assembly GCA_933228765.1. NCBI lineage: Eukaryota > Metazoa > Arthropoda > Insecta > Lepidoptera > Erebidae > Miltochrista > Miltochrista miniata. The sequence goes on from OW121748.1 coordinate 39,655,397, forward strand.
AGGAAGCATGAAGCTTACCCGAACAGATTTATGGTGTAGGTTGTTACTGTTACGAGGAAGCATGAGTCTTACCCGAACAGATATATGGTGTACTGTTATTTGGCAGCATTTGTCTTGCCCTAACAGTTTTAGGTGTAAGTCACCTTTAGGTTTATTGTCGTCATATGGCTACTCCTACCACTCGGAAGCTAGAGGCTTGCCCTGGGGGATAGTCCATCCTATGAGTCGGAAGTGTTACACGAGCCCTAGTAGGATGTTCTTCTCTGGGACGGTTGTATAAATCCCAGCCTTCAGCAAAAAGCCTTATTATACACACCCCACTTTCAGGCGGTGCGTATTACCTGAACCTTCAACCCAAAGCCTCAAATACGTCTTTTCTCTTTCTGTCCTATAAGATCCTTCAGAATCACCTAAATACATCCTGCGAGTTGGTTTCATTAAGGTTAAGGCCGACTCTTCGCTACACCCAGCATCACCTCATTCACACAACACACTAACATACACACACACATAGACGAGTAGTAGGTATCATGTTAGGGGCGTTCGAGGACGAACGCAGCTATTGACGTGTTAGGGTACGTCAAACGCTCACCGGGGAGGGGGAGTATGTAACGTTGTGAAACAACGGGTGCAAATAGGGGTTCAACATTAGGGGTTTAGAATTAAAATCTAGGTCAACATATGAAAGCGCCATCTACCGAGTAAGTGTCGCAACGACGGTAGCCTTATTCGTATTTAAAAAGCGGTCGTGACGATTGAGTAGTTTCGAGTGGTGCCGCTAGAGGCGCTGTAAAAACATATAAAAACAACCGCGCGCGAATTTCAAAGGCCATTACTCAAATAATCTAAATATACTAGTCGCGAAGGCGTATGTGTATCAGAATTATCCAATCAAAGTGAAGAAGTATTATAGGGAGTAAAACACTCCCAAAGTGATCAGTGATTTAGCTGCAAGCGTCTATAACCCCATCATTGGGTGAGTTAAATTAATTATAATGTAATCTAGATTTTAAAACAGTGAAAATTAACGGCTGTTGGTCAACCCTGTTATGGGAGGGTAGATTACAGGGGTGTGAAAAAAAGGTCTCTGTAAAATTAGTAGATAACCAAACATTGTAAGGCAGCCGACTCCTGAAAGGTTTAACAGGGACCGGCTGTCTTAGCAATGGGCGGGAAAAAGGGTTCCAGCTAACCCGTCATCTGGAACATTCCAGGGTCCACCCTACGGGTTCAAGAAATCCACCCTACGGGTTGTCAACATCCACCCTACGGGCTGTAGAAGTCCACCCTTCGGGTTCCAAGAAGGAACATTCACCCTCCGGGCTACCAACAATCGTTCACCCTACGGGCGACAAGCGTTCGTCCACCCTACGATTCGAAAACACCGTGCCAGCCGAATTTGTGGACGGCACGGCTACCTGGCGAACTGCAGCGGGCTACAGGAAGACCAATACTGAGATAAGTCGAACCCTGAGGGACCTTCGGGAATCGCTGAAATCGTTGCTCCCGAACGCGAACCACGACCCCGAGTTTGATTTTCAATAAACCGGCATTTTATATTTCCACATTCTTCTTTCATTCATCTCTTTCAATTTCCTGAAAGCTCACAGCTTTTCACGGTACCTCTAATTCAACAAGGTTATACTTCAAAGCAAGTTGTTGATGGATAATCCTAGCTACATGGTTATGTCTATGCAAATACTCACTATTGGCCAGACTAGAACAACCAGAAATAAAATGCCTAAGAGATTCTCCGGGACGGTGACACGCCCGACATATGTCAATCGTACCATCCTTTAAGATATATTTTCGGTAATTGTTAGTCATCACAACTTCATCAGTAATTGCAAATACAAAACCTTTAGTATCCCCAAATAGGTCACCGAATCGTAGCCAGGATACAGAAGATGAAAAATCTATATCTGACCCATGCAGGGCCCGATAAAAACGTCCATGCAACTCCTTGCTCTTCCATGTATCCTTACGATTATTGAGACTTAGTATCATAGGTTTATGCCAATTCTCTTTTGCCAGAGCAAGCGGGGTAAGTCCGTTATCAACTTCAACCACATCACGATGCACATCCGAGCCACCGTGTAGGAAATATTCCCTGAGGTTGCACAACTCACGATTATGAAGGGTCTTGGCATTTAGCAAACCACGACCCCCACATTTCCGCGGTATGTACAACCTCATCACTGATGAACGCGGATGATGCATTCGGTATGTGGTGAGTAACGTACGGACTTTCCTATCCAGGGCTTCAAGTTCTGTCTGAGTCCACCTGAGTATGCCAAAGGAGTACATTAAAACATTATTATTATTATTTCCTTTATTTACTACTTTATACATATTAATTTAGATTTTTAAATACATTAGTATAAAACAAAAAAATATATTTAAAAATATAAAAAAATTGTGTCCCACCGGTATCAAGTACAGGGACCAAGCTACCGGTGGTTAGGGCTGCAGAGACAGGAACCTCCTCACAATGCGTGCCGTGTCTAGGAGAACTGCCTTTTGCATCTGGTTCTTGACCCAACTACCTAACGCGAGCCTCTTGAGATGTTGATCGAGGCTCTTGGCAATCAGACCATGTGCTGATACGACTATCGGAACAATAATCGCTGAATCCACATCCCACATGTCGACAATCTCGTGAGCCAAATCCAAATACTTTATTTGTTTCTCCTTTTCTGCTTTCACGAGATTTCCGTCATGTGGGACGGTAATGTCAACGATTATTGCTAGGCGCTCTGATCGATCTATTACCACTATATCAGGCTTATTGGCCACAATAGTCCTGTCAGTGATAATAGATCGATCCCAATACAATGTGACACGACCATTTTCAAGAACTGGGTCGGGCACATACCTGTAATACGGTACCTCTGAATCAACAAGTTTATATTTTAGTGCAAGTTGCTGATGGACAATCCTGGCCACTTGGTTGTGTCTATGTAAATACTCCCCATTGGCAAGACGAGGACAACCAGAAATAATATGTCTGAGAGATTCACCCGGTAGGTGGCATGCCCGACATATGTCAACCGTACCATCTCTCAAAATATACTTCCGATAGTTATTCGTCATAACAACTTCGTCAGTAATTGCACAGACAAAACCTTCGGTTTCTCCAAACAGATCACCAAAACGTAGCCAGGATACTGATGCCAGTAAATCTACATCGGGCCCATGTAAGGCCCGATAAAATCGTCCATGCAGTTCTTTACTCTGCCATATCTCCTTGCGGTCATTGGTAGTTAGTATTACTGGTTTGTGCCAGTTCTCTTTGGCAAGATAAAGAGGGGTCAGTCCACTGTCTATTGTTACTACATCCCGATGCATACCCACGTCCGCATGGAGGAAATATTCCCTAAGGTTGTATATCTCACGGTTGTGCAACGTCTTGATATTTAAAAAACCACGACCGCCGCATTTCCGTGGGATATACAACCTCATTACAGACGAACGCGGATGATGCATCCGGTTTGCAGTCAACAACGAACGGACTTTTCTATCCAGGGTGTCAAGTTCTGTCTGAGTCCATCTCAGTATGCCGAAGGAATATCCTAAGACAGGCATGGCCCAACCATTGATGGCTCGCACCCTAGTCTTCAGTCTTCAGTCTTCTTGGGCTCCCATTTTCCGCACTTAGGTCCGCCAGTGGACCCATTGTACGTGACCGTTGGCTGTCACTCCAGCCAACCCAGCTCCGACCAGAAGCGCAGGATCCTCTTCGGGTCCTCACACGCCTCCCGGAGTGTTGTGGGGCTGCCAAGTATGTCGACTCTGTATGTAACCAGGCTCTCGCACTCCAAGATTGCGTGAGCTATGGTTTCTTCTTTCAACAGGCACGCTCTGCACAGCGCGCTGTCCGTGATACCTAAGACATTCAAGTGCTTATTTACTGTGCAATGACCCGTTATTGTGCCCACCATGGTTCGCAGATCACCTTTATTCAGATGTAGCAACGTTCTAGCTAGTTTTGGCCTGGGTCTCGGTAGAGCTTCCCTTGATTGCCTGCAACTTACTGTTTGTGCCCATCTCTTTTCATGCCGCTCTTTCGTGCGTTGTCTCAGCCATGCCCTTACCTGGTAGAATGGTATTGGTATAATCGGGCTTGGTCCCACCGGTGTGGTGCTGGAACCCAATCTGGCCAGTTCGTCAGCTGCATCATTGCCGCTCGATCCGCTGTGACCTTTTATCCACTGAAGGCTTACCTTGTGTGTTAGGGCCAGCTTTTGTAGCCCCTGGTGGCATTGAAGCACCAGCCCAGAGTCGATTGTGGTGCTCCTCAGAGCTTTTAGCACTGCTGCACTATCGGAGAGGAGCCTGATGTGGTTGTGCTCAATTTTCCTGGAGTCGATTGCATTGGCGGCGTTAATTAAACCTATGCACTCACATTGGAAGATTGACGAATGAGACCCTAAAGGTATTGATGAGTGTATGTTGAGCTCCGGGGAGTAGGTGCCTGCTCCTGATCCGTAGTCTGTTTTGGATCCATCCGTGTACACTCTGAGTTCTCTTATACCGGAGTGGTCCTTGGCGGACTCTGCCAGCGATATATTGTACTTACGGTCAAACACGTATGTTTTCGGTATCCTGTCGTTAGGGGCTCGCACCCTATTACCACCTGATAAAAGACTTCTCAGTACTTTTTTCAGGCGGCCAAAGAAACGATCCATCAACACTTGTTTCATGTCTGTCTCAGCAATACCTAAAGCCTGCGACATACCAAGATATTTGTAGGTTTCAGTTGCGGAGAGGGATTTAAGTTTTGTGAAATCTGAAAGTTGTACTCTTTCAGATTCCACAATCCGTCCCTTCTTTACATGCATGGCTGCACATTTATCTACACCAAATTCCATTTTGATTGAATTACTAAAGGTTTCAGTTATCTTGAGTAACTCTATCAAGTGGGAATCGGTGCAGGCAAATAATTTCAAGTCATCCATGTATAGAAGGTGGGAAACAACTTGACCTCCTCTCCTAAACTGATAGCCTAGCCCTGAACCCTCCAGTAAAGTACTGAGAGGATTCAGTGCTAGACAAAACCATAAGGGACTCAGGCTATCACCCTGAAATATTCCCCTCTCAATCTTGACAGGTTCACCGTTCAAAAGAATCTGACGACATCCGGATAAACAAGGCATGTATGGGGCAATGGAGAACGGCTCTTGCAAGAGCCGTTCTCCATTGCCCCATACATGCCTTCAAGAAGGTGCAAAGAGTTGTATCAACTTTATACAACTCTAGCACCCTCAACAGCCATGTATGTGGCACGGAGTCGTAGGCTTTCTTGTAATCAATCCAGCATGTCGCCAGATTTCTCCGGTTACGACGAACCTGCTGATTAATGATTGATGATTGATGATTCCTTATTATTATTATGTTTCTTCTTTTCTCGGGTATCTTCTTTTTTTTTTTATTGAAGATACCCGGTCTTTTGGTAGGCTTACATGGGGACATATTGGTCCAACACGCAGAGGCCCTTTGAGATTTTTAATGTATTGGGAAATGGGACCCCCACTGCAGACAGTTCACAACCGCCTTATGTAGAAGAACGGCAATGGACTGCCTACAATGGGAGCTAAACTATTACAAAATATGCTAACTACAAAATGGGCTATTGAATTGGGGGTTAAAATGGACTGGGTGATTTGATCTATGGATAAAGACGGCGTCTGCCATTTCAATATCTTATTATTAAAACATTGGCAGACGGTGACTCGCCAACTCACTAGATGGGCCCCCTATACAATCGCCATAGGCCCGTAGGCCTGTGAGGCGACAGAGGGCAACACCGGTGTGAGCGGCTAGGGGTGTCGAGCGGTGCGGCGCCGGTTTCGCCATCGCGGGTCAGACCCGGAGCGGGTTTCCCCGTAGTTATGCCCTTGAAAATGACACTTCAACCCCCGAGTATATAGCTCTGGCTTCCCCCCTCTGACCAGCCAATGAAGGCAAGCCAGAGTTGAGATTTGCTGCACTACCGGGAGTACCGTCTCCCGTTAGCCCATTAAATGCTAACTGGTCGAGGAGCGTAACAAAACTCTGAGGAATCGGGACCGATGTGTAGCCACCCACATTCAGCTCGCCACAAGCTGCCCTGCGGATGTGTGCTTTTCTATAACCTTGTGAGATATTTTTTGTTGATCTCAAAAAGTGGATGACTCAAAAAGCAAATCTACTATGCCCTCATAGCTTAGACCATATAACACGTGGTTAGATGATCTAAGCCTCATAGGGTTGCGTTAATCCCATGAAAAGATAACGACTGTCCACGAGGGGTTTATTATTATTATTATTTTTATTATTATTATTATTATTCCCTTTATTTACATAGTTATACTTATTAAATTAAATTTTTAAATACATTTTATAAAAAAGAAAATATATTTAAAAATAAAAAAAAATAGTGTCCCACCGGCATCGGGTACAGGGACCAAGCTACCGGTGGTTAGGGCTGCAGAGACAGGAACCTCCTCACAATACGTGCCGTGTCTAGGAGAACTGCCTTTTGCATCTGGCTCTGAACCCAACTACCCAACCCGAGCCTCTTCAGATGTTGATCGAGGCGCTTGGCAATCAGACCATGTGCTGATACGACTATCGGAACAATAACCGCCGAGTCCACATCCCACATATCGACAATCTCGTGAGCCAAATCCAAATATTTTATTTGTTTTTCCTTTTCTGCTTTCACGAGATTTTCGTCATGTGGGACGGTAATGTCAACGATTATTGCTAGGCGCTCTGATCGATCTATTACCACTATATCAGGCTTATTGGCCACAATAGTCCTGTCAGTGATAATAGATCGATCCCAATACAATGTGACACGGCCATTTTCTAGAACTGGGTCGGGCACATACCTGTAATACGGTACCTCTGAATCAACAAGTTTATATTTTAGTGCAAGTTGCTGATGGACAATCCTGGCCACTTGGTTGTGTCTATGCAAATACTCACCGTTGGCAAGACGAGGACAACCAGAAATAATATGTCTGAGAGATTCACCCGGTAGGTGGCATGCCCGACATATGTCAACCGTACCATCTCTCAAAATATATTTCCGATAGTTATTCGTCATGACAACTTCGTCAGTAATTGCACAGACAAAACCTTCGGTTTCTCCAAACAGATCACCAAAACGTAGCCAAGATATAGATGCTAGTAAATCTACATTGGGCCCATGTAAGGCCTGATAAAACCGTCCATGCAGCTCTTTGCTCTGCCATATCTCCTTGCGATCATTAGTAGACAGTATTGCTGGTTTGTGCCAGTTCTCTTTGGCAAGAGAAAGAGGGGTCAGTCCGCTGTCTATTGCTACCACATCTCGATGCATACCCACGTCCACATGTAGGAAATATTCCCTAAGGTTGTATATCTCACGGTTGTGTAACGTCTTGATATTTAAAAAACCACGACCACCACATTTCCGTGGGATATACAACCTCATTACAGACGAACGTGGATGATGCATTCGGTTTGCGGTCAACAACGAACGGACTTTTCTATCCAGGGTGTCTAATTCAGTCTGAGTCCATCTCAGTATGCCGAAGGAATATCCTAAGACAGGCATGGCCCAACCGTTGATGGCGCGTACCTTGTTACCACCTGATAAAAGACTTCTCAGTACTTTTTTCAGGCGGCCGAAGAAACGATCCATCAACGTTTGTTTCATGCCTGCCTCAACAATACCTAATGCCTTCGACATACCAAGATATTTGTAGGTTTCAGTCGCAGAGAGGGATTTAAGTTTTGTGAAATCTGAAAGTTCTACTCTTTCAGATTCCACAATCCGTCCCTTCTTTACATGCATGACTGCACATTTATCTACACCAAATTCCATTTTGAAAGAATTACTAAAGGTTTCAGTGATCTTGAGTAACTCTATCAAGTGGGAATCGGTGCAGGCAAATAATTTCAAGTCATCCATGTACAGAAGGTGGGAAACAACTTGACCTCCTCTCCGAAACTGATAGCCTAGCCCTGAATCCTCCAGTAAAGTACTGAGGGGATTCAGTGCTAGACAAAACCATAAGGGACTCAGACTATCACCCTGAAATATGCCCCTCTCAATCTTGACAGGTTCACCGTTCAAAAGAATCTGACGACATCCTGGATAAACAAGAGCCGTTCTCCAATGCCCCATACATGCCTTTAAGAAGGTGCGAAGAGTTATATCAACTTTGTACAACTCTAGCACCCTCAACAGCCATGTATGTGGCACGGAGTCGTAGGCTTTCTTGTAATCAATCCAGCATGTCTCCAGATTTCTCCGGTTCCGACGAACCTGCTGATTAATGGCCATGTCAAGAATAAGGAGTTCTTTAGTACCACGTGACCCGCTTCTACATCCATTTTGAGAGTTGGACAATATAGAATTATTTTCTAAATGAGATGATAATTTAACTCTCAAAACAGATGTGAGAAGCTTATAGACCGTAGGCAAACAAGTTATCGGTCTATAATTTTTCGGGTCCGTGGTACTACCGGATTTATAGAGGAGGTGTGTAATACCCGAAGTCATAAAAGATGGAAGCGATCCAAACTCAACTGATGATTGAAAGCAAGATGCCAAACAATCATGCGAGCTATGGAACCATTTGAGCCAAAAATTGTGCAGTCCGTCCGGCCCAGTTGATTTCCAATTGGGCAACGAACGAACTGCACTGGCAATGTCATCGGGTGTTATTATGACTGGTGCCATGGTTTCAATAGACTCGCATGACTGCTCGACATCTCGCATCCAATCACACTCTGTATGACTAATAGGTGCCGACCAAATACCTCGCCAAAATGTGCTTGTGGTTTCGGCATCAGGTAGGCACACACTAGTCACACTTGAATCGGATTGCTCCCATCTTCTATATACACACCTCTCATCTTTTTGGAACGAACGATTCTGAGTATACCTATCCACTCTCTTTTTGTATCGCCGTATATGGTTTGCCCACGCACAAATTTTCTGCTTCAGGTAGTCAATGCGTTCCGTGACCCATACAGAGTATTCGCGGGGACTAATATCTGTCCCCGCAAATGCACGAGTCACAAAACGCATCACTCTGGGTCGGGTATTACCCCCCCTGAAGCAGCATAGCTTACCAATGAGCACACTAGTCTCGGTGATACGATGCTCAATTCTGCACTGCCAGACTGGAACAGACTGAGGTCTAGTAGCTGGCTCAAATTTAGGAAATTTGACACCAGCTACCCGACATACTGTTACAGCCGCGCAATACAGAATTGAGTGCGCATCACTAATATCTACACAAGTATTAAAATAGCTTGGTAGAACCGAGTCCAGAGTGCTCACTAGAGCCATGTTTTTTTGTGCGTAGGCAAACGCGGTATACGTGGGCGACACATGGGATCGCAAAACCTATACTCTAGAATCGTTCGCTCCAAAACACTCCTTAGTTCATCATTGTATTGAGTACTTACTGTTGTAGCAACATCATCCACTATTTCGTCAATACGTACGTCAGGTTGCGTTGCGTGGATCTGTATTTCAGTAGTTTGAGACGAAGTAGGGATGATGAGGCTACACTGCAACTCTGAGCGAAGCCTCTCAAGCACGGCATCATCCAACATACGATTACGTTGTATGACCCGCACTTGATCCGACAGCCGCTGTGCCGACACGCTGATAGTTGGTTCAAGAGCCTGAAACAAAGGCAGCAAACGAACACGGTACGCAGTGAGGTTAGTTCCTCCCTCTGTAGCCGCAAAATATGCCCGCATGACGTTTTCGTTCATAGATGAAGTCCATCGCATGCGGTGCACATTACCACCGGTAGCGGGGGCCCTATTCGAGGCCGGTGGGCCTCGGGGTCCCAAGCAGGTCGGTGGCCGGGTCCTCCCCTGCCGACGTGTTGGTGTTGGCGACGTCGGCGGAGAGAAGTACTCGTCGCTTGATGATGAGCTCGACGCCTCAGCAGCAATCGGTTCCGACGATATGGTTTCCACGTGCTGCGAGGCGGAGCTAGGCGACGAGTCCGGTGATGTTAATTGTGCTAAACGCCTCCTGGCTCTTGTAAGCATTATCGGTATATTTTATGTATTTTATATTTTGGTTGACATGACATGTCATTGTGTCATGTCATTCTTCTGTATAAAATTTTTCTTCGCTTTTGTCGATTGATAAAAACATATTCCTTTTATATTTTTCATTATGCTGCAGGTTTATATACATCAACTATTTTATAAAATGTAAGATAATCCAAATATAACACTTAAAAATAATTATTTGTTTCTATGATAACAAAATATACCACTGCTCTTGTGTGGGGTTGCCAGGTTATTATTATTATTATAGACATACGGGATAATATAGGCACGAAGCTCATTCCACTAACGATACCTTGGTTTTTTTTTAACGTGAGGGTAAATCCGTCATAGATGCTATGCCGGACTCCTACCGACTAAAAAGCCTCACGCAACGCCCAACAAGCTCTCGGAAGGATGTCCCAAGACTCCCAACAGACCTGCGGCCACCACTGCGGCCTCGCCCAGGGGTCGGTTCGGGTGCTATCCCGCGTATTTTGGCGGTTTCGAGTGTGATCCCGCTTCTAAGTGGAGCGTGCGTGAATCCCTCGATTCACGCTACCGTCATGGGCCTGCTTCTGTAAGGACGGTGAGCAGCCCTCTGGCCGTCCTCAGGCCTCCGACCATACCTTGGTTCTTAGCATCGCGATCTTTAGGAGTCAATTGAAATCGTTCTATCCAATTGTAAGTTGCAAATGGGACTTTTTGCTATGAGAAACAGATTTAAGTAATTTATGAATATACCGACTTCAAACTGACCTGGTGCACACTGCGGTAGTGCAGTGGTGGAGTATGCCACTTGCGACAGCTATCGTCACCGGTTCAAATCCAGGTTAGGACCAAACGTCTGTATAATCTGCAAATGACTGTTTCGGATTTTGGATATTATCTATAAAGGTACATAATATGTATAAAATGCATACATACTCTATTAAATTAATGAAATATACTCGTAGTAGGTACATAATACGAGTATGTTTATCAGTCGTCTAAATCCCGCAGTAGTAGGTACAAGTACTTATGTAGTAAAGCGCTCGTGGCCCCGCGGACTCAGTGTTCTGTAAACGATCACTGTAGTAAGTAACTTTTACTATGGCCAGTCCTTGAATGGGTGACCATCCATGTAACCACTGTGTGACATTTATTTGAGCTTTTCCGTGCTTCGAAAGGCACGTCAAGCCGTTGGTCCCGGTTGCCGTTAAGCCAAGTTGGAGGCCTTTTTAGGCAGCTTGTAAATTTTCAACACGGCAAAACGGCTCACCACTCACCACCTATTACGCGTGACAAATTCTAAATAGGTGAAATGTGGGCATATAATAATATGCTTCAACCTACCCTTTCGGGGATAAAGTCGTGATCATGTGATGATGATGATGATGATGGTGATGATTAAGTAGTAAAAATGTCATTACAGGTTTACTACAACTATACTATCTATGTATTTATAGAACTTCTTTAGCACAATCACGTCTAAAGTGTTCATAAATTATCGACAATTAAATCCATAAAATATATATTTAACGTTCCTTTACTATCAAATCAATAAATATATCGTCGATTTACGAGAACTCACTGTACCGTGAGTAAAGTGAGCATCCTATAAAGTGGCGTAAATAAGTGTAATTTCAGAGATTGATCCAGCACTAAAAAAGAAGCTAAAAAGGCCCCATCAAAATTTTCACCTCCGGTCGCGGCGACCTGCGCCTGTGCATTTCAACACGGCAATAGGCTCACCACCTATTACGTGGGACTTGAAACTATAAGGTGAAATGTAGGCGTATACTATGCCTCTGCTACCCCTTCGGGGATACAGGCGTGCCTGTATGTATGTATGCAAAAAACGAGGAGGTTACTCAATTCGACCGTATATATGTTTTTTGAACAATAGCCCTAGGTCTTTGTGCTTATGAACTTTGTAGTCTGAGTGACTAATACTTTACCGCGTCATCTACAAGGAGCTACACTCATTGTTGTAACACTACGGAATGTAATTCAATCAATCAAATCAGCCTATGGTAGTCCACTCCTGGACGTAGGCCTCTCCCAATCCACGCCATAACACACGGTCCAGCGCCTTCCACATCCAGTCCCAGCCTGCGACCTTTTCCAGATCGTCGGTCCATCTAAATTTAATTCCGCTTCAAATTTTTTTAAACTTAATATAATAATAATAATAGCATTAGAGAATCATAATACTCGCACTGTTTTCTTTTCTCAGTTACTTCTCTCTTTACAGAAAACATCTCTGATTTTGCTCGCATTCAAAGTTCCAATTATAATAATATTTCTGGAGATTTTCTCTGTGCTTGTGTTGTGGAATTTAGACGAAGCCTTTTCATATTTTGAAATACCTACATAGATACTTACTTTACTACTTACCTACCTACAAACTCGAATACAAACATTGGAGAATTCCGCAATTTTTTGCAACGAGATTCGTACCCGGACTTGAACCCTTAATCTTTGGCTGTCAAGGGCATTGCTCTGATCAGATGGACTACAGAACACAGACCTAAACGTATTTAAATTCTCCAAATTTTATTCCAGTCGTCTATTTAGGATAGGTATTGTTTATCCAAATGACGCAAAATTTCAATAAAAGAATAAATAATTTCAGCGTATAATCCGCCAGCCTTGGCGTAACACTGGAAAATCATATTAATAGCTTCATCAATTGGACAGTAGTACATGTTTGTACCAATCGCGATCTGCTCCAAACCTAGTACAACTGACGCTGTGGTACAACTGACACCAATCTAAAGCTAGCACACTATCTAAGATTGTCTCACGCAAAGGTGACGTAGGTGGACCACAAAAGGAAGTGTCCACGGATTTATCACCGGCCTCCTGAACTATGATAACGGCCTCCATTTAAAAGCCTCACCGTTATAGACAGCTTGATGTATTGGAATAGGGTAATAAAAGCATTTCAATATTGCGTTCTTCACTCCATTATTGAATGGAGTAGGTTGTTAGGATGCTATCAGGGCTATAATCCCATGTTAGAAGCCCTAGCTTCTGAATTGAGGGTCGGTTTCCATCTCAACCACGTATGTAGGTAGGTACTACCTACTATTTCATTAACTTTTGGTCTTAACTTACCATCTCTTTCCTTCTCCTCCAAGCACTGATAACAATTATTTCTGTGATTAATTAAGTTCGAAAAAAAAACAGAAAGTTCTAATTTTACATTTGTTAAGAATACCCTCGTTTAGTTTGTATTTTTTTTTGTTTTTTATTGTTCCTGTACTGGTTAAAAGTGAAGGTTCGTAGTTAATAGTAATTTTCTGAGTAATTTGTTAATGAAATTAATTAGATTAAAATAGTTGTATTCAAAATTTGTAGTGAGCTATTTATCCCATAATCGTTTCGAACAATTAAATATTAGGATGATCTACCACGTCGGGAGTTCTGGGACATCCTTCCGATTGCTTACCCGTGATTCCCAACCGTAGGTTGTTGGGCGTAACGTGAGGTTTTTTAGTCGGTAAGAGTCCGGCACAGCATCCATAGTGGATTTTCCCTTAAGTAAAAAAAAGAAAGAATGATCTACCAGTGCACTTATTTACCTACTCCTCTTACAATTTTGTAGGCTAAAATTAAATCATAACTAAAATTACTGTATCAGATGTATAATAAACACTTACTTTTCTATATATTTATAAAATAAAGTACCTATTAAAATAACTTGTAATAAAGAAGGCGAAACCCGATCAATAACCAGCATCCAGAATTAAGAAATAACCGCGGCTAACACTATGTAACCTTTCCACGCAACACGGAGGCTGTATTTCATGCAGTCATTGAGTCGTCTCCGTCACCGTGACATCGCAATAACCACGTGGCTAATTTATACGTTCATTGTGACTCGCCATTCAAGTCTGAGCGCGCAGTGTTCACTTTACTTGTGCAACTTTGTATGATTCTAGTATTTCATAGGATAGGTTTTTGTAATAAAGTTTATATAATTGATATTATGATCTACCGGTGCCGTAGGACGTGGACAGACTTGACCATGTCTTTAAACTCACTCAATGATTTGTTAGATCTTGGCGGCCATCTTATTTGTCCCGATCCAGGGACGAAAGTCTTCATTGAGATCACCGGCGATGCCAGTTTTTCATTTTTCTGAACAAAATTTCACATCAAATGTTAAAATACATGGTCTTCCTTTTATTTCTGACACCATGTTACTTAGCAAAAAATAATCCTGATGATGAAGCCTTTCTTCTTCTATGGAGCAGACTATGCTAGAGTATCTTCGTCCCTGCAGAGAACTTACAATAAATCTCTTTAAATTCAATAAATAAAATCAGCCTATTTCAATCCACTGCTAGACTTGGCCTCTTTCAATCATTTTTATAGGGATGTTTACTAGATGGGTTGAAACAGTGTTTTGTTTCCAGTTTTTCTTCTCATCATCATGACCTCCTCTGTCAGTCAACAGGTATACCACGGTCAGATGATCCCGTCTTGGATCCCGAAGATCTCGATAGTTCCAAATACAACTATTTCTTGAATAGAAATCCGAATCGATCCATCCCGAATCCCTTGGTTCTAAGGAGAAAAAGAAGTCTCATTGGAACCAAAATGGATCTAGACTATAGTTCCAAGTGGAATGATCCGATCACGACGATCTCACCAAATTTAATCAATGATTCCAAACCCAAACTAACGGTATGACATCTCCCCTGCCCAATTGCGTCATCATTAACGGGTTCGCGACACTTTTACAGCTCGCGCCAAATAACTTTGCGTCTATGAAGTTCGTTCGTTCGCGCCGCTATTATGCAATAATAGATATTAGGCAATAAACTACTGCTGAGGCGGGAAGGGCGCCTTTCCTGTCTAAGCTGCGCAGTAGTTTCTCTTGTGATACGTATTATTAAACTAGCTGACCCTCGCAACTTCGTTTACGTCACATAATGTGCACGAAAGGAGAGGTAATTCTTCATCAAACTCGTCAGGCACCGTGTGAAACGACCCTGTTTGCTTAATCATAAAAGAGCTTGAAGATTAATGCTATTCTAAAACAATTCAGTCCACGCCTTTGGCGCGGACTGAATTATTTTACAACAGCCTTAATAATTAAGCTCTTTTATGACTAAGCCAACACGCCCGTTTAGATTTACCCTCTCATTCAAACCCTTGAATTCTAGGTTTGGCGAAAGTTGAGATGCCTCTAATTTCTGAACTACAAACCCCTCAATCTTGAAACTTAAGTCGAAAAATCCTTTCCAATACTAAAAAAATATTTTAAATCGCATCACGCGTTTATAAATTACAACTAAAAAACTATTTTATCTTTCATCCCCTCTCCCGCAGGAACCGCGCAAAACTTCGGGATCAAAAGTATCCTAGAACCTTCCTCGGACTATAAGCTCGGAATGTACCAAGTATTATTTAAATCGGTTGAGTAGTTTCGACGTGATACTTATTCGGGATACAGACAGACAGACAGATAGACAGACAGACAGACAGACAGACATGAAAAGTTTAAATTACATTTTCGGCTTCAGTATCGATTAGAGAACGCCCTCCAATTAAAATTTTCAAAATATCTTCCATGTACAGACTCTCTACCCTCTACAGTTTTATCATTATATATATATGTATATATATGTATAGATAAATGCGGCGCGAACGAACGAACTTTATAGACGCAAAGTTATTTGGCGCGAGCTGTAATATGCACTTGACAAGTCTGATAGTGATAAATATCAATGAAAGTTACTTTAATGTGCGTGATTTCTTTGCAAGTGTGTATGAATTGACGTCTATATACAATGATATTACTCAAGTCGCTTGACCGTCTCCTGGGCCCAATACAAGACCGCAAAGGTTTACAATCTATTTCTATGCAGTTCCGATGTCGATCAATACAATTTTCAGCATTCTGCAAATATCTTTTTTGTCCTAATTCGCGAGAGGGCCTTGTGCTTTATGGTCACAAATTATTGGGCACTAGATCGGAGGGCGGAGCGCAATCATTGCTGTACGATTATTGATGATTTCGCTATTGGTTGTGTGTCACAAGAGTTCAGCGTTTATGTCGTAGATTATGCAACAAGTAAATATTTGTTTGTTCAACTTTAGTAGAAGTACTACTACTTACACTAAAGCCGCTTCTTATGTTTCAATTTTTTAGGCTGGATTCATTTTTAAATGAACTGCGTAAACACTGATAATACCACCTAAAATGTTTCTCTTCCCTTTTTGGGCATAGGGAGCTCCCCGTTGGGCCCAAGCCCTCACCTGAAAGTGCAGCCTCAAGGACGAAGATATGGCGTAAGATCCCGTATAGAGAAAAAGGATATAATGTCAAAGTTGAACCGACTGGGGGCTCCCCCAGCCCCCAGGCGGTTCAACTCTGACATGATATTCCAAGTAATTCATCAGAAGGATGTCCCAGGTCCCGGAAGGTTGGCTATCAAAGCGACCTCACCTAATGTTTTGTATTTTATGCCTTTTCTTGGCTTAAGACTCTTACCACACCTAAGTATTTCGTGACTTAAACCACGACTTAAAGCGGCTGTGGTAAACTGTGATCTTTAACTATTTGTTGTTTCCGTAAAATATATACATTTTGCCAACATGGTCAAAGAAATTGAAACGGACATGTTCCACCAGGCGATTGACTGTTGTAATAACATCTGGCATAGAATTAAATTATGGGCATAAAATTTCTAACTTATTGTCTGTAGGTATCTATTCATCTTGGTGGAAATTCAATTCGCTATTGTATGTATGAAACAGATCTATCGATCAAGTGATAAAACCGGCGATTGTAACTATGGAGGAAGGGGTGAGATGTTCCTCGAACACACAAAGGGAGGATCAAGGTGATCACACCTGGCTGGCCTAAGCTCAATGGTTGATGTTGGACTGTTGTATTATATCATTCTTCACCGTGAGAACTCTGATATCGCGGTGCAGGATTTATATAATCTTCTTCTCTTTCTAATTCTTTATTTGTCTTCGCTATGTGGCGGTCGCCACAGTAATCTTATTGATATACCACCTACGCGGCAAACAAGCATTCGGTCCACGGATCGAAAGTGAACAATAAAGTCCATGGAAATCAAAGGCATTGCATTCGCGCTGTGAACTATGTAGATATGTTATATGAGCCCTTTTAAAGAACGCCATACCGTAAATGCGAATGAAAGTTTAGTGTAGTTTTCACAACCTAAGGGTAGGAAGAAGAAAGCCTCTATCGGATCGGTAGGCGCAGCACTCTAGATGCAAAGTGTGAGTATGATAACACTCAGTCTGTGGCAAGCGATGCGAAGATAGAAAGTAGGTGTGGGCATGATATCGAACAGCTCTTCATAATGCAGCTCACCCTCGGCACATAAAAACACAGTGATAGAAACAGTGATTTACGCACGGACCACGACTATTTTGTTATAGCCGAAATGTCGAGAGGTGAACAAAGTTACGAAAATGCTGATACGGTTAAAAGACCCCTAAACCATTACATTTTTGTAGGATGACTCTATATAATGTGTCCTAAAACTACCTGTCTTTATTTCGTCAGGAGACGTTGCATCAGTCAAAAAAAAAACACAAAAATGAGAAAAAAAATCCCATGAATACTTTGACTGTAAATCCCTTTCAAAGGTCCTGTAAATTTTCGTTATTACGCTTTCTATCGCTACTGAGCGGCAGCAGAAAGCGACAATGACAGCCAGGCGAGTGCTCCGTGGTTTGTTTTGCAGCGCCGACCATGTTACCTTGAATTGCCGCGGTAACAAACGAATGCATAATGTGGAACAAAAATATTTTCCCCTTTTTAGAATTTCGTAGCCAAATGGCAAAAACGGAACCCTTATAGATTCGTCATGTCTGTCTGTCTGTCCGTCTGTCTGTCCGTCCGTGTGTCACAGCCACTTTTCTCCGAAACTATAAGGTCTATGCTATTGAAACTTGGTAGCTAGATGTATTCTGTGAACCGCATTAAGATTCTTATATAAAACTAGAAAAAAAGCAGTAAATTTTGGGGGTCCCCATACTCAGAACTGAAACTCAAAAATTTTTTTTTAATCAAACCCATACGTGTGGGGTATTTATAGACAGGTCTTCAAAAATGCTATTGAGGTTCCTCAAATCATTTTTTTATACAGTGAATAGTTTGCGCAAGAGACACTTCCAAAGTGGAAAAATGTGTGTCCCCCCCCCCCCCCCCTCTAACTTCTAAACTAAGAAAATGATGAATCTAAAAAAAATGTATGATGTACACTGCTATATAAACTACCAACGAAAATTAGTTTGAACGAGATAGAGCTAGTAGTTTTTTTTTAATACGTCATAAACCGCAATTTTCGGTTAGAAAAATCACTACCACTGCGAACGTGTTAAAACATCAATCCAAGTTACAACGAACTATAAGAACTTTTATATTATGTTACTTGCTGCTACGGAACCCCTCATGGGCGAGTCCAACTCGCACTTGGCCGGTTTATTATTAATTATTTGTATTTGATTTCCGATGCCAAGTCATCTCATGGAATTCGGTCAGTCAATTTTGGGACACCCAGTATAATATGTCTTACGACTACATATAGTAAGACACAATATCCCATATTTCAATTACATACTAATCGCGTTCCAGAATCTTATCTTGCCATCAATTTATGAAAAGATATTTGGTGTGGGCGGGTCTCGTCCCACACTCTGTTTGAAAGATCTGCACGCGAACTGTCAGCCACCGTTAACAACTGATCTCTATTTCTTTACGGTGTTTTTTTTTAACGTGAGAGAAAATCCTCATGGATGTTATCTACTACCGACTCCTACCGACTAAAAAACCTCACGTAAGGCCCAACAGCCTATGGTTGGGAGCCCCGGGTAAGTCCTCGGAAGGATGTCCTAGGACAATTTCTTTACGGTTGTTCGAAATTAAATTCTTAGCAGTTCGACCATCGTTTTTCGGGTTTAGTTCAGCATCTAACAAGTCACTGCTGACTGCAAGTTTTCCTAGTTATCGCCATATTATGAGGGTGCTTTTACAGTAACATTCTGCCACACGGATGGTACAAAATTCTTTTTTCGAGATTCCCTTCTCTTCGATTGAGTGAGCTAGGAGCACCACTTGTAAGTGAATCGGACCAGGGATCCTTAAGATCTTTGTATTTTTTCGGTAAATAAAATTAAAAGACGTCAGTCTGTAGACTCTGTTGTAGTCTTCTTTTATTTATTTATTTAACGTGAGGGAAAATCCTCATGGATGCTATGCCGGACTCCTACCGACTGAAAAACCTCACGTAACGCCCAACAGCCTATGGTTGTGAGTTCCGGGTATGCCCTCGGAAGGATGTCCCAGGACTCCCAACAGACCTACGGCCGCCACTGCGGCCTCGCCCATGGGGTGGTTCGGGTGCTATCCCGCGTCTTTGGGGGGTTTCGGGTGTGATCCCGCTTCTAAGGGGGGGGGGGGCGTGCGTATGACTGCGGAACTCGGGTGGGAGAACTCGGGTTCTTTCCCGTACCCGCCCCACCGCAAAGTGAAGGAGTCACGAGCATGACCTGCTCGCAGAAAGAGGCGGCGCAGTCCCGCTGGAGAGCATGGCTCGCACCATGCTCTCGAGCGAAAGAGTGTCCACGTCCAGACCCACTACGAGGACCTGGCGCTGTTGCGCCCACGCCGTGCACTCCACTAGCGTATGGAGCGCTGTGTCATCGCTGCGGTGAATCTGTAGTGTACTTCCACAGATTTTATATCTTCACTCATATAACGACTATTACGAGTTACGTGGATTAAAATATCACTGTAAATAAGGCTTTTGTTATCACACATAAGTGTAACATTCGTTAATTAGGTTGTATATTTATGCCCTACACATGAAAAGAGCTTTTATTTACCAAATTTTACTGACATCTACTTTAACAAATATCTTGTTTGATCATTGAAAATGTGACGAAGTGGTCTTACAAACTACTGCAACTCCAGCCCACGTGCGGTCGTTAACATAACAATAAATCCTTAAAAGTAAATCTAAAATGGTCATCGGGTGCTTACACTAAAGTACACCTAACGAGCCAATATGATATCCCATCAAAGGGTGCCCAGACGTTTGAGGAATTCGCGGGACATTCCGGATAGGGTCCTACATGCACGCCGAGGACGCGACTCACGATCAGTCCGCGCAATAACTCCGGTAATTGACGTCCGCCACCCAGTCTGTAGGGGGCCGGAGGAATATGTCATAAGACGGAAATCGTATATTTTAATTTTGAGATTTTTTTGTTTTATTTAAATTACATAAATATTGTCATGTTTTTATTCTCAAAGGCGTATGAGATATATACTATTTGCCCACATATCACTATTTTTTTTCACGTAAATAGGGGATGAGCATAATAAATTGAAATTTTTATACTGCCTCTAAGACTATCTACTTTGCAAAATAAATGCCGAGTTACAGGTAACTGGAACCAATGGCTTAACGTGTCTTCAAACTGGAATGTCACAACGTAGTTATTCATCTCAAGACCAGACAGCGTAATATGCTTAACGGCGTGATCATTTACAGAACACTGAACCAGCGTACCACGAGGGCTACTTCTACAGCTTGACAAAAAAGAGTAGAACATATTGGAGACACCACGGTACTGTTCATATGGCAACTCGTTAGAAAGAACCAACAATCAGTATTCAGCAGCCTATTGGAATTATATTACGTCATTGATTTACAGACGTATGTGACGTTATGGACAGAAGACAATGTAGACAGCATGCAAAATATTTGTTCCATTTCTACAAGTTTTTGCCAAGCCTTTATTCCGGTCAACAAAATTAGATTATGAATGCGAAAGTGGACTATAAAAAGAGTTATGTATGACATTTTTGACATGTGCAATGAATGAAAATCTTTACGGCTAATGAAACTGAATAAGTGTATCACTGAGTAAACGCTAGAATGCACTGATAATAAAACTTTATCGACCGTAGAAGAAACTCCAGATACATTGAACAGATAATAGCATATCATGTTGTTTTAGATGCAATCTGCTAATTAGTTGAGTTGAGATTCAATCAAATCGGATTATTGGAGTCCATTGCTGTATGTAAATCTCTACCAATTTTCAACATCGTTTAAGTTCTAGCGTATTTCCCGACTGAGTTCTTTACGTTTGATTTTAACTATATTATTTTAGTACGCATTTTTATTACGGGTATTGGGTTAGATTCGGAAGGTCTGGATTGTAAAACGCCAGCCTTTACAATACACTTCATTAAGTTCAATTTATTTACGCTATGGACCCGGCGCCCGCACGGAGAATCCATGGAATGCTAAGAATACGGTCTCTCTCTATTCTACTTTGAACTACTTATTTCAAAAAATCAGTGTACCCCCAACACATTTTTTAAATTCTGTCACAAAAATTTCAAAAGTTGAGTTATAACACTTTTGGTTTTGGGTTCAAGATCAACCCGTCCCTATAACTCTTCGGTCGCGTGCGGTGACTTCCCTATGATAATTTAATTGTTGTGCGTGCACAACGAAATATATTTATAGCAGAGAAAGCCACGAGATAGTACTAGATAGAGATGGGTTCCGTCATAGATTTATGCCTCTTTTTCTTTTTGTATCGATGGCAATTGCTTTAAAAAGGTGTTAAATGATGTCCATTTCATAATGTAAACGATTTTGATAGGCTTTGCTTGACATGAAAGCATTTCTCTCAACTTTTCATACGCACAGGATAGGGTGTAGTTACTACGGAGCAATAAGTTGAATGTTGAGTAGATAAGTTGAATGTTGGGTAGATAATTTATTCTAGATATTATGATACCTTGGTACTCCGTGAAATACTGTTACGGAAGCAAACACGTTATGTTCCTTTCCTTCCTTTTGCCATTACAGGGTATTTTTTTTGTGTTTTCTAACGTAAGGGAAAATCCTGTATGGATACTATGCCGGACGCCTGACGACTAAAAAACCTCACGTATCGACTCAGTACTATATGGCGTGAATCCCTCACGTCACGCTGCCGTCTAGGGCCTGCTTCTCTAAATGATGGTGAGCAGCCCCCTCGCCGTCCTCAGGTTGCCGTTACAGGGTTAGCATGGAGTTTAGGTATGGAACCTTCGGTATTAGCTCTATTTCAAACGCGCTGTACTATAACAGCATTAACTCTGAATTGACACGGGTGCTAAATCCTAATCTGATTAACACTGAAAATATTTTCTAGGCTACTTAGAAAAATTTTAGGCTCGTAATTACTAGGCTAAAAGTTCGTAACTGAAGATTTGTAGCCAGTTACGAACATGGATTTTTTTCTCTGCAATACCATAGATCGTCAAGGTATATAGGTTAAATCACTCTAGAAACCATACTCATTGCTAAAATTTAATTATTTATTATATTTTTTAATAGTTCAATTTACAAATAGCAGATAGGACAATTCTCGGGGCAGCCTGCAACCCCTAGAGAACGCGTCCCCAGGTGGCGGATAGGGGAACGCTCGCTAGTGCTCAATAGGAGTACTAGAGGGTAGGAGGGAAATAAAATACCTCCCGCGGACCAACAGGCACTCTTTCGTAGGGCCGCTTTGACATATTCCGATACCGGGTCGACGGAGGACAGCGGCATCAGGCAGGATGACGTGTTGAGGACGGTGGCGGAAGAGCTTAAGACTTTAAGCCAACGGTAGCATCCTAAGCCCCAGTTAGCAAGAGGGGTCACTGTCTTGGCGTCAGGTGGCAACCGGCCGTAAAATTCAAGCCAAAATAATTCTCCTAATTATGAAGCACAAAGTATGCAAGATTGGGACTAATGCTAGGGCGTCCCCCTCAAGCGACGTAAAAGGCGGAAATGCTGTTAATGCTAGGGCTTACCCCCAAAGCGACGCGAAGAACACTCCGAGAGTCCGTATAGCCAGCTGGAATGTGGGCTCCATGACAGGACGAAGCTTAGAGCTGAGTGAAGTTTTGAAAAGAAGACGCATCAACATTTGTTGTATACAGGAGACGAAGTGGAAGGGGTCTAAATCGCGCTTTATTGGAAACGATTATAAATTCATATACAATGGTACCAAAGCCAATCAGAACGGCGTCGGCATCGCGGTAGATAAGAACTTTCAGTCCCGGATAGTTGAAGTAAAAAGAGTCAGCGACCGGATAATAATGGTCAAATTCGCGCTCGACAATCAAGCGTGTATGAATGTAATATCAGCGTATGCACCGCAAATAGGGTTACCACAAGCCGAGAAACAAGCATTCTGGGACGACCTCTGCGAAGTGGCGCAATCTATACCAAAAACAGAGTCGAAATACATTGGGGCAGATTTAAACGGGCACGTAGGACAAACTACAACCTCCTTTAAAGAGATCCATGGAAATCAAGGATACGGAAGTATGAACAGCCAAGGAGAGGATATCTTGAATTTTGCCGCCACATTCAACATGGCTATAGTTAACACTTTTTTCTCAAAACCTCCGGAACACTTAATTACATGTAAAAGCGGAGGCACCAGCACGCAAGTAGACTACATACTCGCTGACCGAAACCTACTGAAGCATTTCAAAAACTGCAAAGTCATTCCTGGCGAACCCTTAACATCTCAACACCGACTTCTAGTAGCTGAGTATGTACCACAAAAGTCAATAAGAACGAAAACAATAAGAACATTCAAAATCCGGTGGTACAAACTAGAACAAGAGGAAGGCGGAAGGCTCTGCTCAGATCTGACAGAGTACATTAAAGATGTTCAACCAGATTTAGATAAAGATGCAAACCTAATGTGGAATGAGTTCAGTGAGCTTGTCTCCCGGAAAGCTACGTATCTCTTGGGCGTATCAAATGGAGCCGTCAGAGAAAATAAAGATCCAACCATCTGGAATCCGGCGGTTCAAGATAAGATCACAGTCAAGAAAACTCTCTTTAAGACATGGCAAAATACGAAGAGTGAAATTGATCGGAAGTCATATCTAGACGCGAAAAAGGAGGTCAAACGTGCAATAGCTCAAACCCGGGCTATGGAAAGGGAAAAGCTCTATAGCGAACTAGAAAACGCCACAAACGACAAACACATATTCAAAATTGCCAAACAGAGACACCGAGATTCCCAAGATACAAAGTCGGTTAAGTACATCAAAGATATACAAGGAAACCTGTTAACCTCTGACAAAGACATAAATGATAGGTGGCGAGAATACTTCTCCACTCTTTTAAACGAGACGCACCCCTGCGATACAATTGCGCAACTGCCACCAGTTGAGGGCCCATGGCCAAATATCACACCGGACGAAGTCAAATGTGCAATAAGCAGAATGGCGAACAACAAGGCGACGGGCCCTGATGAACTGCCAGCTGAACTGTGGAAGAGACTGGGCAATGCGGGAGTATATTTCCTAACCATCCTGTTCAACAAATTCCTCTCCGATGGGATGCCTTACGCCTGGAGAAAAGTTACTTGGTTCCTTTTTACAAAAACAAAGGCGATATACGGCTCTGTGAAAACTACCGAGCTATAAAATTAATATCACACAGTTTTAAAATCTGGGAACGAGTACTCAATGAAAGACTCCGTCAACTAACAACTATCACAGAAAATCAGTGTGGATTCGTCGCAGGAAAGTCAACGACCAATGCAATACATACTATCCGCATACTTGCTGAAAGTCACAGAGAGGAAAGAAAAGACCTACATATGGTGTTCATAGACCTTGAGAAGGCTTTCGACCGAATCCCAAGGACGCTAATCTGGCAGGCTCTGCGGTCCCAAAAAGTACACGAATGTTATATTCAAAGTATAGCTGACATGTACGAAAATGTTACCACGAGGGTACGTTGTCCAGCCGGAATCGGGGAAGAATTCCATGTAAGAGTTGGAGTCCATCAGGGATCAGCACTCAGCCCATTGCTGTTCAACCTTGTAATGGATTATTTAACATCTGAGGTCCAGCAACCTGCACCCGGGAGCATACTGTACGCCGACGATGTTGTCCTAAGATGAAGACCCAGTAGCCCTTCAACAGACCCTAGAGAACTGGAGGACCGTACTAGAGAAAAGCGGCATGAAAATTAGCAGACAGAAGACCGAGTACATGCACTGCAACTTCACTAACAGCAGACAATACACTATGTACCTGCAAAATACAGTGCTCAAAAATGTCGATCACTTCACATACCTCGGTAGTGTTATAGCAAGCGATGGCTCAATTGATGCAGATATCACTCATCGCAGGTCCGCGGGATGGCAAAAGTGGAGAGAACTCACAGGGGTACTCTGCGACCCTAGAATGCCAATACAAATCAAAGGCAAAATCTATAAAACTGCTGTCAGACCTGCAATGACATACGGTGCGGAGTGTTGGCCGATCAAAAAGCAACAAGCAGATGCATTACACGTGGCTGAAATGAGAATACTAAGGTGGTCTGCAGGAGTCACTCTCATGGACAAAGTGCCGAACCATTATATAAGAGGAACCTTCCAAATAACACCCATAGCGGAGAAACTAACGGAAACCCGATTGCGATGGTACGGTCATGTCATGAGAAGGCCTGAAAACCATATGACCAAAAAGGTACTAAACATCAGAAGTGGACCAAAGAAGCGCGGGAGACCCCGACTAACATGGATGTCTGTAATAAAGAAAGACCTAGTAAATGGTAACATCGACCCATCGACGACCCAGGAAAGAACACTCTGGAGACGAAAAATTAGGAGAACCGACCCCAAATAAAAATGGGATAAGGCCGGAGAAAGAAGAAGAAGATAGGACAATGCTAATCAATGGCCGTTAGCTGTTAGGTGTTTTATGTAATTGTTGCAGCGCCCGTGGTCGCGCTACAATTACATAAAACACCTACACGTGTCCGAAACGTCGGTGTATATAAGTAAAAAGTATTTCGCGTGAAGTCCCGAATTCTATGAGTATAAAAAACCGCGACAGTTTGAAAAATAACAATTCAAATTATACTTTTAACAAAAAGTAGATAGAGACCGTAATTTGTACATTAATATATATAGTTACGCCTTTATCCCCGAAGGGGTAGGCAGAAGCCTAGTGTGCGCCCACATTTCGCCATATAGTTTTATATCTCACGTAATAGGTCACCACCTATTACGTGGGACATAAAACGTTATTGCCGTGTTGAAATAGAGAGGTGCAGGTTGTGACCACCTACAGGTTGAAACCTTTCAAGCTGCTCATAAGGCCTTCAAACTGGCCCAACGACTGTAATTTTCATATTCAATAAAAATTAGTATACTTAAAAACTCATAAACTTATTATGTTAATTTAAGATGGTTTCTAAAATTCTGAGTACTCATTGTATCATTACATAAAAAGCATAATAAAGTTTAGCATTCACAACTTATTAAACATAGCACTAATATAATAATAGATTTAGTACACAATAAACTAAAGGTCATTAAATAATTCGAATAAATCACACCACATCCATTCATCCATTAAGAACACATCCTAACATGACATAATGCTATACATATTAATAAAATGTTTCTCTTCTAATATTCACATAGGTCTATGGTGCTATAGAACAAAGCTTGTCCCGTACAAAATGTTCCAAACTCTAGGGTTGTCGAAAACTAAACTATTCATTTCGTAAAGTCATTCTTGAACAATGCCAATGTTGAAAACACGGCAATTTTTGACCACGGTATCCTGCTAAAACCTTTAGGGGCCAAGACAGTCTCGTCGAAAAATAGTGCACCTAATGTCAAGTGTAGATGCAGCTATGGCAAAGAGAAATAAAACGTGATACATAGGCCAGCATAGTAAGGATCACCCTCCCGTAATGATTGGAGCAAGCCTACCTCCAGCTGAGAATTGCTATAATATGATTTGATTGATTGATTGATTGATTGATCATAGATTAAATTTGTCGTTGGAATCCCTCTCGTCTACACGAGTGTTCATTCTCCTGAAGTTCGGAGTCCAGGGTTCACTTTAAGATTAACTGTATGCAATTTCGCGTTGGTCCATCCGTGCATTTTTCTGTTTTCACCAATTCCTTGCCAAATTATTTGTAATTGTGACAACCCTAACACCGCGGCATCACAAAGCGTACTCCGTCTGCTGTTCATCTTAAACGGAATATTGCTTAGAGTATCAGGCGGTCAGACTGACACGACTAATGCCATCGCAAGGACATGCATTACAATACATAATTGTTCTTTATTAGTAGACATATGCAGTCTGTTACCTGTGTAATCGTGTTGTGGGCTATAGCATCTGTATAGATTCATATCAGATTGAAATCTTTCATTATCACAATTACTGTTGATGACGTAGTGATTGGAATAATGTTTTTACCAATCCTGAGGTAGACTTCCGAGGGCTTACCTAGGGCTCTTAACCGTAGGCTGTTAGGCAGGATACGTGTGGTTTTTTAGTCGGTAGGAGTCGGGTCGGTAGGAGTCGGATCCATGGAGGATTTTCCTCACGATAGAAAGAAATGACTTTACCAAAGGAAAAAGAAGACATTCCTATTCTTAATACTAGTGTCATAGACGACCGAACTGCTCTAAGAGGAGATTCCTCTTACAGCAGAATCTACAATGAGCCAGTGTTCTGAAGAACCCCATCCTGTATTATCAAACGAGTAAGTACAAAAATATAATACTCCAAGGTACTTCAAACGGAGAGTGAAAAAGCTTACCTCGGGGCTGCCAACATGACAATATTTTTTTTATAAATATAAACGGGCATTTCCCCAAACGCTATTTGATCCCAAAGTAAGCTAGGAATAATCTGCTTGAGTTGTGGATATCAGACCACGGATATTTTTACTGACATACTTTTAAATACATACTTATCATGCATAGAAACACCTAGACACTCGAGACAAACATTTATGGATCACACAAATTTTTGTCTCCGGTGGGAAGCAAACCCACTACCTCGTGATCCGCAGTCGCACATTTCGGCCTATAGGCCAACGAGGCAGTCGAGTTTGTTGGAATCATTTCATTTTTAAGTCTTCAGCTGTCCGTTGACTAAACAGTCAGTGACCTATCCTCATACACCGTAACTATAGACTATGCCCCGAGGCATCGGATGTGTATTTTCTGAATAAATTATGAAAGTCAGACCGACATATTGACATTTATGACTAATGCTTTGCTCCAACCTATTTAATAGCATAATGTTCTAAAGCGCAGATATTCAAAAAAAATTAAATCAGACGCGATGTCATCGCCGACCTCATCATCATTCGCGACGCCAAGTCGTCATCGCAATACACGGTTAAAAGTTAAAGTCTCCCATACATTTTAGAAGGGTGATGAGTCTGTCTGTAATGTACGCTGCCTTTTTTTTTTAACGTGAGGGAAAATCCTCATGGATGCTATGCCGGACTCCTACCGACTAAAAAAACCTCACGTTACGCCCAACAGCCTATGGTTGGGAGTCCCGGGTAAGCCCTCGGAAGGATGCCCCAGGGAACTGTACACTGGCTGGAGTAGGGTTGGTATAATTATGGGTTGGTATTCAGTGCAGATTCGGACTCACTACTTGCAGGTACTCGTAATATTGTACCGAATCTTGCGATTGCTCACTCAATCTTACAGCTGCTGTGCCTTGGTGTTATAGCTTATAGGTTAGCGATAGAAAATTCTGTACGAAACTCAAATCTATTAAGCTCATACCGAACTTTGAATATCGATGGTCCCGTTACATTTATTCATTCATATACCACCAGCATAGACACAAGACGAAGCAAAATTCACGTTGAATCGCATGCGCAGAGTAATTTATGACTTAGATAATGCGCTTGGGCGCTTTGCCTCAGGCTGTGCGTCGATTTTACGCGTTCGTTGAGTGTTCCCATCGCGTCCTATTGTTTTATACGATGCAGTGTTATGATCGATTTATTCCGGAATATAATTTGAAATATTTTTCGCTGTTACATAGGTACATAGCGAACTGCTTCTATCTAAATACAGTATTAGTTGACCCTCACAACTTCGTTTGCGTCACATTTTTCATCGCTACTACGGTCCTATTCATTATATTGTAACTAAACTAACTAACTATCTTCACGCCAAATCCCTTGCGGGGTAGGCAGAAAGAACCGAGCGCCACACGGCACGGTCCATACACACCTCACTTGCTTCTTCAACTTTCATTTTTCTTTTCATGCATGCACGGCGGTTCCTACGGCTCTTGACACCACCTTCAACTAACACACGATTAATTTGGTCGTGGTAGGTGTGTCGTGGCCTTCCCCGACTCCTACGTCCATCCACTTTCGCGTTGTATATCTGTTTTGTCATTCTTTCATCTCCCATTCGTTCCACATGCCCGAACCATCGTAGCATGCCCTTCCTTACTTTAACACCGACACTCTCTTTCAGACCAACTCTCTTTCTTACATCTTCATTCCGAACGCGATCTGCGAGCGTTACTCCGCAGATTTTGCGTAGCGCGCGCATCTCGACCGCGTTTATTCTACTTTCATGCGTTTCCTGCCATACCCAACTCTCGCTTCCATACGTTAGCGTAGGTATCAGCACCGCATTGTGTACTGCGAGCTGGGCCTTTTGACTTAAGCCCTTGGTACCTAAAAGTCATTATATTGTGATGTTATATAGTCCACACATTTGTAAATAAGAGCGACTATCGAACTGTACCTAATAGATTTATTGAAATCCAATAAATTCCTAAGATCTTAGCATTCAAAGAAATCAAGTCTTTAGCTATATAATACTAGAGGTACTAATACCTATATAAGTTTAAATTAGAACTGGAGGCATAATTTTCAATGCTTACACCTCACAATACCAACAGTAATTTAGAGGCGATAGATCGGGTTAGCCTCTAAGCGTGTGCTAACTCATCTGCACGTTAAAATGGCTTATAACTCAAATACACAAAGCCAAAGAGTGGGATTGATAAACACAGGAATTTGAGAGCTTCGGGGTTCAAGGCAGGTCTTTGTTCAAGAGATCTTTATGAAGCAGGTCAGGAACGAAACGCCGCAGGTGGTCTGAGTTTGAATGGTGAGTGTCAACTGCGAGTTAATAGTCTGACACGATTGTTCCCATATAAGGAGTATAGTAATGTATGTTTTGCGTATTGTTTGTTTTATAATACTGTTTTCGGTTGTAATAGAACAACCTATACCTTCAAGGTTCAAGCCATCCTTACCAAGAAGTGGTGAACCTCCGGACCTCCTGAACACCAAGTAAAATAGATTTTTTTTTTCATCATGACCTCGCCCGTTGCAAATCGCTTTACCAACAATCACATGGTAAGCTAACGCCAATCACCATTCCAAAATTAAATTGGGTGCGGCCAACGTCCAACAGTTAGAAAAATATGCAAATATAATAATCGATTTGGTTGACAATATTGTAGGACAAAAATAGGAATGCAAGGAACGCTTAAAAATACGCTTAAACGTCCTTGTTGCTCAAGCCACGCACCACTCGAAAATCTTCCTTCGTAAAAAGAAACATAGCTTAACTACTCTCTGTTGGGAGTCCTGGGACATCCTTCCGAGGGTTTACCCGGGGCTCCCAACCATAGACTGTTGGGTGTGACGTGAGGTTTTTTTTTAGTCGGTAGGAGTCCGGCATAACATCCATGAGGATTTTCCCTCACGTTAAACAAAAAAAAAAAAAAAGCTTAACGACTCTCCCGTTTTAGAGCTACGGTGCCACCCGCACTTTGAAGATATAATTCAATGGGTAGAACGCTAAGCAATTTAATAAATAAATCAAACTTCAAAAATTTTTATTGTTATCGACTTCGCCCATGTTTTCCCGTAACTTTTTCCGTCGTTTCGTTATTTGAATTCCCCGCAAGCTCACTACAGGGCAGGGATGATATAATTACTTCGCCTTAATCCTACGCATTTTAGAAAACAGTTCCTCATAGATTAACGACTTCACATACTTGACGTACAATATCACGATTCCCCTAGCAAACCATTAGACTTTAGAACAACAAGTCTCACTGCGTCACCATTAATTTATGCTGTCATTAACATCCCAATTAGACAGCGTGCAGAATTGTGCACTTAGCCCTAAATTTATTTGCACAAGTAAATGCCCAGAGATTGCACGCTTACTGGCATCGTTACATTAATAAAGACAAAGTTTTATGGACTCGATGCCGGTAAATGGTTCGAAAGGGTTCAGTCGTTAAGGCAGATTGGCATGTCAGTAAAATGGACGGAAGACATCTTGATTTTAATTTATAGAAATATACTTGAGTCTTGGGTTGCTCCTCATTATCCTTTTTATTTATGAATACTATGCTGGACGGCTTCCGGCTTAAACCGTAGCACAGTGTCAGCTGTAGAACAAGCCAGGTGGACAAAAATATTTTATCACGGTTTTGGATTTATATATATAAATCAATTAATTATATGGTATTACTAGCTGTTTCCCGCGGCTCCGCCTGCGTAGATATCCGTTTTTCCGACAAAACCGCTCTTCCCACAGGAACACTGTATTCTTTTGCCATAAAATTTACACTATATATTAATCCAGGGTGTCAGTTACCTAAACATCAAATTTGATTTGATTTGAATTGATTTGATCAATCTATTGAACCGTTTTGCCTTGATTGAGTACCTAACAACTTTCGTATTGATAAAGTTTAATTAATAATGTTAATAAAATTACATATTCTAAAGAAAATGCATCGGAATTGTATAAAAATATTTTATTTTATGCACATAATTAAAATACAGGAAAGTAAAAAATATCACTTTGTCTTTTATATAAACTAGCCTAACTAGCTTGTAGCTCAATTTCGGCTCGAGATCCTGTCACACACAACAATATGCTGCTCGGAAAGATAACACTTTTTTATTATCTATTATTTAAGAATCCAATCATATGATGGGAACACGTACTGATGCCTGACTTTCATAGTCCACTCTCTAGTCTGTTTAAACTGGCTGTAGATCTGCATTTGTGCAATACTTGCTGACTCTACTGCCTACACTCGTCACTACTTAGCGGTCTGCCGCTTTGCACAACACTTGCTTTTGTACTCTTGTGGACGCACTTGCAGAAGCTGGATTTTCACCAATGTCCTTTATAACACTAGCAACACTTTACTGTCCACTTGATCGTGCAACTATGCAGCAGTCATTTATTTCCCAACACTTCGCGATTGAACTAGATCTTAAACTCTACGTTTTTAGTTTTAAAAGACGATTCTTAAAATCATTTTTTGGATCTTCAGGGTCGAGGAAGGTCCGCAGATAAGGTAGAAGGTTGCGACCGAGACGATCGCACGCAGAATTTCATCTCTTCGCCTTCTAGCCACGCTTTATTTTTATTGAAGAAACGTTTCATTGACTTTCCTGAAGAGAACCATTTTATAGCAATTTTCCAAGAAATAGCGGCATATTTCACCTTAATTTCCCTTTCACATTCTTTTGTGATGTCATAGAAATCAAATTTGGATGAATAAAACTTAAAATGATCATTTCTTAATTGTTTTACATGACACTCTTTAAAAAAATCTATTTTGCCAATAGAATAAAGCTTATCTGCAAAAGAAAGAAAAAAACAATGTTATACTCGAGTGTGCTACAAATAATATATATCATTATCATCTATAGACGTGCAGCTACAACATATCGAAAATTCAGCCTGGATACAAGAGGATACATTGGTTTCCCAGTCTTGATAAGTTTTAAAAACTAGAAGAAAAAAAAGTTTATTCTGTGTCTTCATTAAAAGCCTATTTTATTAATGTTTATGACACAATAAAAGATTATAATTAGTATAAAATAATAAACATACCTTCAGATATAAAATCCATCACTAAATCATTCCACAAAACCACTAACTGTCACCGTAAGATGTTAGTGCAAGTGTTGCAAAAATGCAATGGACGCAATTATTTAAATCCATTTACCCTCATTAGCTTACTTTGATAAGCGATGACGCATCAGAATGGAATGATAGACGTAAACAGTTTTCGGAATCAGGGGTTTAGGGGTGTTGTTTACATGTAGAAATCATCTATTTTCGGAAATTCGAAAATGACTTTTGTCCATCTGGCTTGTTCTACAGCGGACACTGTGCGTAGGTGTCCTACAACATTGCCAAGAGCCGAGAGTTCCTGGTAAGCCCTCCGCTATCCTAGGGAACTGAAGGGCTATATTTTGGTTTTTATTGAAATGTATCGAAAAATGCCTGCGTCGATCCTCAGTTTCTGCGCCGGGAAGATCGGAAACACCTTTGTAATCGCAATTTTGACTTCATCATAATAACATAAATGTATCATATCCAAGTCCAGAAATAACAAACATTGAAACAATCGTGTTCTGATACTCATTACATTACAACTCCGAACATTTTTAACTCCACGATATTCAACTTCGTTGGCATGGTCAGGTTTTAGAGAACGCTTGACTACCTTAGCAATTTTAACTGGCTGGGTCTCAATATTCAAGGGCCTCAATATTTTAGTCGTTTTTTTTTCTGCCACTAAGGCAGACAAGTATAAGGCCCACCAAATGGACTGGCGGTCACCGCAGCCTATGACGTTTACAACATCAGAGACGATACACTGCCGACCCTGCAAGAACTTTCTAAGACCCCCTTTGAAGAACCTCATACACTTACATTTTCTGCAAATTCGAGGAGAAATAGCAATTAGCTTAACGCCTTAGGCATAGTGGATGACGTTCTTAACCTGTGGAAGTTACACACGGATGTTATGCCGTCCTGGGGTATCCTTCCGAGGGATTAACCGGGACTCCCACCGTAGGATGTTAGGTAGGTGTGGTTTTTAGTTGGGTAAGAGTCCGGCGTAGCATCCTTGTAGGATTTTCTTCACGAAAATAAAAGGGATTATATGCCAGAATCAAAGCGACTGCTAACACGACCTCGTGGTATTAGGAAGGATTCTTTTCTAAGAAGTTCAAATGATTAACGGCGTCTTTGGGAGACGTACGTGACAAACGAAGGCTGGTGATTTAGTGTGATTCCTGTAAGAGTATTTGTTTCAGTCTTGTCTCCCTTATTAACAGGACTTCAGAAATTCTGACTAGATCTATGTACTTTATCTCCAGATCGCTCTGCGCATTTTCATTAACATTCCTTTTAAGACACCTTCAGTATTCCAATACAAGAATAAATAAAAGCCAGATTCCTACAGTAGAATAATTTACCTTACGCAGCATGCAAATCGGAGCAAAACGAATAATTATGATAAATGTGGATCACCAACGGGTTGATTCTAATTCATGGTAGGATAATGATTACCCGGCCATGATAAACTGTTCCGAGTCCCGATAAATTGAGTGTGCGTATCGTAAAGTATTTGCTATGATGCGGACCATTTGTATTCGCCCGGTTAATTGGGCTGGCCACTGGGTAATGTGTCTTTTGGATTTTAAATGTCTCCCGTTGTTTCTTATATTATGCTTATCTTTACTATTATAAAATTGTCCAGTAGTGTTTGCATAATGGTGATGTTTTAAAAAATAATACCTTCTTAGGTTAGGTTTGTTATATTATCGGTAATAAACGTACCCATATTTTTTCTTGGAATTTTTGTCTGTTTGTCTGCAATGAATGCAAGAACTACTGAAACGAATTTCAACGCGAGTTTTTTTTTTTTTCATTATTAAGGTCTTGGTCAGACTTAAAACCTTACGTTTGCTTTTTGCCAATTGCTATCAAGCAAACGTTAAGTTTTAGGTCTGACCAAGATCTTTCTTGAGTAGAACCCGAGATGAGAATGAAAACGGAATATTCAAGGTTGGATTTTCATAGGTTCGTTTGGTTACGATAACCAATATCTACGCAGGCCTTGCCGCGGTTTTGTAGATATTTTGATATTATCTTTCATTACTGAAGCGCTCGTGACTGTGAAGTGACAGTGTTCTGTAAACGATCACTGTAGTAAGCAACATTTACTATGGCTGGTTATGGATGGTTGACCATCTCATGACCACTTTTTGATGTTTATTTGCGAGCGTTTCAGTGCTTCGGAACCCAAAAGTTGTCCCGGTTGCCGGTAAAATGGCCGACTTGAAAAATTTCAACAGCGGGCAGTCACAACCTGCGCCTACGCCTGCTCTAGTCCATATTAACACGGCAATACGGCTCACCACCTATTACGTGAGACACTTTCTAAAAAAGGGAAATGTGGGCATATAATATTCCTCTGCCTGCCTCTTCGGGGATGTAAGGCGTGATCATTACGTATGTATTCTTCATTATGGAGAAAAGTGCGACACAAATATTTGGTCCGATAAGGGATTCAAAGCCGAAACTTCAGCAACGGCAGCCCCAAACCAACAATACCGACTCAATCACGCACTAAGGGCTGAACGGATCTGGCTGAAATTTGGTACAAGGATAGATTATAGTCTGGAATACAGCTACTTTTTATCCCGGGAAAACGTTTCCATGGGAAGCGGAAGCAGAAACAGAATGCCACGCGGGCGAAGCCGCGAGCATCATCTAGTCTTCTTCTAGAGTATCACGCAATTTTCAGACTTTTCAGATAGTTTGGTCATAAAATGTTGCCATCTTAACCGCACTGTCAGTGATCGTTCTTAGAGCAGGAGGTAGGACATAGGGGGCATGAAATCAAGTTCAACATGAACTGCACTGGGGCTCCGCAGTCACATGCGGTTAAAACCGGGTCTCTCATTCTCCACCTGCATAAATTTTGTCTAGTCCGGTCCATCAGGGTGCGTAAGCGATTGAGAGACCGCCATAACAGCGATCGGAGGTCGTATCCGGGAGGTAATTTTTCCTGGATCATATACCATACTGAAGTAGTCTAATTCAGTATGGTTACCATAGTTACGTCTATTTCACTATGGTTACCGTAGTTACGTTGTGCATATTAGTTGCTGGTAAAATAAAAAACCACTTCACTTTTAGAATAAGTACAAGTTATTCTCTGGTATAGTGTTACTCCGGTTTTGGTCGAATCCTCCCTTAGTCAGCTAATAGGTAAATTGTTTTAGCCGTACAAGGTACGGGCAATACAATTGTCATGATACCTATTGTTTAATTGCGTTCAAAAGGTTGTAAAG
This sequence comes from Miltochrista miniata, assembly GCA_933228765.1. Taxonomy (NCBI): domain Eukaryota; kingdom Metazoa; phylum Arthropoda; class Insecta; order Lepidoptera; family Erebidae; genus Miltochrista; species Miltochrista miniata. The sequence goes on from OW121748.1 coordinate 39,691,453, forward strand.
TATATCGTGACACCGTCGACCCTTATTATAATATCCTTTATCTACTATTGTATATGGCAAAGCAAAATCTAATGGTTGCTATTTGCGTTACGTACCCACCTACTAGCTAAATGGTCTGAGGATTTGCATAATAGTCATTGTAAATCTTACTAATATTATAAATGTGAAAGTTTGTGAGTGTGGATGTTTGTTACTCTTTCACGCTCTAACGGCTGATCGGATCTTTCTGAAATTTGGTACAGAGATAGATTATAGTTTGGAATAACACATAGGCTACTTTTTATTCCGGGAATAAGTTTCCACGGGAACAAACTTTCCGCGGGCGAAGCTGCGGGCATCAGCTAGTTTTGTAATAAAGAATTCCCTGTAGTTTTGTATGGAAATCAAATTAAATTATTATTACTTTAGTTATAAAGTAATAATAATTTAATTTGATTTCCATACAAAACTACAGGGAATTCTTTATAGGGAATTTTTTATGAATTCTTTATAGATATGTAATAATTATGTTTCTCTGTAATTTTTAACAATAAATGTTAATTTATTGTTAAAAATTACAGAGAAACATAATTATTACATATCTATATTTACATTATTACTATCTAAACTAAACCTAAATAAGGCACCCGTGGCATTGTGCCCAAAAGACTAGCAGCATTCCCCCTTTGAATAGCAATACCTATTCGTTATTTTCTTATTTTTTCTTAATTCAATTATTAGTTGTAAATTCTACAAAAAATATATATACGGTCAAATTGAGAAACCTCCTTTTTTGAAGTCGGTTAAAAATTGCCCGGATCGAGTCGGACTCGAGCACGAAGAGTTTCGCACTAAAAAGTGGCAAAATATCACATTGGTTGTATATGGTCCCCCTTAAACATTTATTTTAATCTGATTTAGTGTTTGTCGATAAATGGGCCACAGAAATGCCTACATCATCTGTGAAAATATAAGCTGTTTAACTATCATGGCTCATGAAGTCATGAGGTACAGCTTGGTGAGAGACAGACAAGCGGATTGGAGAGTTTTAGTAGACGACTGAGCCGATTTAATAAAACACGTCCTGGACCACAGCTAGACAATTTGCTTTGAAATAAATATAGAAACAAATTCAGTCGTGGCAAAGAGAAAACCTTGTTCCAGGCCATCAGCAAGACTGATCGCCTTTCCAAAATAAATTTGGAAAGGGTCTGTGTCCAGCATTGGTTTTTGTATTGATTTGAATGACTACCTAAGTGAAAAAAATGATATCATTGAAATTACGACTGATCTAATTTTCTAAATTATCATCAAATCTTTAACAAATATAAAGCAATCTCATGTATGTTCTTAATTTTACGTGAAAGATTCACGCACGCCCTCCCTTAGAAGCGGGATCACACCCGAAAACCCCTAAAGACGCGGGATAGCACCCGAACCACCCCATAGGCAAGGCCGCAGTGGTAGCCGTAGGTCTGTTGGGAGTCCTGGGACATCCTTCCGAGGGCTTACCCGGGGCTGCCAACCGTAGGCTTTTGGGCATTACGTGAGGTTATTTAGTCGGTAGGAGTCCGGCATGGCCATGCATCCGGCAGGCATCCATGATGGATTTTCCCTCACGTTATTAAAAAAAAGAAAATGTACTCAATTTTCACTTTCGGCACACTCGCATCGAATTATTGTACATTTAACAAGTATCGAAATTACTGCACTTACTCTGTGGTAAGGCAAAGGAAATAAACTGAAAGTCCTGATCTAACGTAATCTTTGGTCTGACAGCGTTCTAAGTACCACTCAATTTGTGAAGACAAACGTTTAAAAGGGCGTTGTATATCGATGCATCATTGTGAACTTGGAGCATTTACTTGGAAAATGTTATGGTTTAAGTTTAAAGCGAACAGAAAACTGTACAATTTTTAGGTATAGTTTTGAGGAATATAAACACAAAGGACCATCAGTTTCGTGTTACAATTTGAGCTACATATTCCTTTGTAGATATTTTATACCTCGAGTCACAAATTCACTCCGGCAATTGATTGTCTGATAGTTTTGGAGGCAAAAGACGTTTGTCCTCTCACTTTAATAAACACAAATCACAGTTTGAAGCACTCATATTTCCATCTTGCTCTGTGTTCTGTAAACGATTTTTCACTATGATGAATTCTTAGATCATTTGTGAGCGGCCACCCGAGTTCCGCAGTCGGTGGCTTGTGCCGCCGACTTGTCTTCGCCGAAGGCTATCGGCCTCCATGACCGGGAGCCTGATGACGATGAGGGGGCTGCTCACCGTCCTTACGTGACGTACGTACGGGGGTATGTGACGGTTCACGTACCCCCCCCCCCTAAGAAGCGGGATGACACCCGAAAACCCCCCAAAGACGCGGTACAGCACCACCCCCTAGGCGAGTCTGTTGGGAGTCCTGGGTCCTTCCGAAGGCTTACCCGGGGCTCCCAACCGTAGGCTGTTGGGCGTTACGTGAGGTTTTTAGTCGGTAGGAGTCCAGGATAGCATCCATGAAGGATTTGCCTCACGTTGAAAAAAAATAAGGTTTGTATGTTGGAAAGAGACTCATCTTGGGGTGAACTTTATACTAGAAAATATTCTTCGATTTGATCTTATAAATACTATATTATTGTAATTAATTAGATACTCTTGCTTTTTTAACGTATCAAAATACGATTAGGAATACTTTGTTCGATCGAAATCGCTCTCGAAAAATGAGAAATATTGCAAAAATCTTAAAAAGTAATGTACTTTTTTATCTAGATAAATGAGTTTAATTCTCATAAAAAACTTGTCATAAAATAGATATAGGTCTTTACAACAATATTTTACGTATAGTTTTTTTCTTAAAACCCCTCAGATTTTATAACAGTAATATAATGTATTAGAATCGAATAAAAAGCCGGCAAAAGCGTACGCTGCAATCGTTGGAATTGCCTTAGGATTTGTCAAGGTCAAACATTGCAGCCTTAAAAAAAACCGGCCAAGTGCAAGTTGGACTCGCCCATGTAGGGTTTCGTAGCAGCAAGTAACATAATATAAAAGTTCATAAAGTTCTTTGTAACTTTGATTACTGTTTTAACACGTTCGCAGTGGTAGTGATTTTTCTAACCGAAAATTGCGGTTTATGACGTATTAAAAAAAACTACCAGCTCTATCTCGTTCAAACCAATTTTCGTTGGTAGTTTTTATGGCAATGTACATCATATATTCTTTTTAGATTTATCATTTTCTTAGTTTAGAAGTTAGAGGGGGGTGTTTTTTTTAGAGGTATAGAACTTTGAAATGGAATAAAACGAAGGTGATTGTTTTTATTGATATGAAAATGACTTTATTCGAAAGAAAATCTTCTGGCATTATAACACACATTTTTCCACTTTGGAAGTGTCTCTTGCGCAAACTATTCACTTAAGAAAAAAATGATGTCAAAAACCTCAATAACATTTTTGAAGACCTGTCTATAGATACCCCACACGTGTGGGTTAGATGAAAAAAAAATTTGAGTTTCAGTTCTGAGTATGGGGACCCCCAAAATTTATTGCTTTTTTTCTAGTTTTATAGAATCTTAATGCGGTTTACAGAATACATCAAGTTACCAAGTTTCAATAGCATAGGCCTTATAGTTTCGGAGAAAAGTGGCTGTGACACACGGACGGACATACAGACAGACAGACGTGTCGAATCTATAAGGGTTCCGTTTTTGCCATTTGGCTACGAAACCCTAAAAAGGTGATCACTTGTGGAATTACTTTTTAATGAAGACACGTAAGTCATTTGTCCTTGCCACTGTTGTCAACGTGTTGATGTTGGAAATTCATCGCTTACCTCCACTATCTTAAACCTCATAATTGATATCAAATTCTATCAATAACGCGTAGATATCATTAAATGGAGCTCAGATAATGTCATTAAACATGTGACAGCTTCTCTCAGTGGTAATGAATCAAGCTCGAATGAATTATGGTATCGATAACGATGGTCCCCTTTATCGATTCAATCGATTATACGGAAAATCTGTCTTCGTGACACTGCTATAAACTCTTCTATAGTTATTATCTTGTCGTAGGTTTTTAGTCTAAAGCTCTCTAAAAGTACGTCTCGTGAATCCTTTTTGCACAACCATGTCATATTTGACAACTAAAAAGCTGTAAGTACTGTGCTAATAAAATTATAACCCTTTCCATTTTACTACTTTCCCCTTTTCAAAACTATACCTACTCTCTCTCTCCTCTCTCTTGTTCGTATTCCCATTTTTAGAGATACGCAGATTTCTAATTCTTATTATTTCTAACACTGTAGCATGTCGTCCTTTTTCAAAACATAAAATCGAAAAATTGTCTATGAGACCGAACTATTGTGTCATACTTGTCAAAACCACAAACTAGTAAATCTATTTTCCACCTTGACGTTGGCAGAATCGTTGGTAAACGACGGGGCCATTCATTCAAGAAAAGAAGAAGAAGAGCTGTGGAGTGAGCTTCCTACCACGGTTTCTGAAATAACTATAATATTTATTCACTCTTTTAAAAAGCCTTAGCAAGTATTTATAGATTTAACAACACAATTCAGGTATTGCAAGCGTTCGTAGATCAGGGAACCCTTGGGGGAAACGCTTTACATGAATAAAAATCTGCTCCGAGGTTTATAGGAGGAAAGAAGGCCTTATGTGAGAATGAAAATGAGTACCTATCGACATTTACAGAAGTTTTTAAACTTAATAACGTTATCTGGAAAGGACCGACCTGAAAAACGTCTCAGGGATGAGTAGGTGCGGTAGGCGCAGGACCATGTGTTTGGCTTACGTCTAGCAATGGACTACCATATGCTGATATGATGATGACGATGAAGATAACGTTAATGTCAGACTCACGGTCTGTAATTCTTGATTCCCAGCAGGCCGATTCTTGATACCACACCTCAAGGTTAGTATGACTGTCTTATCGCCGCCGCGCCGTTTTGGACCTGCTTTTGTACCTTTGTAACTGATAGCATAGTATAAATATTATGAATACCTAATGATTGTTATAAATGCTGACGGTGCCGGTAGTTTAACAAATGCATGTTAAGGGGCATTCGTGTAAATGCGCTCGTTTAGTGGTTTGAGACGAATATGGGACCACCAGCGTGGCCTATAGGCTTTAGGGTTGTCAAAAATATTCATGAAGCTATTGACAGACTACTCATGTATTACATACTAGCTGACCCGCGCAACTTCGTTTGCGTCACATGAGAGTGAGAAAGAGAGAGGTATGGTATTAATATTTTGAGTATTATAATGTTTCCCGTTGCCTTTACCCCCGTCGCGTCGCGTCGTCGCTTGAATTCATTAGAGCTGAACCGCATGTCTTCGTTTGCGTCACATGAGAGTGAGAAGGTAGGAGGTGTTAAAGTGATATTATGTTTCTCGTCGCTTTTACTTCCACTCATCCATTTTTCGGTATTGAACTCATCGTGTGCGAGTCCAACTCGCACTTGGCCGGTTTTTATCGTTCAGTTTACTGGCTGCCACTGCAGACCAAGTTTACTCCCGTCGCGTAGCTCATACTTTAAAACTTAATAAGAGGGTTATTGTAAGTGAACCTTAAAAGATAGACATATGCTGTTAAGGACTTATTTTTATAACTTTTTAAGAGAAACAATTTCGTTATAAACAATTTTTACGTAACTTTAACTATGTATGCAGCGTCCGCAATGGGAGCTCTCAAAAGAAAGAAATAATCCCCGTGCTCAAAACATTATTCATGGCTGCTCTGCTCCTATTCGTCTTAGCGTTATGTTATATCGCCATTAGCCAGCCTCAATAAATGGACTATTAAACTGTAAAATAATTTTTGAAATGCAACCAGTAAGGTAAATGCAGGTATTACCTACCGACCCTGTTAAGACAATTTTAAAATTGATGATAGTTATTAAGAATGGTGATTGAGTTCACACCCAATGTTTTGATTTTATATGAAACTTTAGTTTGTCTAGTTTATGTTTAAAGCCCTAAATTGCCCTTAAACACAATACTAATAAAATAAAAAAATAATTAAGTGATCGAGTCCATGGCTATGAAGCTATTTACCGATTTTTATGAACCTATTACCGACTGTTAAAAACAAGAAGAATGTATAGGCAGGTATTTTGTTTAATTAAGAAGAAACACATTATGGTGTTTTTGCAGAAAATCATGTAGGTTTGCTCTAAGTCCTTTCATACTACCTTTCATACACTTTCATATTATACTTCATAGGAAAAGTCACTTAGATACTCTGGTCCATGCTATTTGACTAAGACATTATGTTGTAAAAGAGCTTTTATGGTTTTTTTATCTTCAAAATATTGTTTGGATAATAAGCTAATATTTCATTAAACTAGTGTTATGTTACATAAACGACCAGGATTTGTATAGAATCGGCAATAGCTTCCCGTACTTGCTATCACCTACTCATATAGATCGGTAATAGTCGATATAATACATAATTACGAAATTGTATAGGCCGACTCATAAAAAGTAGATTATATGTATTTATTTGATTTTTGTAGCCATAGCAGAGATTTTAAATAAATAGTGTTGCAAATAATATTAATTAATACAAACATTGTAATGCAATAAAAAGTAATTTTATAATGCTCCTTTATAATGACAATGAATGATTAAAGTTGTATTTCGTAGTAAACAAAAAACGATTAAATAAGAAAACTAGACCAAATAGTATAGATCGGTAATTGTGTGTTACAAAGGCTGACTGTATTAGATTAAGATGTCATATTAAAATAATTGCTTTATTGTCACATATCGAATAGAAGGAGGTAAAACAAAATTTAATATGCATCGCAATCACCGGCCCATGAGTCGGCAATAGCTGCTACTATTAAAATAATTGAAGGTATTACCGCTTTAATTAAATGTGAAGTTTTATAATATTTAATTAATCAAACTTTATGAAATACTGTAAGAAATTAAGACCTCACATCTAAATGAACACATTCAATAATACAGAACAATCATAGGTTTCATACAATTCTTTAAAAACTGTTAAACGAAGTTTTGGTGTGCTTATCTGTAAGATTAAGGATTTGTACCACACGATCGGCAAGTTTACTATCGTCATAGAAACCAACGAATTTCGTCTCTTTCCCGGAATGACACGCACACTAACGTAAGTATTTGCGACACTCAATGAACAAATGTGCGTATTTCGTCAAATGTCTCTAGCATAAACTGTTCCAGTAACGTAAAAATTGCAGGTTAATGAAATGGATCGGTAATACCTGCGAATTTTCGATGGGTCGTTAATAGCTGCGTTTACCTTAGTGTCTGAGATCCTAGCACAAACAAACTCTTCAGTTTCATTATATCGTGAGCAAACCTTAAGAGATAGACAAATTAGGTTATTGTGAGCGAACCTTAAAAGATAGACATATGCAATTGCGGACTTTTTAGTAGAACTTTTTAAGAGAATCAATTTTGTAATATTCAATTTTTACCTAACTTTAACCATTTACGCAGCGTACGCCTCGGTAAAAAATATTCCCCGTTTTCAAAACATTCTTGATTGCTGCTTCGCTCCTATTCGCCTCAGCGTGATGTTATATAGGGAAACACCCAAAAATTCCGAAATATGTTTTTCCGAATTTCAATATTCCGATATTCAAAATTCCGAAGATTATAATTCCTAAGAAACAAAGCTCCGAATATTCAAAAGGACGATATTCATTTATCCGAAAGTCGTAAGTACGAATTTTTATTTTTCCTAATTTCATTAGCACGAATATTCAAAAGGCCGGACTGTTATTTTCCCGAAAAACATTATTCAGAATTTCAAATATCCGAAAATTCACTGTTAAAGCTTTTTAATAAAGTTCGGTCAAGTCTAACTACCGAAGATATTATTTCCCAGTGAGTGGAAGGCAAACAACAAAACAAAAAAAATAACCACGATGGCTAAGGCCGGAGCTCCGCTCCGCTTCGCTTTCGCCTTAGCCTTCTAACCTAACCTATTCAAGTCGAGGTGTTAACCATAATAAGTGAATGATTAACATCCCGACTCAGAGTACCCCGACTCGGATAGGTTAGGTTAGAAGGCTAAGGCGGGAGCGAAGCGGAGCGGAGCTCCCGCCTTAGCCTTCGTGGTTATTTTTTTTTGTTTTGTCGTTTGCCTTCCACTCACTTGGAAATAATATTTTCGGTAGTTAGACTTGACTATACTTTATTAAAAAAACGGGTGGAATCGCGAACATAAATAATCGTCTTTAAAGATAAGTTTTCGGGTTGAAACAAGAACGGGTGGAAACGACATTCACCCTTCGTATTTATGATATTTCGGATTTTTGATAATCGGAGTTCGTATTTATAATATTGCGGATTTTTAATGATTCGGAATTCAACGGTTCGGTTTCTTGAAATTCGGCATTCTGACAGTCGGAATTGTAAACATTCGGAATTTTAAAATTATGACTATTAATAAAAAGGATTTATGAAACATCGGATTTTTGACTTTCGGGATTTCGAATCATTCGGACTTATGAAATTCGGAATTATGAAATTCGTGATTGTGACTTTCGGAATTAAGTTTTTCGTATTAATGTAGTGTACCCGTTATATAGCCTATAGCCATCCTCGATAAATGGACTATCAAACTGTAAAAGAAATTTTGAAATCCAAACAGTAGTTTCTGAGATCCTAGCGTTCAAACAAACAAACAAACAAACAAACTCTTCAGCTTTATAATATTAGTATGGATACGTTGAAATAGTTCTTATACTTCCCTCTTTTATTCCTCTAGTCTAAGTCTAAGTCTAGGTATTAGTAGTCAGTGATTGGGATGGATTTCTAATATAATAACGCCTGCAAATTCCATTTGTCGATCATAATATAATTCAGTGATTTCGTGCTCCGCAGGGCACGTTGACGTCGTTTTCCCCAGTTGCCAAAGACAGAACAGAATATAAGCTATGTTACAGGCCTAATGGGCGGCTTGAAATTTTGTAACAGTGGGCAGTTACAACCAGCGCCTGTCCATTTCTACATGGCAATAGGCTGTAGGCGAATAGTATATTCTGTCCTGTGTGAGTCTGTTTATCCGCGAAGAGTATCTTCAGACTCTTACAATGGTTAAAAAATGTAAATCAAAATGTTATAAAGCATAGGTGACAAGTGGCAACCCTATTTAATAGAGTACTTTACATGTAAATCGCTTGTAAGTTGTTTACATATGCAATACACCGAGATATAATGCGTTGATAAACATGAAAAACTGATATAAGTACCTAATGGTTGACATAATTGTTGCCGTAGACAGAATTTAGTTCCTGAAATAGCATTTGCATGATATAGATTGGAGCGTTCGAGCACGGTAAGATCCTAAGGCGCTTTCTTCCGCGCACACTATCTCCCTGCCTTGGTTTTCTGTATGGGGTTCTTCAAAAGGGGCCTTAGAAGGTTCTTACAGGGTCGGCAGCGCGAGTGTAGCGCCTCTGGTGTTGCAAGCGTCCATAAGCTGCGGTGACCACCAGTACATCTGGTGGGCCGTATGCTTGTCTGCCATCTTGGGAGTATAAAAAAAATAGATACTGTTTTGACAGCTTCAGTGGCGCAGTGGTTTATTGTCGTTAAATGTTGATATTGGGTCGGAAGCCCTCGGAAGGATGACCGCAATTTCGCAACAACAGAAAGATAAAATTCGGGGATGCCATCAAAACCTAGACCTAGACCACTTCATTGACAAATTTCTGATTTTAAAGATAGCTGAAGGAAGTACAGTACTACAGTACTAAGAGCACAGATAATAAAAATATTACGATTATGAGATTTTTTGTACTCATGACACTACCGGTTGTACGAATTACCATGGTCAAGAAAGGGATCAAAAGTGGGTTAAATTTCACTTCTTAAACTCTATGAGACACACCGATATCTTAGATCACCTAACCACAGGATGCGCCTTACTTAAGCATTGTTTTCTGCCATTGCACATGACCATTTGGTCTTTTGGCTTTATGAAAAGCCTGTACATCAGTACATCATTTTATATGATTAAACTAGTACATTACATTGTAGTTGACTGTACAATAACAATTAACACACAACAGCCATTACGCGTTTGTCGATTAATACATTTTTAAATGCAATGAAATTTTATATGTCTTTGTGTTTCCCCCTTCACTTGTATGAAAACTGGCAGAATATTTTTGTATGCGGTGGTTCGCAAAGGCTAGTCCCGTGTTATATGGTCTAAGACCGACATCGATGCAGGTGAATTTTAATAAAAACTCGTTTGATTACATAGTTTTTTATTCTATTTTTAAAATGGTTGACAGTGACCAGTAGCCGACAACCGATCTTGTACAGTTACATACCAATTAAAACTTTTTGTTCTACAATTTGACAGCTCGTAGCAATGGCCTTCGTGCGGCCATTTATGTAATTTATTTTAGATAATGATCATGATTTTGTGACGTACGGATAGACAGCACACACTTTCGTTATTAATCATTGTATAAAATATGTCCATTTAATCTTTTATTTATGCTTCTCAATCGGATAGATTTTTTAACCGACTTCAAAAAAAGGAGGAGGTTCTCAATTCGTCTGTATTTTTTTTTATGTTTGTTACCGGCAAATCGCTTGAAGGAGTTAACCGATTTTGAAAATTCTTTTTTTGTTTGAAAGCTGGTGCTTCCCATGTGGTCCCATATACAGGAAGTCAGAATCGGATGCTGGGATCCTGGAAAAATCGAAGAAATCCCTCGAATCGAGGGAATTCCTTAACGATTTACAGCAGTTATCTTGTGTTTGGGCTTGATTAATTTGTATTGGGGAGAACATTACCCCTAGACAGATATAATTTCAGTCTGCGCGTCACTGAAAATCATAAAAAAAAAATTATATAATTTTTTAATTTTTTTAAAATTTTTAATTAAAAAAAATTAACAAAAAAAACCGACTTCAAACAAAAACTAAAAATTGAAAAAAATAAAATTAATTTAGCACAAAGTATGTAATAGGTAGTATATTTAGTTTTATATCAGATATTATTGAATGTAATACTGAATGAATTTTATTTTTCAATTTTTAGTTTCTGTTTGAAGTCGGTTTTTTTTCGTTAACGTTAGTCCCGGTAGAATTCAAAGGAACATCTTCACCTGGGCGAGGCCGCAGTGGTGGCCGGATGTCTGGGAGTTCTGGGACATCCTTCCGAGGACTCCCAACCCGGGGCTCCCAACCATAGGCTGTTGGGCGTTACGTGAGGTTTTTTAGTCGGAGGGAGTCCGGCATAGCATCCACGATGGATTTTCCCTGAAGTTAAAAAAAAGGAGCATCTTCACATTCCAATAGAGGAAGTTTTTACCTGATCAACGTTTGTATCGAAAAAATCCTATTTTAACCCCTAAATGCCTTTTCCAGGATAAAAGGTAGTATATGTCCTTTCCAGCCTATTCCCTATTTTATTTATATCTGTTCAGCGTTTCGGGAGTTAGTGCGTCACATTCAGACAGATTGATTTTCAATACATGTTAGTAAGGATTAATATACTCATCATCTTGACCGATTGATACACACGACTGGTTACCCTCCGGAGCAGAATGTACAAAACGTCATTTATAGCGCTCCGCTAAATGTCACCAAAAGTTCGGCGAGTTTAATGGACAAGCTGCGCTGCGTGACCCCGTCACATACGTAGCTGAAATCAGCATTATATTAGCGAATGGCTAGACCACTTCCTATAGACATACAACTACTCATCTGAAAGTCGTGATTCGAAGATCCTGTTGGATCTGTTAAATAATATTATTCTAGCTCTGTGAATCTAGATATAATTCAATTAATTTTCTTGTTCAATGTTCACCTTTACAAATGGTTGTTGATAGAGGGGTAAGACAATATTTTCCATAACTTTTGGGAGAAAACTTAATGTTCGGACATGCTAAAATAGCCAGCGGAAAGACAACTCGATAGAAAAGAGGTGTGTCTGAATGTACATATATTAAGTACCAATGTACGCGTATGTACTACCCTAGTATTTAGTTTTTTGACTGTCTCAGTCGCCCTGGGGTAGTGCACACATGAGTACCTACTTACTGCTGCTGAGGTAACTAGCTGATTCGATACCCGGATATTTCGGTAATCGATGTATGCCATTTCATGTTTGAATGAGCTGAATTTAAGCTAAATAACTCTACATACTAAACGTTCGCTCTAACTTTGCCGCTCGGCTCTATACTAAAGTCGAATTTTTGATTAGACGAAGTAAATTGACAGCAACTAATGTCACTTCTTCTTATAGTGTTGCGTATTTTCTATGACGAAGTGACATTTGCTACTGTCAATTTACTTCGTCTAATTAACAATTCGGGTATACGCCTCTACGCCAGCGGCAAAGTTAGAGCGAACGGGTAGTACATACATTTGGTCCCGCCTTTTGTCTCCAAAGGGGTAGACAAAGTCATATTAATTGCCCATATTTCACCTTTTTAGATTCGTCCCACGTAGTAGGTATTGAGCCTTATTGAAGTTTTGAAAATGAACAAACGCAGGTTGTGCCTGCTCACTTTCTCAAGCCCGACAGCCATTTTACTGGCAATTAGGACCGACGGCTTGACGTGCCTTTCGAAGCACGGAAACACTTGCAAATAAACGACACAAAGTGGCCACTTGGTGGTGTGGTCATCCATCCAAAGACCGGCCATAGTAAATGTTGCTAACTGTAGTGATAGTTTACAGAGCTCTAAGTCTGTGGGGCCACAAGCGCTTCAACTCTGTGTAAAAATGTTCCAAATAAAATACAGAATTACCAACTCCATAGCTAGTTTCCATCGATAGCAAACTAAAGGCAATAAAGCAAACTTCATTCGCGCCATTTCTAGCCATTACTATTGTTTATGGGCATAGTTAGGACCATAAATTACCCTCCATACTTTATCTGTAAATAGTTAATGCAAAGGAGGATCTCGATACGACCCAGCCAATCGGAAGCAATGACAATGCCAAACAATTTATTTTAATAGGCATTTATTAAGTTGGCTGTATAAAATCACTGGTTACTCTGCGGGTGGCTGAATGCTTAGATTATCTGTGTCATGCGCGAGCGCAAGTAGATGCATATCGGGTGTATTCGGCTTTATTCGGCTGGTATCGGCTGCGATGACAATGGCCAACAAATGTGATCACGTTCGCCAGTATGTCTTAAATTTATGATTTTCAGGTAGCGATATGAATATAGGTTTTGCTTCTAAGTAAAGAAACGATAGTAGCACTGAAACAAGCTTGAGAACAGCACGGAGATTAATAAAGCACCAGTGCTTGGAGTCATCTTACTAATATTATAAATGCGAAAGTTTGTGAGTGTGGATGTGTGGATGTTTGTTACCCTTTCACGCTCGAACGGCTGAACGGATCTTGCTGAAATTTGGTATAGGGATACATTATAGTCCTATAACACATAGGCTACATTTTATCCCGGGAATAAGTTCCTACGGGAAGCGGGAACAGGAACAAATTTCACGTGGGCAAGTACCTATATATACTGACAAGATTGATGTGGTTTGCATTTTGGCATGTCACTCTTGGCTTTATGGCTCTCCCCTAGCTCTGAAGAAATATACTCGCAACGGTCCTCCACCTTGCGTCAAGCGGGTCACAGGATAGACCATGAAATTGATTCATTGTGACTGCCCGATGCCCTCAGGGTAACAGCTTCACTTTGCAATCCTGGCAGTTATTGCAAAACCTTGCAATGACTGCTAATGATACAGATCTTATAGTACAAATTTATCGGATCGGGGACATTCGAATAAATTGTGACGGACTGTAGGAGGAAACTTTTGAAAAGGTATTTGAACAAACTATCGTTGTCGCTGTAAGAACACTCAATCCCAAAATTCGTGATATGAGTATAGCCAAAGATAAAATATAATAGTATTACAAACAGATCGGCAACTCCCTGTCGCGCCACAGCTGTCAGTAGAGTTTACGTGCGCATTGACGGACAATTTGCTAAAATTTTGTTGATCACACGCACACATTCCAGCTGGAGTTTCCGCCCTGTGGTATAGCTGCAGATCCAACCGAATAACCTTAACAGTAGTAATTTGATCGATTTCAAAATGGCGAAAACCAACTGAGTAATGTGTATCACCGACTGCCGATGGCATGAACTTCAATTACCACGGAAGAAGTAATTACTACGGCTACTTAGCATTCATTCTGTGCGTCGGCATCATCAAAGGTCCAGTATGTGTCCAAGCCTTAAACACACAACAAATTGTTACATTCAGGTCACGTCTCAGAAAGCCTATCATGATGTCAAAATGAACAGATCGATCTTACTGTCAATTAGTGCATACATGAGTGCATACTTAATTAGGCATTATTATAATTGGATTCTTCAAATAGTGGTATGAGCATTGTTCTACTGGTTCTACTGTCGGTTAGTCTTTGGCATTATACCGAGGGATATAACTTATTTACTGATGCGATGGCGGGGGGTTAGACTAGGTATAGTCCGTTCTCAGTTTATTTACCTCTGACAGATCGTTTTCTGTATGTTGGTATTGCAGTAAAGTCCCCCTATGAGTGCCAGCAGTTAAGACATTTTGCCGCGTAATAGGGGAGATTATAAGATGTAAACGTTAGCACTAACAATTATTTTTTTATGTAAATATCTAATTGTCAATATACGTAACTTTACTAATCACGTGATTCTGATATTAAAAGATTGCACTTACATTTTATTTTTATTGACATGGTTATTTAAAAAAGACACTCATTACCATAACCAAGGAGGGCGAAGTCACTCCTTCCACATCTCAAATAATTTCCACGCCCTAAAAACGGCAACAAAATAGAAAATAAGTTTCGACTTTAAGGTTAGAGTACATAGGATAAACAAAATCTTAGTATGGTAACACGAAAATCAAGCAAGCCAACATCAGCGCTAGAGGTAAATTAACTATGAACGGACTTTACATTTCTTATTACTCTGTGATCTACATGTCTCTGTCGGTCAAACAATTACATGACAATAGGTCGTTATTGTATGTCAGTCAATGCGTATGTGCCCTAATAGTTCAATTACGGAATTACTTAGGGGTACAGAGTGCGTGAGCGGGAATTTAAGTTTTCTTTTTAAAAAAAGCTTATGCCTAGAGTTCTTAGGGGGAAACATACAAGTACTAAAATGCCTGACATAGACAAGTCTGCGGGAGTGGCGGGTAACAAAGGTGCCAATTTTAAGTTTATCGCCAATATCCCAAAAATAGTGCGTTGCAGCAAATACGAGCACGCTGAATATAATTTAGTTCTACACATCTGACAGTGGTCCTCAAGTTGGCGGCGTTGTGATGTGCCTCTTTACACTCTGCTTGAAGAACCTGTAATGGTAAGTTGTGGGAAACACGTGGGTCGTTCAAATTTTTAGACAACTATTAATTTTTGTGACTGCAACAGAGGCCTACCTAGGGGATTTCGAGTCAGGGTCGAAACAAATATTTTTGGCGTCGGCGAAAACCTATTTGTTTCGGAGTAAGGATGTTTTCTTTATAGGAATACTAAATTTATGTATTTCTGAGTATATAAGTATGTCTAACAGCAGGCGACTGAAGCCCAGTGTGCGCCTACTGTAGCTGCGGTTTAAATCTGACAGAAAGGCAAAAAAGTGAGGCATACGTTTGCATGGAAAAGCGCTGGCCTTGTTATTTCTAAATTAGTTAAAATTGATCTAGTGTGATGAGGACACGAAGAGCGAATAGCAAATGAAGCCACGGGGGTTAGCTAGTTAAGCGAAACATAAAAGGAAGGTTAAATCCTTTTCTGCATGGACAGCGATCCGTAAGCAACAATTTGTACGCAGAATTAAAAAAATAACGTCGCTAGTTAGTAGATTTTAACTCCTGCTTAGCACCTTCAGCTTGCATAGAATAAAAATGCGTAGAGTCGGTTTGGTTTACATTTTTTATTTTGTTTAGTATTTGTGTTTGTTCGTTATGTTTGTATTGGAAGTTATAATGGTGGATCGTAAATAAATTTGGTAAGGGAGTAGAGTAAACCCTGGGATGAGTAGGTTTTATCCAAAAACCAAGTGATGTGTGAATGGCACAAGCAGGTCAAAACATTGCTCATGAAGCGGAACTATTACGAATTCAATTTCATTGTTGTTAACATTTTCACAATTCAAAATTTTAACATATATTTTTTTATACTACAGGGCGTAGACAAACTTGCGACCCACCTAATGGTTGGATACCGTAGCTTAAGAACGTTTGCAACACCAGTTTGCAACACAAGACTGTACAAGACGCAGAATACGTTCTCACCTTTGGGATGACTCCGCGAGGTACTTACTAGACGCGCTTGACGCTATGCAGAGGCGTGCTATCCGAATTTTTTTTTGTTGTCCTGAGGTGACGGAGGCCTCGAACCGTTGGCGCAACGAAGAACCATAGCGTCCTTGGCTGTCTTCTACCGAATGTATCACGGCGAATGTTCTGAAGAGCTCTTCAACCTGTTCCCACCCTCTCCTTTCCGATCCCGAATAATGCGTGCCGGGCAGAGATGCCACTCATACACAGTGGAGAGAATCTTCATCAGAACTGAGCGTTTCAAAAGATCCTTCCTCTATCGAACTATAAAAACCTGGAACGACCTGCCCGCACACGTGTTTCCCTCATCTTACAATCCCGGGTTCTTCAAGAGGAGCGTGAAGAGGCACATTACAGGGCCGCCAACTTGAGGACCACTGTAAGAATTCTTATGGACTGTGAGAGTGACCCCCAATCGCTGGTTGCGCCACGGCTTTCCATCAGGCTGGCGACGTCAATTTAGCGAGCTAAATATTAAAAAAAAAGAAACCAGAGGCACTACAAACGCTCTGCCAACCCAGGCGCAGATTGTGACGATCCACTTTGACTGCCTCTGTGGCGCAGTCGGTAGCGATACCGCCTGCGGCGCTGGAGGTCTTGAGTTCGATTCCCACCGGAGACAAATATTTGTGTGACCCATAAATGTTTGTCTCAATAGTCTGGGTGTTTCTATGTATAATAATATTATGTATGTATTTAAAAGTAAGTATATAAGTATTAATATCCGTGGTCTGATACCCATAACACAAGCAGGTTATTCCTAGCTTACTTTGGGATCAGATAGCGTTGTGTGAAGTGTCCAAGAATATTTATTTATTTACTGCTGAAAATTTTCAAGCTCACCACTCAATTTTTCAGCTATATTGCCTGAAACACAACGGTGACTACTCCGTATATTTATTGTTCCCCGATGTCATCGGTGGCGTGAAGCCAGTCCATTACAGATGTATCACCTTCGTTAGTACGACACATTGACACCAACCAACATTAGAGCTAAATTTCCGTATCAATATCTACCATCCACCTTCTCCGAAACCCACATTGCCACACTTGAACTTTAAAGGAATTTCGACTTTGTTGCTTTGGGAATACTTCAATTGTTTGACAAGTCATTGCAGGGTAATATCTATAGTCAATACAAAGTTAGAACTGGATGTAGATATATCGTGCAGCTGCGAATTTATACCTTATTTCTTACTGAATAGGGTAGATAATCAGCTTGCGTTGATATTTCTGTCATTTAGTATTGCATGCCACCCGCATTGGGATGGCGTTTGATAAAACTGTCGGTAATGGGAGGCTGTGGTTTGGTTTCGAAGAGCCGCTATCCAGATTTTATAATTTAAAACTAAAACGTGGTGTTGGATATCAAATTCTATAGAAGAAACCCGTTGTTTTTGGTTAGCGACTAACACAAGTGGAAAATGATTTCATATCAATCAAATAAGTCTATGACAGTCCAGACTTATTTGTACGTAGGCCTCTTCGATGGAAGCCAAAGGCTGTCAGGAATCCTGTGCCGTCCTCCCGAAGGTTTACCCGAAACGGTCATAGACAGTAGCAGGCCTCCGTGTGGTTTTAAACAGTTGATGAATTTTTACCAGGGGACTGGTTTAGAAAATGACGGAAAAGAGGTGCGTTTTTTGTCTGCATATGTAGTCGGCAAATTATAGCCAAAAATAGATTGTTAATCTACAAGATTTATGTCAAAATATGGTTTTGCTGTAAATTGTATTTAATAATAGATACATATTGTGTAAAACGATCGTAGAGTCACCCCCAAATTTTTAGATGAATACATTTTAGGACTTCAATTTTTATCGACGCGAAAGCAAAACATATGCCAACATATGAAGAAAATATACACCTATAAATTGGTTTTCTTCGATTTTGAATAAGTATAAGTATTAGCTTGTTACAACTAAAATAAGCTATAAAATGCTACATTTCCTAGCCTGAAGGACGCGTGTTTTGTATGGTCAAGGTCGTTAGGCCTACCCACGGCCACAGTATAAAGAGTATACAGTGCCACGGCCTTAAAAAGGCCTCTGCCAATTTACGCCATAACACACGACCTTACGTCTTCCACATCCAGTTTTCTCTACAATCCTTACAGTACCTATTAGAGTATATATCTAATATATTCTCTAAGCTGCAATCTTTTCTGGGATTCTCATTCTATCTAAAGGAGGCATTGTAAGTATCCTACCTTACCGTTGTTGAGTAAAAAAGTAATTATCGAAATAATATCAAGACCAATGGATTCCTAGGCGCTCGTAGAGGGTAGCACTTCCACATACGTCATATTGCCGCACACTGATATCAGGCACTGAGTGACTACGAACCAATGTCAACGAGGTATCTAAATGGAAATTATGAAGCAGTAAATCAGCATTATTTTGAGAAAAAGTTCATGTTTCCGTAAAATTATTAAACTACTGTATTATGTATGTCTGTACTATCACAGATTATACAAATATATTGTACTAGCGGACGTCACGCGGTTTCACCCGCGTAGTTCCCGTTCCCGCCAGAGTACGGGAATAAAATATAGCCTATGTTCACCGCAAAGAGTGTAGCTTTCCAACAGTGAAAGAATTTTTCAAATCGGTCCAGTAGTTCCGGACCCTATTTGTTACAAACAAACAAAATAAAAAACAAATAAACAAATCTTTCCTCTTTATAATATTAGTATAGACCAGTGATGGGCAAAGTACGGGCCGCGGGCCAGCTCCGGCCCGCGAAAGGATTTAATCCGGCCCGCTGACGGTCTTTCAACATGAATACCTACCTAGTATATGGCCCGCGATAATTATATTTTGTCGGTTCTGAAATATTATGTAGAAGATTCTACTTAGCAGAGAAATAGACGCATAGGTGAAGTTACAGACTTTTTCGACCATGCAATTGCGAAACCACTCAATCACAAACCTACTTACTGATGAACACCTATTCGCGCTTTTGAATGAAAGTTTCTTCGTCACAACTCGAACTTGCATTCAAAATATGGCACATAAAAAGCAATTTAATACGTTCCACACACCTATACCATATATGGTAGGGCCTTCGAATAACAGTTAAATTCAATTTTTTACGTTTGTGTAAGTTTAGTCTTTGTCTTTAAACTGTATGGCGGCGACGGGATCCCATGTGGCAACAGCAGTACAAAATGTCGCCACCCCAATTCATCCCGAGGGTGTCGCGACTAAGGGAACACTTTCGCAAAGAAACAAATTCCCTTTGGGGATAAAAGCATGATTAAATGTATGTAATAGTTTCAGCTTTAAACCCATTTTTCCTATAATTCTGGCCCTCCCCTAAAATTTCTTAATTTTTCTGGCCCTCATAGAAAAAGTTTGCCAACCACTGGTATAGACTAAATAAATAAATAAATAATAAATAAATTCTTTATTTTTCATCCTCAGAATATTGTAGCAAGCATCAATCATTGAAAACACATAAACAATTTTAATGGCAAATAAAATACTACAATCATAATTATAGTGGTATAGCATACTGCCTTCCTAGCTAGGTTAAAATTAACCTGTGGTAAGGATGACAGTGCCGATCCCCTTAGTTTAAAAATATACAGTACCAAGGATAAAAATCATAAAACTTAAATTAATTTTAGAAAATGAATAATAAATTAAAATTAGATCTTATTTAAAATATTACGGCCGTGAACTGTTCGAGGCATGCAATGAGAGTGAATGAGTGCGCAAGCGCACATATGAGTGTGTGTGTGTATGTGTGTGTGTGAGCGTGTGTTTTGTGTTTGTATGCGTGTTTGAGTGAATGTGTATTCTTGGTGAGAGAAACAGACGTTTGCCAAAATACTGAGCGAAACTAATTTGAGTTTCCGTTTATAAAGTTCTCCGTTTCATCAAATTTTTTATTTTGCAAGTACACGGAGATAGTTTTTGCACAGGCATAATACGACAAGCTATATATTTCACAGTGTCGACTCAGAGCGTTGTAGAGATGTGGTCCCTGATAATGTGAAAATCTCTTGATGAAGGAAGTGCGGATCCTAGGAAGTGAAAATACCCTGTCTCTCCGCCTCTTTGTCACCTTTTTGTACTCTGTTTTCGAATGCTGCAATAAGGCCGTCTGCAAAATAAAATGCTGCCTCACATTTAGGACACCCCAATCCTTATATAACGTATCAGTCGGAAATATAATAGATCGGAATGTTGAGACTTTTAGGATAGCTCTGTGGGCGATTTCTAATGGCATTAGAACAGTTTTTGCAGCTCCACCCCAACTAGAGATGCAGTATGTAACAATTGATAAGCAAAGGGCAAAATAAACGAGACGAACAGTTCTTAGATCGCTTACGTGCCGGAGGGTTTTAAATATGTAGATTAATTTACGGACTCTCCCAGTAAGAAGATCTATGTGAGTTTTAAAGTTAAGGTTTGCGTCTAATACCACTCCCAGATATTTAATATGGTCGACAGACTCCAAAGATGAACAGCCACAAGAATCGCTCCCACTGCAATAGTGAACTTTTAGCGTTATCGGAGTGCTTGGCTGAGAGGTTCCACGTATTGAATTGGTAAGAAACTTTGTTTTGCTGGTGTTTAGGGTCAGTGTATGAGCATTTAGCCATTTGAGTGCTATGCTTAAGCCATATTGTGCAGTGCATTCCAGTTCCTCCCAGGTGTCAGCGGTAAAGGTCAAAGCTGTATCGTCTGCAAATGCAACAATTTTGGCTCCAGGAATCTCAAGGTTACAAAACTCGTTTATAAAAACTAGGAAGAGGGTAGGGTCCAAGATGCTACCCTGAGGAACTCCATAAGAAATGGGCAGCTCATCGCTCTGATGGTTATCGATAGTAACTATCTGTGAACGCTCAGTGAGATAAGTTTGAAATAAATCCAGTTGTGATCCCCTAACGCCCATACTTTCAAGTTTGAGTAGAAGGGTGAAGATTGGGACTGTGTCAAAAGCTTTGGTGAGATCCAAAAACACTGTGAGGGTTTTTTTATTCTCGTCTAGGTTGTTAGCCACATGGTTCGTTAAATCTAGAACAGAGTCACGGGTAGACTTCTTTTTCCGGAATCCATGCTGCTGGGGCGATAACAAACTACAGTGTTCTAAGAAATGGACAAGCCGTTTGTTGATTAGACGTTCCAGTACCTTGGATAATGTGGTCAATACTGCAATCGGACGATAATTGTTTGGAATGTTTCCTTCTCCACCCTTGAAAACAGGATGGATTATTGCCTTTTTCATAGATCTTGGAAATAGAAGTTTCGAAACAGAGATTAAACATATGGCTCAATCAAAATCAAAATCAAAAAAAAAACAAAAAGACTATGCAGATGTTATGAAAGGAATCCCTGACTGACTGATTATCGTACACCTTAACCCAAAAATTCTAAATCTATGCCTTAACCACATACCTAATAGACTTGGCCCGACATAAAGGAACTCATTTTTTGTGGCCACTTTCACAGTCCGTAAAACTTCTGACAGTGTTCCTAAAGTTGGCGACCCTGTGATGTGCCTCTTCACACTCTGTCAACTCTGGATTGTAAATAAATAAAATAATAAAATAAAATAAAATAAAATTTATTCCCTTTGAAATTTTTAAAAAATTATTTAGGTTTGTCAAAATTTTTGTGACTCTACCGGGGGTTCGGAAATGCTACAGACTGAGAAGAACACCCCAAGAAACTCAGTCCGGTCCCTCTTAATTCATCTTAGTATCTAATACAGTTTTTTTTTTAATGTAGAATGGAGCAAGAAGATGAGGGAAACACGGCGGCGCGGACAGGTCATTCCTGGTTTTTTTAGTTCGACAGAGAAACGAGATTTTAAAACACTCAGTGTAGGCGAAGATTCTCTCCACTGTGTATGAGTGGCATCTCTGGCCAGCACGCTTTGTTCGGAATCGGAAAGGAGAGAGTGGGATTGGGTTGAAGCTTCAGAACACTCGCCGTGATAAATTCGGTAGAAGGCAGCCAAGGACGCTATGTATCTTCGCTATGATAAGATATATCTATTAGGAAATTATTAGAAAAATCCTTACTCAAAGGGTTACGAGGTTGAATGAAGTTTTGAGGAGAAAACACATCGAAATAAACTTGATAATGTATTCTCAACGGTGGCTAAAATCCGATGCCCATCTAATCATAATATTGGTAAAGCCAGAAGTTTCACCCTAATCAAATGATTAAAGCATAATTTGTAAGCCTACTACTCGATTACCGTATCCATAGTCTTGCACTTACCCCTTATTAGGGTACCAAGAAGTACCATAACGGATCTTACATAATCAGTAACGCAGGTTTGTAGGCCTGTGATCACCGCATCTGTAACGCACAAGTTTATTGAAACACGCGTATTATTTTGTAAATAAGACATTATGTTGAAAACATATGGTTACGTATTCGAGCGCGCACCCTTATTCTTGCTCGATTTTTTCAATACTAAGTTCGATGTTTAATCTTTACTAATTATTACAAAATTGTAATCAAGGTATGTCTGCAAATGACAGCCCTGGGGTTGAGAAGTCAAAGGACAATGCTGTCACTTCGACAATTCAAAAACAAAAATCCTAACTGTAACTGCAGTTAATTATATCGGAGCCTAGGTTCCAAGACTACATGGAGTTTGCAAAAATCTAGTAAGACCCTATGTAAGATGGATAATATAATGTTTCAGAGGACGTTTGACGAGTACAGCGGGGAATTAAATTATTTTGGAAGTTATTGAGTAAAATTAGTCCACTAATATCATCTTGGATGATTTTCAATAGAGATAATTCAAGAAATTTTACAGAGGTAGATATTCCAAAAAAGTCAATAATACTTGTCATACTTTAAATTACAAAGGTGAAAAGGGTAGATTCATCAGTGGTATGTTTATCCAACCCATGTAGTTATCTCACATCTCCTTTTCATAAAGATAGCTTAACAGA
This sequence comes from Miltochrista miniata, assembly GCA_933228765.1. Lineage (NCBI taxonomy): Eukaryota > Metazoa > Arthropoda > Insecta > Lepidoptera > Erebidae > Miltochrista > Miltochrista miniata. The sequence goes on from OW121748.1 coordinate 39,714,708, forward strand.
CAAATTAATTTTTCGACAAAATTCATTTTGAAGTTACATCAGACTGAGACAATTTGTTCCATTCCAACCAGCAGTTTCGCTCGCAAGATTAATGTCACGTATGTTTTCATTCAATACGCGTCGTTGAGTGATAGTTACAAATTAGTTCCATGGCCCTATTACCGGAGGCGCTTCAAGCCCACATTTAAGTCTGAACATCTACCTAGTTATGGCAGAAATTAGAACAATGGCAAGTATGCATCACCTCATTTTCTATGCACAATTGCTTTAAGCCATTTATGAAGTTCAATCTAGGAATTTCATAGTTAGACTTCTAATTCCGTGGCTGGCGTGAATAAGTTGACAAGTATAAAATGTCAATTTTAGAGGGCGGCCATTTGAAAGTTTGACCGTTTCTGGTAAATCGGTAAATTAGCTAAATTTAAGAGTATGTATTGTTTTCCATATTATTTTATGCCAATTTTAAAACTATGATAGTAAATGAGACAAAAGCCTTACAGTTTTGGCAATATTAGACTTGTCAAGTTGTTCACCGACGAGTTATCAAGTTAATCACCGAATTATCAACTTGTTCTCAGCAACTATAAAAGTGTTTACAGTAGTTATCAACTTAGGCACCATCAAAATAAGTATTGTTTTCTTGGGCAAGCAATGTTTTTTTATAATACATGATACCTACCTGACAAAAACAAGGGAGGTAGGTACTTACTATTTAAACATAATTATCAAAATTCAAAAAAAAGAGGTAACTGGATAAATATTAAAATCAAATGCTATGATTCTATTACTTTCATATGGTAAAAGGAGTAATCACTGTAGAATAATCAATTGCTTCGTCCAAATCTGGATCAGTGTTAGATGTCAAGGGGTCATTGACTGTTTTAAGTTGCAAATAAAAGTCTTTAGAAGACTCGTCGATTAAATCAAGGACTTCCAACAAATCCTTTTTTTTTCATTACTTATTGGTAAAGTCAGTTTTCATCGTACTGGAGCCATTGAATTGGTTGCCAGAGATATTTCTCCCCTGAGTCGTCTAGCTTTTTGATTAAAAAAAGTCCCTTTTTTTTCTTACTCCGTCTTGGCTGTATGTTGCCAGGGTACCTGGAGCAGCCTCGAAAGGAAATCCCAGGGACCCTGACCAGCCCTGGTCGCCATTCACCGGCGACCCCTCCTCGTGGAGAGACACCACACATTGCCTCTTCTGTCTAATTGAGGTGCGTGCCAGAATACGTCACGCGTCACCACCCTGGGCCTGTCTCTGCCAGGGCGACAGCTAGCCCTGAGTGTCGCCCCCAGGCTCACACTTATGGGGGACGGTGATCGTTCTGAGATCTCCGATTCCCAGCGCGTCTTCTCCTGCGGCTCGGAAGATTGCTGTTCCTCTCCCGTTCCTTCTCCGCCGCCTCTTTTGCAACCATCACCTCCTCACAAAACAAGGCGGCGGAGTTCCATAAACTTTCGCTGCTGACCATAGCCTGAACCATGGCCTGGAGCGTGATATTTATCACTCCTAAGGCCACTGAAAGGCCACATCGTTGATCCGTCCACTCTGGGCAATCTGCCAGAGTGTGGAGCACCGTATCCGGTAAGCAGCCAGAACAGTAGTGGCACTCTGGCGTTGGCTCCCGCCATATCCGATGCAGGTACACACCGAAGCAACCATGCCCGGTGAGTGGCTGCCTCAGCCGACAGGAGAGGCAGCAATGGCGCCTCTACAGCCAGTCCTTCATTACAGGCCTTATCGCCTCAACTATATCATGCCCGGCTGTTGGTTGTCTAAGTCGCTTCTTCCACTCCTTCACGACTACTTGGCGGAGCTGAGACCTCTGTCCCTCGATTTCCTGTGAAACAGGTCTCAGATCTCGCTCCCCTGCCTCTTTGCACCACATGTATAGTGCTGCAAGGGCCCTCGCTTCCAGGTCCCATGGAGGTGTACCGGCTAAAAGAGTTGCCGCTTCAAAAGAGACCGTGCGGTATCCTCTTATAATCCTGACGGCCAGCAGCCGCAGTGAACGTCGCAGTATTGCCACGTTACTGGCCGTTAGATTCCCTGCCCATACCGGAGCCCCGTAAAGAGCCATGGATCGCACGAACGCAGCATAGTCTTCTGCAAGAGGGGTCCGGCCCCCTTAAGATAGGCAGTAGTCGTGATAACGACAACGCCACTCCCTTTAACTTGGGGGCCGCACGATCTCAGGTGAGGCGGAATGTCTCCTAGCCGGGACCCCTCCATGGGACCTGGAAGCGAGAGCCCTTGCGTCACTGTTTACTACTGGCGCAAGGAGGCGCTGGGGCGAGGTCAAAGGCCTGCGTCTCGGGAAATCGAGGCCCAGCGGTCCCTGCTCCACCAGAAAACCGTGGAGACAAGAAGGTGCGACTTGAGCAACCAAAGGGGGGATTCGCCACAATCGCGGCCATCAGACCGGTCATGGACGAGTGGCTGGAGAGGAGACACGGTGCTCTCTCCTACCGGTTGTCACAGATACTTACTGGGCACGGTAGCTTCGGTAGGTATTTGTGGCGAAGACACCGGGAAACCACGGCCGAGTGTCAGCACTGCGAGGACCGCAGCGATGACTCAGCGCTCCACACACTGGTGGAGTGCATGGCGTGGGCGCAACAGCGCCAGGTCCTCGTAGTGGGTCTGGACGTGGACACTTTCTCGCTCGAGACCATGGTGCAAGCCATGATCTCCAGCGGAAGTAAGTGGGACTGCGCCGCCTCTTTCTGCGAGAAGGTCAAGCTCGTGAAGAAGGCGGCGGGGTGGGTACGGGAGAGAACTCTCCCACCCGAGATCTGCAGTCGGCGGCTTGGGCGCCGCCGACGTGTCTTCGCCGAAGACTATCGGCCTCCATGACCGGGGGCCTGAGGACGGTGAGAGGGCTGCTCACCGTCCTTATAGAAGCAGGCCCATGACGGCAGCGTGATGTGAGGGATGCACGCCCCCCCCCCCTTAGAAGAACACCCTAAAACCCCTCGAAGACGCGGGATAGCACCTGAACCAGCCCCTAGGCGAGGCCGTAGCGGCGGCCGTGGGTCTGTTGTGAGTCCTGGGACATCCTTCCGAGGGCTTACCCGGGGCTCCCAACCATAGGCTGTTGAGCGTTAAATGAGGTTTTTTAGTCGGTAGGAGTCCGGCATAGCATCCATGAGGATTTTCCGTCACGTTAAAAAAAACTCTGTACATTTTTGCTAAATAAACGCTGTTCAACGCCTAAATATTTCTTACCAGTCGACTTTCTACAATAATGGCTCTCATAGCTGGGAAATGTGGCCTTTAACAAGCTTTAAATCTTCAATTCATTTTTTATTTTTAGTTTGTTTACCAAATTGCGAGCTAGGAATGTGCGGCCATAACTGGACATCTCGATATGTCACGTATTGAACAGAAGCGCTCGTGGCCCCGCGGACTCAGTGTTCTGTAAACGATCACTGCAGTAAGCAACTTTCACTATGGCCGGTCCATGGATGGGTGACCATCCATGTGATCACTTTGTGACATTTATTAGAGCGTTTCCGTGCTTCGGAAGGCACGTTAAGCCGTTGGTCCCGGTTGCCAGTAAAATGGCAGTCGTTAAGCTAAGTTGAAGGCTTTATTTCAACAGCAGGCAGTCACAACCTGCGCCTGTCCATTTAAACACGGCAATACGGCTCACCACCTATTACGTGGGACAAATTATACAAAGGTGAAATGTGGGCATATTATATGCCTCTGCCTACCCCTTCGGGAATAAAGGCGTGACCATATGTATGTATTACCACCTATAGACCATATGAACAGAAATATTCAACCTGTTCATAACTTGACATCATAACTTATGGAGGCTGTCTATAACTTGATATCTCATTATGTCAGAATTCAAACAGAATATTCAGTTCAACATAACTTAATATATCAATTTGTCATTTTTAATCTCTCATTTTTTCAGATAGTCATAAGTGTGTAAGTGGAGATATCCAGAAACCGACATTATCCTGGTAGCTAAGTATATCTTGATATAACCACATATCAATCTTCGTTCACAAAAAATAAATAATCGATAACTAGGCATGTAGATTTATCAAATTAGAGACGATAAAATGCGAGATGTCAACATAGTACCAAGCGTGATTACAAAAAAAATTATGTACATATTCAGTTGTAATTTTTTTATATATAGATTCATACCGTTAGGATCGTATTAAGCTAATAAAAAGAAAATCATACAAGTCGAGATGTCAAGTTGTTCACGCCAGCCACGGAATTATTGTGCCGTACCTTACGGCTTACAAGGCTGGGTTTATCAAAATTTCACTTCAGGTTTGTTATAATTATTCATTCTTCTGGCCAGTGCAGTAAAATATGATCGAACATTCTCCAAAAATGGTCTCTGAATCTTAATTATTTAGGTATTCTTAATGAAGATTCTTCTAATATTATGGCTATGACCAACCAAAGGACCACATTCTATCTCTGTCTCGATTTACTCAAAAACAACTAGACGTATTTTCATAGTTTCTGCAATGAATGGAATCTGCAATCAATGAAAGTAGTACATTAAACCATCTCTTTTTGATGTCCATAAAAATAACAATAGACTCAATGCTATGCTCCCTCTAATATCTTTGTACTTATAAACAATTTTTTAGACAGCGCTGTATGATTATTCAAACCTAACTACCTACCTACTAATACTTTTCAAATAAATTTCAAAAAAAATTACAGTTGTGTAAATAGTGAGACCATTTTCGAGATTAACATTCTAACTGACCATTTTAAAGTAGTTGTATAACAAGAAAACAATACACAATAATTTAAATCAGATACGGGTTGCCCGCAACCAGATGCTGGGATATTCAAATGTACGTACAGATGTTGTGTGAGTTCAACCTGTGGGCCGACCCAGAGATCACAGATAGCCACCGTAGATCGCAGAGATTGCTGGATTGAGAGATTTTGATTTAAGTATGAACTGATTCACAAATGGCCTTCTTGATGCCGTTATTCAGCTACGTTGCTGTTAGTTGTGAATAGCTGTTGCACGTGATTTCCTACGCGTGAAAATAATGCTTTAATATACACACAGATTTATATTGTTCTCTGCCGAGCCCCTAAAATATTTAGCGTAATAACATGTAGCCTGTGTGTAACACTTATCTCTTACTTATATTTCTGCAATGTTTTAGTTCAATAAATCCATTAGCTTCATCAGGGTATACCTATACTTACCTATACTTGTGTAAATTTACACGAGGAAAGTAAAAAAGTCAAATATGTAGAGATGTACCTACTCAAATTTCATATCGCGTCGGGAGCTGGTTATCCTTTCGAGATGGTACCTTGGACTACCGACTATTGGCATATGGAAGGGGGCAACGTGTGGTTTTAGTCGGTAAGAGCATTCATGAGGATTTCCACACGTCAAAGAAGCCCACATTTCTGGAACTCCAACTTTATTTGAGGCGTTATGATGCTTAAAAGGCGGCCTTTTCTCTGCGCAGATGTGACGTGCATTGGTGAACTTTTTTAATTCAATTTTTAATCTAATTTCTTCTTTGTTCTTATTTTAAAAATTGAAAGAATCGAGAAGCAACGGTTGAAACCAAACCCTGTACTGACCACTCTAGCTAGCTTAGTAGAGTGATCCTAGGGATATCCTACCGAGGGCTTACCCTGGGCTCCCAACCATAGGTGTTAAGTAGGGAACGTGGTGTTTTTAGTCTCTCGAAGTATTTTTCTCGCATTTAAAAAAGAAGAAGAGAGTAAGTAGTAGAGAAAGGCTTATCATATTCCCTGTGGGAGAGAAGGAGGAGATGGAAGAAACCTACGATACATGTAGTATCTATTCTATAACTGTGGTCCAACATACCTACTTCTATAACAAAGGTCATTAGCCCTAAGGCAATCTTGCCTTATCGATAGACTACACCATTAATATCTCTAATTACAATTATTTTCTATCAGTTAAATGATTCTTTATACATGTATTGTGAAGGTACGTAGCAGATACAATCTATATAATGCTGCACTTGCAACCAATTACTGGTATATCGCCTACGTATGCTGAAATAGTGTGCCATTTGGTGTGTCAATAATTCGTATCTGTAGTACTTATCTGTGCAGAATATAATTAACTGTGTAGTATATAATATAAAATGTTAAGTGAATTAGTTTATGTTTGCTGCTAGCTTTTGATAAAAATACCGGTTAAGTTCGAGATGGACTCGCAATCGAGTGGTTCCGTACCAAAAACCGGCTAAATATCACGTTTGTTGTTTAAGAGAGTCTCATTAGAGTAGAGTATTATTTTTCTGTTTTTAGGATTTGTTGTTTTGCGGCAACAGATAAACATAATCTGTGAAAATTTCACCTTTCTAGCTATCACGGTTACAGATATATCTATAACCGTGATAGCTAGAATATCACGGATACACAGCCTCGTGACGGACAGACAGACAGATAGACAGACGATTCTCAATAATAGGGTAGGTATCGTTTTTGCCCTTTGGGTTTGGAACCCTAAAAACGAGCCACGACGTGCGACTCGGACCCACGCAGGAAGGGTCATATACCAAAATAATTTTAATAGTTTAAAAAACTAAAAAACACGCTTGTTTTTTATAGTTTATCTTGGATGTCCGCCATGTTGGATTTAAGTCACGTGACTATTTTTTTCGTATTCCTGACAGCAAACCCTTTCATTTGATACCCATATCATGGAGGTGCATTTCAAATAGCCTGTCCGTTATCTTGGACGTCCGCCATACTGGATTTAAGTCACGTGACTATTTTTTTCGTATTCCTGACAGCAAACCCTTTTATTCGATACCCATATCATGGGGGTGGATTTCAAACAGCCCAGTCCGCCATTTTGGGGAGGCCGCCATATTGGATTTGTAATGACGTTTTTTAGCTAGTCATGTATGGTCATCAGAACTCAGAGCGTGTGCAAAATTTCAGCCTGATCGAAGGACGGGAAGTGGGTCAAATTAACATTCCAAGATTTTCTTACATACATAGTTACAAGTGAAGCTAATAAAAGCGTCTTAAAAAAGTAAATAAACCGGCCAAGTGCGAGTTGGACTCGCCCATGAAGGGTTTCCTAGCAGCAAGTAACTTATTATAAAAGTTCTTATAGTTCTTTGTAACTTTGATTGATGTTTGAAAATTTTAGTTTATGACGTATTAAAAAAAACTACCAGCTCTATCTCGTTCAAACCAATTTTCGTTGGTAGTTTTTGTGGCAATGTACATCATTATATTTTTTTAGATTTATCATTCTCTTAGTTTAGAAGTTAGAGGGGGGGGGACACACTTTTTTTCACTTTGGAAGTATCTATTGCGCAAACTATTCAATTTAGAAAAAAATGATTTTAGAAACCTCAATGGCTTTTTTGAAGACCTATCTATAGATACACCCCACACGTATGGATTTGATGAAAATTAAAATTTTGAGTTTCAGTTCTGAGTATGGGGACCCTTAAAATTTACTGCTTTTTTTCTAGTTTTATATAAGAATCCTAATGCGGTTCACAGAATACATCTAGTTACCAAGTTTCAACAGCATAGGCCTTATAGTTTCGGAGAAAAGTGGCTGTGACACACGGACGGATAGACAGACAGACAGACAGACAGACATGACGAATCTATAAGGGTTCCGTTTTTGCCATTTGGCTACGAAACCCTAAAAATCATGTTAGTTGTATGAGATTACCTTTTCTTTTTCTGATTTTAGTATTTGTTGTTATAGCGGCAACAGAAATACATCATCTGTGAAATGTGTGCTGTCTAGCTATGACGGTTCATGAGATACAACTTGATGACAGACAGACGGACAGCTGTTTGTTGTTGACATGCTTTGTTCCGTATTTACCTTTTGGGTACCGGAACTGTAAAAATGAATGTGAATTTTAGGTTATTGTGTTGCCATGCATTAAAAAGAAATTTATTGGCGCGCCCTATAACTGGGCTGCATATAAAAATAAGAAAAATAATAGTAGGTATTAATGCTTATTTTTTCTAACTATAGCTTGTATTTCATGAGTAATTGCAGACTATTCGAAAAGAGTTTTATTGCCAGGTTCTTCTTCACAGGCTCTACTTATGGCCTTGTTCATCTGGCAATAAATGTAAATTCAAAAATCTTGACGTTCATAAGTGTTATTTTGTGACCTTTAAAAATAAAGATACTTTCATTTTCATTTCATTTTCATGTATGGAATGGAATCCTCGTGGGCATAAAACAGCCAAGAGCTGTTGGCGACTAGGTCATCACCGACCCGTTCTGCTAAACCAAACAGTATTTTCTGCCTGTATGCTTGAATACCAGAGTACTACCATGAAGAATATCCCCCCGAACCCCCAAGGCATTAATCTCTAGACGGTCCAGCATTCCCGGCTCATTGGAGGGTTTTGTGATCGTCGTAAGGCTAAGGCTTTTATGACTTCAAAATTATAAAGACTTTTTAAATTGTCCACTAGCCATATCAAAAATAATGGCTAGGTTCTTGCAGATTTTTAAGGAAAGCAACCTTTTAAATGTTTATTAGTTTACAGGGAAATAAAACATTTATTCCTTGAATTTCCATTCCAGTGAGTAATGACACAAAATCTTTTTTTTTTATACCACTAAGGTGGCAGACAAGCACACGGCCCACCTGATAGACTGGTGGTCAACGCAGCCTATGAACGTTTGCAACTTATGTTTAAAATGTAGAAGTAATACTCAAACAAATAAGAACTCCAAGATTTTAAATTGCCATTCAAGATAGTCGAATGGTACTACTTAGGTACTTGCAAACAAGACAATTTAGCGACTGCACCTAGCAGTGGCTGCCTGTGTCATCTTAACTGCCATCTCGCACTTGACCGTTGTAACCTATCAGGTGGTTATCGATATTTGATCTTTAGACTATTCTACTACTAGATGATGCTGACGGGTCTATCTGCGTGGAATTCTTTTTTTTTTTCACTTCCCGTTCACGCATACCATAGAGATTTATTCCGGAGATAAAAAGTACCTAACCATTTTACCGCTAAGTTGGTAGTCAAACATACGGCCCACCAGAAGGACTGGTGGTCACCGCAGTCTTTGAACGTTCACAATGCCACACTCGCGCTGCCGAACCTTCTAAGACCACTTTTGAAAAGCCCCATATTGTAGGCGTTTGGGAAAACCTATGTCTCATTCCAGACTATATGTCTATGCTGTGTATGTGTGACTGTGTGATCTATGATTGTACCAAATTTCAGTCCGGTCTGTTCAGCAACGTGGACGAGTAACGAACATCCATACAAACTTTAAGTACTTAAGTGCCCGGGGATGTTAATGTGATTGCCGCCTATACGAGTAGCGCGGTAAAAAAATACTGTCTTTGTCAACGATCTATAAGTAAGTAAAGTACCAGAATATATGTCACTGGTCATAGCCTCGGTTTTCCCAAACGCCTACAGTATGGGGTTCTTCAAAATGGGTCTTAGAAGGTTTTTACAGGGTCGGCAGCGCGAGTGTGGCACCTCTGGTGTTGCAAACGTTCATAGGCTGCGGTGACCACCGGTCCTTCTGGTGGGCCGTATGCTTGTCTGCCACCTTAGTGGTATAAAAAAAAAGGTATAGGTATAATGTGCATATCTTACTTCACAAAAAAACTACGGTTGAAATTTCATACTCCCATCTTCAGTAAGTTCTTCTCAGCATTGAATCGGTCAAGCAGCTTCTTTACAATAATAATAGATTTATTTAACCCGCTTCACTTACAAGTAAAACCTTATAGCTTTTGAGATAACAGATAAATAAAACACTGCAGGTAGCGATCACGATTTTAAACTTTAGCCGCGTATCGCAATCAGTGGTGTATGGAATGGACTTCTAATATTAAAAGGGGACCAGCTTTGAGCAGAGTTATGGAAGGCATTAAGTACAGTCGGTTGCGTTAGAACACCCAGTTCGATGCTATAGTGTGGGGTGTGGTCCAAGTGGTGGGATGAAGCGTTGAGATAGTTACCTTTCAAAAAAGCTTGCGAGGACTTACCCAGTTCTCCCGGCCGTAGGTGATTGTAGGGCCGGTTTTAGCTGGTAAGAGACCGGTATAGCATCCATTAGGAATTCTACAAATAAAAAACCTATCAGAACACAAACCTGAAATGATAGAGACCGTATTCTTAGCATTCCATGGATTCTCCGTGCGGGCGCCGGGTCCATAGCGTGGCACAGGGGGGAACACCCCGACGGCGTCTGGGACTTGCGACCCAGCAGAGTAGGTTTAGGGTGGCCACCTTACTATGCGCATAAACGATCACCTTCCACCGTCAACAATGTTCCCCCCCCTGCCCAACCAGATTTGGTAAGCTCCTATCAATGCCGCTTTGGATACTCGTTTTAGTAAAGAGCTTACTGAAGCTCTTGGCAATCCAAGGTCCTTAAATAAATTATACAGGGATTTAGCTGGAATTACCCTTGCTCCTACTTCTACGGCATAGAGTTTAACCACAAAGCCATTTTTGGTTAACTCATTGGTCAAGTCAAAGTATTTATTTGTCTTCATGGCGTGGTCCTTCGGTATGTTGGTCTCCCACGGCACCGTCAGCTCCACGAGCACCGCACGCCTGTGTATCCTCGAAAACAGGAATATGTCGGGTCTGGATTAGGGCTTGAATATCGGACGCTTTTTCAGTTCCGGAATTGGGTTTCGATATTCAGTATTTCAATTCCGGAATTCCGGAATTCCGGAACTCAATCAAATTTCGTTTTGTACAAAATAGTGATATGTAAAAAAAGATACGGGAGCTGGCAGTCCTACGTGATTAGATTGATAAACTACTTTGATTCCCAGTAAAATTACTTATTTTAAAGACCAACTAAAAACCACACGTCCCTAACTATTGCCTACGGTTGGCCCGGGTATGCCCTCAGAAGGATGACCCCTGGATTCCCCACAGACCTTGACTATCACTGCGGCCTCACCTAGGAAGTTCGGGTGCTATCCCGCGTATTTGGGGCTTGTTAACGTGGTCATCCCGCATCTCAGGGCGTGTGGCATGCGTGAAACTTTCACGTTACACTTTCGTCTTGGGCGTGCTTTTGTAAGGACGGCGATTAGCCCTCCCACCGTCCTCAGGCCCCCGATTATGGAGGTTGATAGTCTTGGGCAAGACATGCGGAATTCGGGTGGGAGCTTTCTCTCTTGATCACTTTTCGCCCCATTAACTGATCACAGAAAGACGCAGTGGCGTCCCACTTACTCCCACTGAGATCATAGCTCGCACAATGGTCTCCAGCGAGAGAATGTCCACGTCCAGACCTACCACGAGGACCAGGCGCTGTTAAGCCCACGCTGTGCACTCCACTAATGTGAGAAGTACTGTGTCCTCACTGCGTTCCTCGCAGTGCTGGCACTCAGGTGTGGTTTCCCGGTGTATTCGTCACAGATACATACTGAAGCTCCCGTGCCCAGTAAGCATCTGTGACAACCGGTAGGACAGAGTACCCGCACCGTGGCTTCTCTCTAGTCACTCGACCGTGACCGGTCTGACCGCCTTAATTGTGGCGATTCGGCGATTCCCCCCTTGTGTGATGTGATGTGGCGATTCAATTTGTTGCTCAAGTCTAGGTCTCCACAATTGAGGAGCGTTTTCACATAGTGAAATATCTGCAAAAAATCATATCAATTTTTTTTAACGGTTTTGTGTTCTTTGGTATGGGAACTAAGACTTGAGAAAAGAAAATTTTATCAAAGCGTAATATCTTTGCTTGTATGCTTACCCAAATATAGTGAATTTTTACAAAGTGAAATATCTACAAGTAAATAGTTTTCACAAAGCAAAATTTCTGCACGATTGATTAGGTAAATTTCTGCACGATTGGTTATATAACTTGTGTATTATGCAGCATAGAGATGATAAAAAGCAACTAAAAGAAGACATATGTTTTTATACTTGGTTGGAGACACAAGCTCCCAGAGGGGCGAATGAGATATCTTCAGCCTTGTTGCATTACATGCAAGAACTAGACAAAAATCTTTTTGAAAAGGGTGAACAGAACTTGACTTTGAAGCTATTTTCGGACTCTTGTAGCAGTCAAAATAAAAACTCAATCGTTCTTGGAGTCTTGTCACATTTTTTACTAAAATGCAAAGCTTTAATAAGATCATTCATTACTTTCCTATTCGTGGTCATAGCTACATGCCACCAGATCGTGTCTTTGGACGAGTAGAAAAGGACTTCAGAAAAAAAGAGTTCATTTTGGGTCCAAATGATTATAGCAAAATCTTGATGAAGCATGGAGTTGAAAAAAAGTGGGGCATTGACTGGAATAGCTACGATTTTAAGTCTACAACAAAGAAAATGTTAAAAATGAGACTACCTTTTAAGATGACTCATGCTCGAATTTTGCAGTATGAGAAGGAGAGGAACAAAGTTAAACATTATTTCAGCGAAACGTATTCGGGAAGCCCGGTCGATGTTGAAATTTTAAGCCTAAAATTAAATCTATGGAGTCTTTGGTCGAAAAATCCGAAAAGAAACAGAAAATGAATATGGTTTCTGTAAAGAAAAAAGAAGACGTCAAAAAACTTTTAGCTTTTTGTGACTTGGATGAAGATGCTCAGCAGTTTTATGACGAAATGCTTGCCGCAAATTCAGTTCCTGAGAATGAAAATGATAATATTAGACGTGATTTTGACGAATTTGAACCTTTATTATAAAATTATTTGCATTATATAAAAAACAAAAATTAGTTAAGTGTTAAGAAAAAGTGCAGATATTTCGTTTTTGTGAAAATTGTTGTTTTTAGTTAGTATTTTTTTAATAAAAACCTATTACAGAAAAGAAGTGTTTTTATGTCATGTATAGGTGCCAGTTTCATTAAAACATCCTTTAAATTTAATTTTACCTAAGTCACAGCCAAACAAAAATAAACAATTAAAACCTCATACTGAAAAATAACATAATTGTAGATATTTCACTTTGTGAAAACGCTCCTCAATTTCCTTGTGCAGCTGGAACTGCTGAACCTAGATTTCTGGAGACGTAGGCCTATGACCCCGCTCCAGCGCCTCCTTGCACCAGAAAATAATAAATTAGAAATATAATTAATTAATTTAAACAAGGACGCAAGTTGCCTCGCTGCCAGATCTTTGAGACATGCCGCCTCTGAGCACGACGTAACAGATGTTCCAGAGAAGCGGTCTTTAAGACTGATCTCTGCGGAACACCGCACGACGTATCTCGCTGACCCGGCTGTGCCCTAGCCAGCTTGGGTAAGTTAGGCCCTCTCGGAAAGATAGGCCCCGAAAATTTGACGGAAGTAGGGAGGCACTCTATGATAAATAAGCGCCTCCCTAACGCAGCTCCACGGCAAGGTGTTGAAGGCGATGCCGGTGTCTCTTGACATCGCCATCGCTTTCAACACCACGTCACCCTGCTATGTTACTTCCTCCGTCAGTCTTCTAATGCGTATGATGGCATTCACGGTGGAGCGCCCTTGACGGAAACCAAACTGGTTATCCGCCAGATCTGGCCCCACGCGTGTGAGGTGCCAGACTGTGCGCTGTGCAATGATACGCTCAAGAAGCTTGCATTCCTAACGAGCTATGCAAGTTCCTTGAGCGTATCATTGTTGGGGATCGACCGATCGGGGATCGGCCGGAGTTGCTCAACGGAGCAACACGATCGGCCGATCCCCGGATGGGCAGACTGCCCCTTGCCTTTCGGATCAGAACCAGTTTCCCTGTCTTCCAGACCTTGGGAATCTGGCCTAAAGAGCCCCATCACTCGAGGCCTGAAATCCTCAAGGGCCAGGACCCACGTTCGGCCTGGAATGCTGTAGGGTCCAGGGGCACGGTCCCTGCGGAATCTAAGGCGCAGTCCAGTCGCCCCTAATCACCTTCAGTGCCTTCAGGCAAGTTGTTCTCGCTGTAATCAGCGTCGGGCGCCTGAGACGGAGCCATGTGCGAAGGAATATGTTCCTCCGCCTTGATGAGAACAGGGAACCCAGGACCCTCCTCACTCTGGGTCAGTGGAGCGCCTTGGGGCAAAGTTTGCCCCTAATAATAAGGTACGGGCCCCATGAGTTCCGTCAGAACTACTAGAACTATGCTGAGTGAGACCTCTGTCAAATTCCTACAGCGCCGTTTCTATCAAAGTTAAATTTAACTCGTAGCATAAGTCAGAGCTAAGACTAAGTTAGCACTAATAAAAATTCAAAAACGTCATGAATAATATTATTATTATTTAAATAGTATGTTTTCTATCAAATACCATTAATTTTATGGATTTACTTTCTTTAGGTTTTAGAAATATCATCAAATAAAATGATTAATATCTAAGTATCATCTCTTCCCATTAAATAAAGTGGGCTAGGGATCCGCAAAATTTCTAGTGTGGCTTTGCCAGCCTTTTTGTCATCTGTACATGCCACGTCGAGTCTCGTAGGTAAAATTCTGACGAATTGTCTTACAGACTATGAGACGACTGGCCTTACAGATGCCAAGAATGCTTGGCTAATGGCTTGTCCGGGTCAAAATTTACCCACCCATCCAAATTTACAACGGAGCTGGGACGACGCTATGTCAAAATTAACCTTTGACTCCTTTTTAAATGCTAGTCTAGGCCCGGATCGGGCCAGATTATTAGCGCTCAGTAGAAAGGAATCCGGTGATTGGTTGAAAGCTTTCCCTATAGCCAACACCGGAACTTTTTTGGAACCGGACATCCTAAGAATTTCAGTTGGTTTGAGACTTGGCGTCACGCTTTGCGCTCCACATCGATGCCCCTGCGGTTTTAACGTTGACACTTTGGGGCATCATGGTCTTTCATGTTTAAAGAGCGCAGGCCGCTTCTCACGCCACGCTGCGCTGAATGACATCATCCGCCGTGCTATTGCCACCGCCAATGTGCCTGCGCTCTTAGAGCCAAACGGCGTTTTCAGGGACGATGGCAAGAGACCGGATGGTATAACTTTGATACCGTGGGAGATGGGTCGGGTCCTGGTGTGGGATGCAACTTGTGTTGACACTCTAGCCCCGTCCCATCTTCCTAAAACAAAATTAAAAGCCAGTGCCGCAGCGGAAGCGGCTGAAAATATTAAAATTAATAAATATAAGGGTCTCGACTCATCGTATCGTTTTTGTCCAGTCGGTGTCGAGACCCTAGGTCCATGGGGTCCCAATGCGCAAATTTTTTTCCAGAATTTGAAAAAGCGCCTTGTGGAGTCAACTGGTGAGCTCAACGAATAGGTATTGCTATTCAAAGGGGAAATGCTGCTAGTCTTTTGGGCACAATGCCACGGGGGCCTTATTTAGGTTTAGTTTAGATAGTAATAGTGTAAATATATCTATCTATCTATCTATCTATCTTCACGCCAAATCCCTTGCGGGGTAGGCAGAAAGAACCGAGCGCCACACGGCACGGTCCATACACACCTCACTTGCTTCTTCAACTTTCATTTTTCTTTTCATGCATGCACGTCGGTTCCTACGGCTCTTGACATCACCTTCAACTAACACACGATTAATTTGGTCGTGGTAGGTGTGTCGTGGCCTTCCCCGACTCCTACGTCCATCCACTTTCGCGTTGTATATCTGTTTTGTCATTCTTTCATCTCCCATTCGTTCCACATGCCCGAACCATCGTAGCATGCCCTTCCTTACTTTAACACCGACACTCTCTTTCAGACCAACTCTCTTTCTTACATCTTCATTCCGAACGCGATCTGCGAGCGTTACTCCGCAGATTTTGCGTAGCGCGCGCATCTCGACCGCGTTTATTCTACTTTCATGCGTTTCCTGCCATACCCAACTCTCGCTTCCATACGTTAGCGTAGGTATCAGCACCGCATTGTGTACTGCGAGCTGGGCCTTTTGACTTAAGCCCTTGGTACCTAAAAGTTTGCCTAACGCTCCATTCACACTATTGCCCGCAGTTACCCTCTTTTCTACATCAGCGGTGTACCGTCCATCCCTGCTAAATGCACATCCAAGATATACAAACTCATCCACCTGTTCCAGCACTACATCATTTACAGTTATCCTGGCATTCGTTCTGTCCTCTTCTCTTTCGAATACCATCACTTTCGTTTTAGTCGCGTTCAATTGTAAGCCTCTCATTAGACAATCATCTTTCATCGTTGTGACTAGTGACTGTAGTTCTGATGGCGATTCGGCTATGAGCACGGCATCATCTGCATACAGCAAACAGTTCACAAGTAAGTCACCCATTCGCAATCCAACATTCATCGATCTTACTCTCTTAAGACAATCGTCCAGGTACAGGACAAACAGCAGAGCCGACAGCACGCAGCCCTGTCTGACGCCAATGTTGACGTCAAACCAGGGAGACAGGCTGCCGCCCACCCGCACACATGCCGTACATCCCACATATGTAGACTGCACAGCACGAAGCAGCGCACCATCAATCCCGTATCCTGGCAATATATCCCAGAGATCCTTCCGTACAACTCTGTCAAATGCTTTCTCCATGTCCACAAAACCGCAGAAAACCTTCCGGCCTACAGCCAGCTGCTTCTCTACGATGTTGCGGAGAGAGAAAACTTGGTCCATACATCCCCTTCCATTTCGGAAACCACCCTGCGCCTCCCACAGTAATCCGTCAGATTCCACCCTCATTCTCCTTTCAATAATTTTGCCATACACTTTAGCTGCTATACTGATCAAACTGATGGCCCTATAGTTGGCGCACTCCATACGTGAGCCCTTGCCTTTATACAAGGGCACGATGATAGCACGCCTCCAGTCCATTGGGACCCTTCCAGTCTTCCAGCATAGATTGCTCAATGACCAGAAGGCGTCTCGGACGCAAGGACCACCTAATTTGATCATTTCAGCAGATATCCTATCAATTCCCGCAGACTTTCCATTTTTCAAGCTTCGTATCGACCATTCAATCTCTTCCAAAGTAATATCTCCGCTTGATGCTTGCACCGCAAGATCAGTCATCGACTCCCTCGCAGTGCCCGCATCCGGGAGATATTCATACATTTCTCCAAAGTACTCATTCCACCGCTCTAACACCTCTAATGGGTCCGCAAGAATGTCCCCAGCTTTACTCTTTATCTTATCCATTCTGGAAACTGACGAACAGCTCCGAGACTTCTTGACCTCCCTCCAAAAGAGTTTGGTATTTGTCTCGAAGTTCCTCGTCAGCTTCTCTTCCGCAATCAAATTTATTCTTTCACGCTTCTCTTTCACTAAAGCTTTGGCTTCATTCTTGCAGAGGCGGTAAATTTCTTTCTTCGTGTCTTTCATACTGTCATTCAGTTGCAAAGATGAGACATAATCCAACCACGCTTTCTTCTTTCTTGCTACGCAGGATTGTACCTCTGCATCCCACCAGGCATCACCTTTCGAATGTTCATGTCTCTTTGCACTCCCACATGCTTCTTTTGCACTATCCACTATACTTTCTTTCATAATATTCCAGCATTCATCCACATCTAAGTCGGAAAGGCTCGCGTTTGCAAGCCTTTCACTGACTAAGCCTACATACATACTCCTTACGCTTTCATCTTCCAGTTTTTCACTCTTTATCCTTTCATAGTCTCCGAAGGGGACACGCACTCGCCAGTGCCTCCACTTCTTGAAAAGACCAACAAACCGGCTTACCACCAGGTAGTGGTCAGTTTCAAGAGTGGGGCCTCTGTAGGCCCTTGTATCCCTTATAGCCTCTCGGAGACGACTGTCTATCAAAATCAAATCAATTACACTTTTTTCTTCCTTCCGTCTCCAAGTATACGTGTGGATATCTTTGTGGCGGAATAAACAGTTCGCCACAAGGAGGTCTCGTTCCAAGCATACGTCTAAGATTGACTTACCAGCATCATTCGCTCTCTTATCTCCATACGGACCAAGGACAGCATCGAAGCCATCTCGCTTGGTCCCCACCCATCCATTCAAATCACCACACATGATCAACTTTTCATTCCCCTCAGCCAAATCGAGGACGTCCCTAACGGAATCCCAGAACTCCGCGAGCACTTGGGGATTAGCCGAGCTGACGGGAGCATAGGCTGCGACCAAAAAAACTCTCGTGATCCCCAGTTTTATACGTACCCACAGGAGTCTTGGGCCTGCCAATCCATAATCTTTCACTCCAGAAGCGAAACGGGAGGAGAGCAAGACACCCACTCCCTTACTGGCATGATCCTCTTGGTCCACTCCGGACCACAAAGCAATTATGCCGCCAGGAAGATCGTCAATGCCGCTCCCCTTCCGCTTCGTCTCTGTGACACACAATACATCCAGGCATCGCTCTTTCATTACATCTATCAATTCATTCATCTTACCTTCCATACCACCACGCACATTCCACGTGCCTATCCGGCACTCGGCTCCTCGCATCCCGCCAGAGTTGGCGCTGCGTGAAGGGTGGCGGCCCCCTTCGCCGCGTGCGCATGCAGTCATACCGACGGGGGCACACCGGTATGCGTCGCCTCGGGGGGACGCCCTAGCCCTGTCGGGACTCATTTCTCGGTAGTGATTGGTTTCGCGTTTTCGCTTTCGCCGCTACTTACGGGGAGGGCCCGAGCACAGGTAACGCTCTTCGTGAAGGCACACTACATCCTCCCCTTAAGTAAATATAGATATGTAATAATTATGTTTCTCTGTAATTTTTAACAATAAATGTAATATCTAAGTACATAATCGAATTAATTTGTTAATAGAGAAATCCTAAATTATCAACATTGTAGTAATTAAAGGTAATTAAATTGCATAAGAAGCTTATAATCTACATTTTTGTTTGTAATGAAATTAAAGAAGATGCGAGAATATGTTTTTTTTTTTTTCAATATCGAAATACCGGTATTGATCTCGCCAATTCCGGAATTGAGAACGATATTAGATTTTATCGGAATTCCGGAATTATGTCAATTCCGGAATTCCGGAGTTCAAGCCCTAGTCTGGATGACGAGGCACACACATCCTCCGGGATTTTGTAGTGTTTTTCATACGTGTCTGAGAGTGCAGTCCAATCGGCGGCAGCCATCAAAATTGAGTATGGCTTTTGAGGTACTTTCTTTGAACAGCCTTCCTTTACAAACGCAATGTCATTTCTTTTGTTTGTGGTAAATCCCTTTTTCGCTCTCGCTACCGCCAAACTGACAGCCTCACGTATGATTTCCAATACCCTATCGTGTCGGCGTGAGTAATGACCCCGGTCTAATAACGTCCTACAACCTACCAGCAGGTGCCTAGCAATTCCAATCGCTTCTCTATATGCATTACATGTTTTATCTGTAGCTTTCCCCCACCTGACCAGATTACTTTGGTCGGGGAGGGTCAATTGAAACGCGATCAGGTAGAATCTAAGCAAAGCCGGCGACCAGTCGTACAATAAGGTACGCCACTGCAAGGCCATGGGAATACAAAATTCGCCCAGAGTAAGCCATTCATTCTGCATCTCCAGGTTCATCGCGTGCACCTTATAGGCATCGCTCTCATCTTGCTCCAGAAAAGATTTTGTAATGTGTTTATCTGTTTGTCTCCGGATACTACCCAACCCCGCTCGACCAGTCTGCGAACCCACCATGAATTTCTTGTGGAATTGGAGGCGTGACTCAAGTTCTGCTATATTTTTATCCTTTGGAAGAGTTTGAACGATTTTGTTTCTTGATTTTACCAAGATGTGCATTTTAGTAACTCTTAGATGTTTATAGAGTTCCGACGGCTTCTTAAACGTCATTCCGAAGTTATTAGAGGCTCTGTATAATGGCGACGGTCATCGTAACATTCGCATCCAATTTTCTGAGAAGGTTTTGGCTCATATCGTACACAAGAAACGGCCAGTTTAGACGTGATGTTAAATAGTTGTCGTATATCCATGCTTTCTTGACGTTACCTATTGGTTGTTGGTCTACCTTTGATTGTAAATAGATTATCTCGTAATGCCAAAAGCTCAATGTAACGCGAATTATTCTGATATCAAAAAAGAAAAAATAATTATAATAAGGTGAAGAATTTCAACTTTTTTCGGTACGGTCCCGTTAGCTTAATTGGTAGAGCATTGCCCTAGTTTATTAGGCAAAGGTTGTGGGTTTAAGTCCCGTCTGGACCAAGTTGTCTTTTTTTACTTTATAATAAAATAATAAGAATTATAATCTTATATTTCGAATTCCAAAGGCTCAATGTATCGCGAATCATTCTTGTTTCCCTACGAAATTGGCTCAGTAAAAAAGAATAACGTCATCACAGAATTACATCAGCCTTCGTCCAGGAGTAGACTATGGTAGTCTACTCCTGGACGAAGGCCTCTGCCAGTTTTTGCCACAACACATAGTCCTGCGCCTTTCGCACCCAGTTCAAAAGCTAAATTGCATTAAACTCAGTGTACTAGTTTCATATGACTTCAGAGCTGATCACGTCGCTTTGATCTCGTAACTTAGACCCACCAAATGAACCACAAAAGTAAAATAGTGAGTGTTTGCGCGTGCCTTACATTTGTTAACGTTTCCCTCCACTCCCCCATTGTCTCCGATACACCGTGCAGATATACTGACAGATAACATTCACTGATATAGAGATATTATATATTACCTGTTCAATTAAACTGTTCAGCAACGCGGATGCTCATGACTACAGTTATGTAAAGGTGAAGTAATTTTTTGCCATTACGACAGACCAGCGTGCGGCCACCTGATTCAGTGGGCACTGTAGCATTTAGACGTTGGCAACACCGCAGATCAGCAATCCAAGCCACACTTTTTATGTGAGGGAAAATCCTTATGGATGCTATGCACCTACTCCTCTCCTACCGACTAAAAAACCTCACATATCCTGCCTAACAGCCTACGATTTGGGGACCCGGGCAGCAGCTGTTCCTATATGAGTCTTCTTCTTTATCTTAGAGTATTCCCAGTGCTCAAAACACCACCTAGATCTTTCAGTCTGCTTTTTCTGGCTGACTAAAAGGGGACTGGGGCCCAATCAGCCCATCGCAGTTCACGACTGATACCTTCAGTATACTCTGGGAATAGTCTAAGACAGTGATGGACAAACTACGGCCCGCGGGCCAGCTGCGGCCCGCGAAAGGATTTAATTCGGCCCGCCCGACGGTCCTTCAACATGAATACCTTCAAGTATATCGCCCGCAATAATTATATTTTGACGGTCCGGTAGTATTATGTAGAAAGAAGATTAGACGCATAGGTGAAGTGAACAGACATTTTCCACCATGAAATTGCGGTAAAACTCAGTCACAACCCGACTTACTGATAAACTGAATGAAAGTTCCGTCGTCAATTCGAAATATGGCACATAAAAAGCAATTTCATACGTCTCCCACGCCTTCAATGGCACTAAGTACTTCAATGTTTGTACATATTAAAAGTCTCAGCATGAAATCAATGTTTCTATAATGCTGGCCCTCCCCAGAAAATTTCTTAATTTTTGTGGCCCCCCATTTAAAAAAGTTTGCCCACCACTGGTCTAAGATATATAGTACTAGATAATGCTCGCGGCTTCGTCCGCGTGAAATTCAGTACCCGTTCCCGCCTCCCGGGACAAAAAGTAGTAAGTAAACATATGATTGTTTATAGATGGTGCCCGAGTGGTATTTTGTTCCCGTTTCCGCTTCCCATGGGAACATATTGGGGAATCCGAGATGGAATGTAGCCTATGTGTTATTCCAGACTATAATCTACCCCGGTTCCAAATTTCAGCCCGATCCGTTTAACAAACTTTCAAACATCTAAACATCCAAAAATCTTCACAAACTTTCACATTTATAATTTTAGTAGGATAGAAGGGTAAAAGATCTAATCTCACTCACAATTCACATTAGGCCTTACTCCTAGCCTCGAAGCTCTCGATAGGGCAATATGGAAATTGCTAATGTCTGTGACAGATGCATTCGCAAGATCGGGGTCGGGGGGGGTTTTTCCAGGGCTAAAGCATCAAACGCGCCTATAGAAGGTACCAATTTTTTTTTTTTTTTTTAATAGTTATGGCTTGGTTACAAGACCTTTAAGCCATGTCTTTATTTATTATTATTTAAAGTTATATCTTCATTTTGCTTAAATAAGTCACAGTCCTCGTCCTCTAAGTCCAGTCAAAGTCAAGTACAGCCCTAAGTCAAAGTCAGTCTTCCTTCAGAAAAGCGGTGGATAAATTTCTGAAAGTTTCTTTGGATTTTTTTGTCAGAAACTGCAAAGTTGCGATTCACTGCGTTTTATCACTTCCCAACACTAGTGCACGTTGTCGAACGTTTATGTTTAAGAATCCACCATTAATACACACAAAGCACTCGAAAAAACACTAATTTTGCAAATTTATAAAACGATGCGATACGATTCCTTCCAAATCCCGCCAAAAAAGCCAGAAGGTACCAAAATAAGTTTCACAATGTTGCCACTTTAAAGCGACATTTAATTTAACTTGCCGTACTACGATGGCAACACCTTTACACCGAGACAAATCCATCAACCGTTTTTCAATCAGGACCTGCTTGGACGGCTACATGCTGTGAATATTAAGTTCTGTAATTTCCCAACAGCAAGAGTGCCTTACAAACGCGAAATTGGATCAACGTTTGACATGTTTATGTTGCTCACTCTATAGCAGGTGTGGAATATCCTAAAAAGCTTTACGGCGACACGTGTGTTAACGATGCATATTTGATGTAACGGTCTCGTTTATGCAAAGGAATTTCTTGTTTTGTAAACTAGGCGATATACTACTGCATAGTACCTATAGAGATTATGAAAACCACAAATTACAAAGGAATTGAGAGAAAATAAAAAACAGTTAGAAATCATGTAACGACACCGAGATGGTCTGCTGTAAAAGTGATGCATCAACCTGAAAAAGGTCGCAGTGTACTGTGGCGTAATTTGGGAGAACCCAACGTCCAGCAGTGAACTGCCATAGGCTGATTTGATTAATTGATTGAACGGTTTGAAAGACACCTTTCGAAAGGGATTAAATACTACACATTGCTATTTACTGAACAGGATGCAATGCAATTAAGGTCTCAGAACCATCACTTCGAGAAATAGTTGTGCTCATGACGCATTCTTTTGCGAGATGGTGTCGAAAGAGATAGCAGAAATGGCAAGAAAGAAAGCTATCAAATTATTAGTTTACCAAGAGCACTGCCGAAATCTAGAGCCAAATCATCTTACTGAGCTACCCTTTGCAGAAGACTTCAGAAGATGGAGCGTAACGTAAGAACGTGAACATTTTCAGGCAAGCGACTCAAGTGATGGGTAAATTGGGTGAGTAGCTGGAACTAAATAGACCGGCCACACACTCTACGAGGATATTCTCCTCGAGTGAAATGAGCAGAGGTGTAGTGTGGCTGCGTTACTCATCATGTTCCTCGTCATGCCGCTCGTCCTGCCCTGTTCATTTTTGTCGGTTTTTAGCGCAAGAAAAGGTTTTTAAAGTCAAAATAGCGGCAATAATAAAGTATGGGAGTGTGTGGTTGCAAACAATATTCGCGACAATGAGAGAAGCAGGCCCAGTGGCATAGTGTGGCTGAGAGGTTAGACTATCATGATTAAAAATAAACAATTCCACATTTAAATTTTAACTTCGTGCATCTCCGACAATCGGCGAGGCTCGTGCTGTACGCGATTGGCGGAAACAATGCTGTTATAAGATGGCTGCTAATGGTAACAATAGCCGCGATAACCGTCTACCTCCATTATGCTGCACGGATTCTGAATAATAGACTAGTTTTGAAAGCATTATTTAGATTGGTATTATTCACTTTAGATTTATTATTAGTCTACTTAATACTATTGTATCTATGGCGTTAATATCTACAGGGTATTTCAAAGATACTATGTTGCAATTTGCTGTTGTTTGGCGCATATAAGGATTTGTGCGGTTTCGTCTCTCTGAGAAGCCGGAGAGCGTCGGTTCCATATAAATTAAACAGTGGCTTAAATCCTTGTTAAAGTCGTGTTACCTTCACAGATTGTATCCGCAAATGTCTGCAATAATATCGGTTTGTGTACCACTGCGCGTCTCAGGAACGGTAGCGCTCTTTCAAAGAAACAGTAAATTGGTCTCATGAAATAGAGTTTGCGTATTTAATTAGAAGAGGTAGCCTCAATTGACAGAAAAATGAATGGTTTTTTTGATACTTTTTATGTATAGAAAGAGGACTCTTAAAATTTTTATAATAGTAAACCTTAGGAAGAAGAAACGATTTTAAGTTAAGCATCTACCTTTTGGAATATAAAATACTAATAATAAATACTATGTCACCAAAGTACTAGTACTCGTAGAATAAGAAGTAAATTTTGACATAGCATGTATGCCTATGAAGTTTTTACAATACAATAGACATACATCTGCCGTCTGTCAAAAATTACATCTTGGCCACCCTCATTTGTCCGCGTGGTATAGTTTGGGAAAGGCTGGTTTACATTATACTCGTAAAATAATATAATAGTATGTATTACATACTGATAGGTAACTCCCTGCCCCTCACTGAGCAAATTCCACACCCCCGCCACAGCTGTCAGATTAGTTGGAGGGTATTTTGAGAGAACGTTTTGCTTAACTTAGTGGTCACACACACATTCAAGCTCTGTCACAGGGCGGAAACTCCATACAAAAATGTTCGTTTTCACCCACTCTAATATACACGTAATGTGAATGCTTGAATAAAACTTGAATGTGTGTGTGAGTATTCTAGGGTCACTAGCTATGGAAACAAAATAATAAGGAACAGAACGCAATCTCATGTATGTATGTAGGTACTTTTTTTTTTTCAAATCTACCCTCGACTAAGCACAAATTAAACCAAAGCAATAGTTCAAAGTACTAAGGTAGTAATACGTAATGCAACGCAGTGACACTCTCTCAAGTACTGACACGGCAATAGATACTTAAATTTTGGTGGGGGGATGGGGAAGGTTACTCAGTGGGAGGCAGGGAGTTGCCGATCTGTATGTAATACTATTATATTATCTTTGGCTCTGTACAAACATAACGTGGTTTAGTGTAGGTTACAGAATTGAAAACTATTTTTTTTAATATTTAAAGCAATTAGTATGCTAACTTTTTCATAATATTTTATTATAAAGTGAAAAAAGACAATTTGGCCCAGACGGGACTTGAACCCGCAACCTTTGCCTAATCCAGGGCAATGCTCTAACCAATTGAGCTACGGGAGCCCTGGATTAGGCAAACGTTGCGGGTTCAAGTCCCGTCTGGGCCAAGTTGTCTTTTTTCACTTTATAATAAAATATTATGAAACCTAATTATTTGTAAGGAGTTTCCGCCGTGTGCTCGGACCTACTTCAAAAGCGGAAAATATTATCTACTACTTCACACTTATTCACACAACGCTATCTGATCCCAAAGTAAGCTATAATCTTCGAATATCATAATTGCCCTAAAACTGATCCTTATTTACACATTGTTTTACTAAAACCAATCGACACAATAGATAAAGGTGAAACAATTAACAATCACTTATATAATCGTGCCCTAGCGTTGCATTAATTACCTCCTGTCGAAACGCAGATAGCACCGAATTATAAGTGGACTTCACGCTTCAGACTCTGTTTACGGTGCCACGAAATATTTGGGAACTAGGAGTCTCTTACAGAAGACATTATAGTTAAATTTAAGTATCCTTACATACTGCAAAACTAAGTCCTCTACTGTCTGTTTGGCTGTTCACTATAATCTCAAAGAGTATAACGAATTTTCAGGCTGTTTTCACCTATAGATAGAGTCATTCAGGAAGGATTAAGGTTAGTTAAGCTTTCATAATTTTGAGTAGTTTATTAAAACTTCAGACCACAGAACATGTTATCGTTTGTCGCCAGCTTTCATGAAAGCGTTTAGCACACAGTCACAAAAAATCTAATGAAAGTATTAATTAAGCAGATCTTTCAACAAAATCATCAAAGCTCTGGTCAGTGTTATCAAAGTTCACGTCCAGGTCAAGTTTCAGCCACCCTTACACTATATTATATTATCTGTGCCCTTATGTCTACGTCAGAAAATGCCAAACGAAAGAATTTTATCTGCGAAGTGAAAACTGTATTAGTTCCTCCGTCACCTCTAATATTCATAGGTCTGTGTCACCATTGAGTAAGGCACGAACTCTATCGCTCCTGTTCAGTCTGTCGTCCGCAATGTTGTAAGGAATCTGTAGGGAATTGAAATGGTTTATTGGCCTATTTACATTGCATGACTAGACAACTTATTGTATACATCTATGTGCATACCTTTGCCTACCCCTTCAAGGAAAAGCCTGACTATGTGTATGAAAACCTACGTAGTTGCCTATTTAGTAAATTACATGTACCTATAAATCGTCTTGTGATGGTTCAGGTCATCAATCGATAGAGCTGCTAATGTCATTATCATTCCAGTGTTGCAGTCTCACTTCGGAACTCGAATTCCGCTTTTTACATTTTCTCTCTACAGACCTCGTTTTTCGTCGGGATTTTATGATAGACTTGATCAGCCCAAATGTATGATGATACATGATCTTAAATGCCTGGCTACAGGCTGAAACAGCCGAGATGTGTGGCAGTTATAATTTTTTTTTTCTATCTATTATAATTTAACATACATACATATGGTCACGCCTTTATCCCCGAAGGGGTAGGCAGAGGCATATTGGATATGCCCACATTTCACCTTTGTATAATTTGTCCCACGTAATAGGTGGTGAGCCGTATTGCCGTGTTTAAATGGACAGGCGCAGGTTGTGACTGCCTGCTGTTGAAATAAAGCCTTCAACTTAGCTTAACGACTGCCATTTTACTGGCAACCGGGACCAACGGCTTAACGTGCCTTCCGAAGCACGGAAACGCTCAAATAAATGTCACAAAGTGATCACATGGATGGTCACCCATCCGGCCATACCGGACCGGCCATAGTGAGAGTTGCTTACTGCAGTGATCGTTTACAGAACACTGAGTCCGCGGGGCCACGAGCGCTTCCTTTAACAAATATTGGTAAATATTATTTCTCCAGTAGGTACGACACAAAGGTGAGGAGGGAGAGGAACCCATCTCACACCCTCGATACGTGTCAACTCATTAGTCACGTTGTTAAACGGAGTAGTGCTCATTATTAACAATCTGGAGGGTGCAGATATTTTCCCTATTCTACATCCAAAATTTCTTTCCTGAGGAGTTCGGTTCGTCATTCCTCCCTTACAATTAGTGGTGGTTGTCCTTAACTGTTGTACGTTCGCTCGGATTGACGAATCGAGGGATGTGAGATGAGTTCCTCACTCCCCTCCTTTATAATAATCGTTCTAAAATGGAAACCGTCATGTAACGCCTGAATCCGTTA
The DNA here is from genome assembly GCA_933228765.1 of Miltochrista miniata. Lineage (NCBI taxonomy): Eukaryota > Metazoa > Arthropoda > Insecta > Lepidoptera > Erebidae > Miltochrista > Miltochrista miniata. The sequence continues at coordinate 39,741,972 of OW121748.1, forward strand.
GTTATTGTTTTTCCTTACAAATATATCGAAAACAAAGGGACAAAATGTACTAATTGTAGAACAAAATAATGCGTCAGCCTTATCGCAGTCGTGTCGCAGATACAGGCGCCGGTGCCGAATAGAATATAATTAGATTGTACCTATTATCTGAACAATTTTAGACACGCCAATATGCTGTAACGGTTAAGGAATTTTATTATCAAACTAGCTGACCCGCGCAACTTCGTTTGCGTCACATGAGAGTGAGAAAGAGAGTCGTACAGTATTAATATTTTAAGTAGGTAATATAATCCCGTCGCATTTACTCCCGTCGCGTGTCTTATATTTATTAGAGAGGTGTGGTAGGTATTAATATTTAAAGTGATATAATTTTTTCCGTTCGCGTCGCTTATATTCATAACCATTAGAGTTTACCCGCACAACTTTGTTGAAGTGATATAATGGTTCCCGTAGCATTTATTTTAGTCCGTTTTTCTGTGCGGAACTCATCGTGTTCGAGTCCGACTCGAACTTGGCCGGTATTATCTTTCAGTTGACTGGCTACTGCTGCAGAAAACGTTTACTCCCGACGTAAAGGTTAAGAAGTAGGTTATTGTAAGTAAACCTTAAAAGATAGGCATATGCTATTCAGGACTTTTTTTGTAACTTTTTAAGAGGAAAAATTTTGTAGTACACAATTTTTACGTAACTTTAACCATTTAGGCAACGTACGCAATGAGAGCTCTCAAAAGAAAGAAATTTTCCCCGTTCTTAAAACATTATTCATGGCTGCTCCACTCCTATTTGTCTTAGCATGATGTTATATAGCCATTAGCCATCCTCAATAAATGGACTATAAAACTGTGAAATTATTTTGTAATGTAACCAGTAGTTTCTGAGATCCTAGCACAAACAAACTCTTCAGTTTGATAATATCGTGAGCTAACCTTAAAAGAAAGACAAATTAGGTTATTGTGAGCGAACCTTAAAAGATAAGCATATGCTGTCGCGGACTTTTTTATAGAACTTTTTAAGAGAAACAATTTTGTAATACAAAATTTTTACGTAACATTAACCATTTAGGTAGCGTACGCCTCGAAAGCTCTCAGACGGTAAAAATATTTCCCCGTTTTCGAAACATTCTTTATTGCTGCTCCGCTCCTATTCGTCTTAGCGTGATGTTATATAGCCTATAGCCATCCTCAATAAATGGACTATCAAACTGTAAAAGAAGTTTTGAAATCGAATCAGTAGTTCCTGAGATCCTAGCGTTCAAACAAACAAACAAACAAACAAACAAACTCTTCAGCTTTATAATATTAGTATGGATTATATTATGTCAAAATATATAATTTTAATTACGTTATTATTTTAAGCCCTATAGCTTGGTAATTCCTTCCGAGGATGGCGCTGGACGGATTTTTTTTTCTGACGTGAGGGAAAATCGTCATTGATGCTATGCCGGACTCCTACCGACCAAAAAACCTCACCTAACGCCCAACAGTCTATGGTTGGGAGCCCCGGCTAAGCCCTCGGAAGGATGTCCCAGGACTCCCAACAGACCCACGGCCGCCATTGCAGCCTCGCCTAGGGGGTGGTTAGGGTGCTATCCCGCGTCTTTGGGGGGTTTCGGGTGTGATCCCGCTTCTAATGGGGGTCGTGTGGGAATTCCTCACGTCAGGCAAAGACTTTAATTTCGAGTCCGGCATGACATCCATGGATATTTTATTTAGACACACCACGCTTCAAAAAGTCTTAATTGATCTTCAGAAACAAAGTGTTGTAAGTTCAGAAGCTTTTTTAAAAATTACTTGAGCTACATTGCCATCCTACAAGTTCCAGGTGAAATGTGTTGATTTCGGGTAGACTGTGTAATAGACACGCTAGAACCTACTTTTTAGGTGATTACCAATCTGTCAGTGCGCAGTATATTTTCATTAAAAGTGCAATCTAGAAAACCCAATTAGTGTATTTTTATTTCACGACAAATTGGCCTCTAATTTGATAGATTTTGATTGGCATTGGCAGTATTTCACAGAACGCCACGCTGGCATCATGAAACGAGTCGTATTGGTCGGCGTTTTGGCGTGTTTAGCGAATTATGTCGTGGAGGTCAATGCATATTTTGTGGGTGCTGGTTGTAAGTTCCAAATTCATATTTTTTAAGGTTTCGTTTCGTTTAACGGGACCCTATTAGTGAGGCTCCAAGGCAGTCTGTATATCGAGAGGCTATATCTCTTGAAGCGTGAAGGTCAATCTCACCTTACTCGCATTCCCTTACTCCAGAATATGGGACTCAATAGCTAGACCACATAACGCAATCCTTGCCCAAAGAAAATTGGATCCCTACGTCGTACTACTTCTTATTAGAAGTTTCGTTTTCTTCGTTTTATTATCGTTTTATTAAACGTAGCGACTATTTTGTCTTTTGGAGACGACTAGGTTATGTGGTCTTGCTATAAACCAATAGAAACTTCAGCTTGCAGATATTTTACGTGTGAAGATCCCTCATGGATCCTATACCTGACTCTTACCCGACTAAAATCACCTGTTGCCCTACCACTGACTACGACCTGGGGCCCTCGGAAGGATGTTCCAGGGCTCGGTTTGCAGACTGGACCCAAGGAACTCTGATAGAAGATCTCTATGAAAATAGGTATACTCAGACTTAATCTTGCCCACAGTAAACGTCCGCTTCGGTCAACTACTATACACCGACAGCAAATACCAAGTTCTCCGAGAAGAAATGGTAAAAGCCAATACTCGTAACTTGGTATACCACTGCAGAGCAGACAAGAGTGACTGTGATGCTGCCCTGGCTAAAATGAGGTACAAAGCCAGTAAGCACTTCTATGCACTGTCTAAGGCTGTGGTGGACTATGTGAAGAATAAGAGGCAAGCAAGACCAACTGGATACGTAGGTATGTATAGGTCATAATTTATTTGACCAAATCTGTTTCTTAGCCTTCTTTCTGCGTAACTATCAAATCAATTTCATTTAGTGTACTGAATGTAGGGGTCCCTACAATTTTGGGAAGAAGATTGACCTTACTGTGCCACGCTGGCTAAATGGGCTGGTAATTTTGTTTCCAGGTTTTCTTTTTTTTGCCCAGGACTTGTCTTTTAGGCAGCAGGCACCACTTGTTTAGTGAGGCTGAATTGGGCATCGAAGACCAGCACGTCTCCATTGAACTATCGCTCACTTCTACTGTATCATCAAGATACACAAAGTCCTCTGAATAAGCAAGGGTGCAAAGAGACTAAAATTCCTGAAATATGTAGTACCTATAGTTAGTAGGTATATCCTTGAAGAATGTGTACAGACCTGTTCTGTCAGTCATAAACGTTGACTTGGTACCTTGGTACCTGATATCTTTGACCACCAATCACTCTAGTTAGATAAAACCTACTCTAATTTGAAAACACTAAAATTGTTTTTCTCTATCAGGTACAGCTACATTCTGCCAGGACAACATCTGCGTACCAGATACAGACCCTCCCATCGTCTTTGGTGGCTGCTTTACTCTCATCTCGTGCGGTGGCAATCAGACCTGGCACCTTGATCCTATCGTGTACAAAAATAAGAAGAAATCAAGATTTTATTAGTTTATGTAATAAATGTAAAATAACAACGGAGTTTTGATTGTCTCCTGACAAGTTTCTTGGAGTCTGATCAAAATAAAAGCGCTCGTATTCCTGCAAACTCAGTGTTCTATAAACGATTACACGTTATGGCAGGATCTCATACGGGTGACCATTTTGTAGTATTTTTACGACCGCTAACGCGCTCAGGAAAGCACCTTAAGCCGTCATTCACTATTTACAGTCTTGACTTAACGACAGCCATGTTGGCTGTCGTTAAGTCAAGTTAAAGAACTTTAGGCTTGACAACTTCAATAGCAGATACTGGCATGTCGTACCCACAGACTGCCCCTGTTCATTACAGCACGGCAACCACCTATTACGTGAGATGAAGTACGAATAGTAAGCTGTTGGTGGTATTTAGTATGGCCTCTGACTTCCACTTCAGGAATAAAAGCGTTCGGTAATGATGGTCAAAGTAAACAACAAAAACCAAAGAGTCATATAACAAATATAGGGGTGTCTCAATAAGAGTGCACTTTTTAAAAGTGCTATTTTTTTTGTGCAAGTGAGATTTGACAGCTTACACATTTATTTGTTCCGATTAATAAAAATGGAGCGCTTTTCGAAAGAACAAAGCGTAATAATTGTGAAAACATATTACAAAAATTTGGAAAGTTATGCTGAGACAGCTCGCAAACTACAAACAATTTTCAGTCGAGAAAGTGCACCTAATGTGTGAACCATTCGAAGAGTTCTCAAAAAAAAATGAAGAAACTGGGTCGGTAATGGACAGTAAGACTCCTGTGCTTCCGTTGTGTGCGGACGGCATGTGGTTTCAGCAAGACGGCGCGGCGCCACCTGCTACACCGCGCATGAAACATTCCATTGCAGCAACGATTGCCGGAAAAAATATCTCAATAAATTCTAATGTGAACTGGCCACCAAGATTTAACGCCGTGCGATGTTTTTCTTTGGGGTTTTCTCTAATCGCAGGTTTAAGTGAATAAACCAGAAACAATGCCTAAGCTCAACTCCGAGATCCAACGAGTCATCGCATCGGTGCGAAACAGCCTCATCTCTGTGAAAAAGTCATGAAAATTTTCATGAATAGAGTAATGGCCTGCCATCAGAGCCGTGGAGGCCATTTGACGGATATTTTGTTCCATACTTAATCGGAACATGTCTTTTTGACAATTCAATAAAAAAATCGAAACTCTCTCAAAAAAATTTTATTAAAATGAAAAAGTGCACTCTTACTGAGACACCCATTACTTAGGTGTAACTCCAGTCCTTTACGAAGGAACACTCCATCAAACAGTGAATCCGTTTTCTGGTTCCTGGGGTCATCCTTCCGAAGGCTTGCCCGGGGCTCCCAAGCGTAGGCATTAGGGTAGGGAACGCGTGGTTTTTTGTCAGTAGAGTCCGGCATAGTATCTATTAAGGATGTTCCTCACGTTAAAAAATTAATCCTGTGTCTGGTTCGTTAGTAATGGAAATAATGCACTGAACAACCTTGTTGACCAAATCCATGCTGATGCATTACTAACCAACAACAGCATGAAGTGAACACCTGTTCAGTCTCATAAGACTAAAAAAAATAAACCTCCGATTGATATAACTCTCATAAGAAATAGTTATCACCTTGAAAATGAACCAAAAAAAATGTCTACCCAGCAGTAGCATTGTGCCGCAACAATGAAAACGCATTGTTGTTTTGTCAAAAGATTATGGCTAGGCTTTAAAAGACTGGACATTTTCGGACAAGTCGTTCAGAGAAAATGGTCTAGGTTAGCAAGAGACATGGAATATCTTTGGTTTGTGTTCTTGGTGCAAATTTATCACGCTTCGGCCAGTATCCGATCCAGTATTATTGTCAACAAGTGAGTGATTTTTGTTATACTATTCAACCAAATCATTAGAGACGGTCATTGGACTTGCTATGCTATACAAGGTGGTGCGTGTGGAATAACAAAACTACGAAGTGGCATATCCATTTTTGAACAAATTCTGGCCAGCTAGTGTAGCCCCCGTACTTGCCAAATATGTGAGAAATTCTGACACCGTTTGCCGGTACGCGATTAAAGGATATGCAGCTCCGGACTTCGTTATTTTGTAGTTCCCTGCGCACCGCATTTCAAGCAGATCAGATGGGTTTGGTAAAGGATATTTTTTCGAGTTTACTATCAGCTCAACCACTGTCATTAGTCTTGTGAGATTACGCTGACTTTCCTTCAGACGGAAATCATTATAAAAAGTGTTATATTCTTTTAGATTAGCCAAAGTGAAACCAGTCGGTGAAAACGTGGCCAGCCGTTTTGTGCCGCTGACGGAGATTCCTCCACCTCACATCTCGCACAGAGGTCTAGTGTCGGGGAGGAGACATTTGCCAGACGAGTGCACCAAGAAAGGTCCTCCTAGGGAAGTGTTCAAGGGCCCCCGAGTGGACATTATAGCCGAGTACTATGACGATAACGAGGCTAAAACGGTAGCTACCGTGATCATCCCGGATCATATTGATCGTAAGTTTGATTTATTATACATACATACATACGGTCACGCCTTTATCCCCGAAGGGGTAGGCAGAGGCATATTATACGCCCACATTTCACATTTATAGAATTTGTCCCACGTAATAGGTGGTGAGCCGTATTGCTGTGTTCAGATGGACAGGCGCAGGTTGTGACTGCCTGCTGTTGAAATTTTTCAAGCCTTCAGCTTGACTTAACAACTGCCATTTTACTGGCAACCGGGACCCACGGCTTAACGTGCATTCCGAAGCACGAAAACGCTCAAATAAATGTCACAAAGTAGTCACATGGATGGTCACCCATTCAAGGACTGGCCATAGTGAAAGTCACTTACTGCAGTGATCGTTTACAGAACACTGAGTCCGCGGGGCCACGAGGGCTTCCTCTTTTTTATACAATCCCAGTGCTCTTAACTCGGCCAACACACTGTTCTGTATAAATAATCGCTGCGATAAGCTTCTCTCGCTATAGCTGATCCTCAGAAGGGTGGTCACCCACTATGACATTTCGATTTGCGAGCGTCTCCGTGCTTCGGAAGGTAACATAAGCCGTTGGTCTTAGTTGCCAGTAACATGCCTGTCGTTAAGCCAAATTGAAGGCCTTATGAGTGGCTTAATTTTTTTCACGACTTTTGACAAAATGAAACTTTGAACATTCTGTTTACGGCTTCGGGAATGAGGGCATGACTGTATACAACAATCAATCTAAGTCTTCAACATATTTCTATCATCGCACCGCTCGCCACAGACAGGGAGTTCATCCTCACACTCTACGTCCGGAGCGTTCCAGCACGGTGAGATCCGACAGGGGTTTTCTTCCGCGCACACTTAGGTTGTGGAATGATCTCCCTGACTCGGTTTTCCCAAACGCCTATAGTATGGGGTTCTTCAAAAGATGTTTTAGAAGGTTTTTACAGGGTCGGCAGCGCGGGTGTGGCGCCTCTGGTGTTGCAAACGTTCATAGGCAGTGGTGGTGACCACCGGTGCTTCTGGTGGGCCGTATGCTTGTCTGCCACCTTAGTGGTATAAAAAAAATGTCAGTATAACGCATAACCTGTTGTAATCATGTTTCAGGCCATCACTTCCAAGTAACAACACAGGTGCCATACCTAACAGTAGGTCCAATAGAAGCTATAGGATATCATCCTAGCACGATGAAAAGCGAACATCCTAGCGAATGCGAGAAGATCTACCAGGACCATCTAGATGAACAGTATTCTGAAGAATCGCAGGATTATTCTGAAGAGTCTCTGGAAATGGCTCGAATGCCTTTGTTACTACAAGGCGTGGTCGATGACGGTACCGCAGGCTTGACTTTGGAAAATATGTACGATGAATACTGAGCAGATTGATACTCTTGATATTTTTGATATTTAGATATGTTTTTTATTACAGAAGCTTTTTTAATTTTGATGTTTTTCTTTTATAACGTTTGAATTTGACTGATAGAAGGGTGTGAGGTACGTCACCAATATCTCCGGGGCCCAAGTGACTTCACCTGCTTTTTTTTTTGTTTTAACGTGAGGAAAACTCTACTCTGACTCCTACCTACTAAAAAACCTCACGTAACGCCCAACAGCCTATGGTTGGGAGCCCCGGGTAAGCCCTCGGAAGGATGTCCCAGGACTCCCAACAGACCCACGGCCGCCGCTGCGGCCTCGCCCATGGTGTGGTTCGGGTGCTGTCCCGCGTCTTTGGGGGGTTTCGGGTGTGATCCCGCTTCTAAGGGGGGGCATGCGTGAGTTCCTCACGTCACGCTGCCGTCATGGGCCTGCTTTTGTAAGGACGGTGAGCCGCCCTCTCACCGTCCTCAGGCCCCCGGTCATGGAGGCCGATAGTCCTTACGGTATGACTTCACCTGCTAGCTGTGCACCTAATGACTAACGAACAAGCAATTATCGGAATCGCCTTTAACGGGTTCGGAGACAAGAGCGACTCTTTAAGGTGCCGTAAAAACAAAGCCAAATTCGGTTGCTATTATATACGGTTGTAATAGTCTTTACACGTATGCTATTAGCTTCCAAAAACATGTAGACCTCTAGGCTCGAATATGTTTCCCAAGCTCTAAATTCAGGCAGGGTTTACGCAGTTTAAGCAGTTGAGAAAACGATAAGAAGGTTACAGTGATGACAGGCAACATAAACCTTTATTTTATCGCGTTTTTCATTGTTTACTCTTAGTCCTACCAGTCGCTTCCATGTTACAACGATAAGCCCCTAAATTGACTGCCTCTGTGGCGCAGTCGGTAGTGATACCGCCTGCGGCGCTGGAGGTCGTGGGTTCGATTTCCACCGGAGACAAATATTTGTGTGACCCATAAATGTTTGTCTCAAGAGTCTGGGTGTTTCTATGTATAATATGTAAGTATTTAAAAGTATATGAGTATTAATATCCGTGGTCTGATATCCATAACACAAGCAGGTTATTCCTAACTTACTTTGGGATCAGATAGCGTTGTGTGAAATGTCCGTGAATATTTATTTATTTATTCGGTCAATTGTTGATGGAAGGGAAAAATAATAAAATAATAGTCCTGCATTTTTTTACATTCTTATGATACAGTCGGCATACTTCAATTATGTTATAGCAGCACTTAGTGACTATTATTGGCGAGCGTTCCCGTGCTTCGGAATGGCACGTAAGCTGTTGGTTTCGGTTGCTAGTAAAATGGTGAATAGGTAAGCCAAGTGGAGAACCTTATGTGGCTTAAAAAAGTTTCAACAGCAGGCAGTCGCAACCTGCGCCTAAACATTTCAACATGGCAATACGGCTCACCACCCATTAGGTACGTGGGGAAATATCTAAAAAGGTGAAATGTGGGCATATAATATGCTTTTGATACCCCTTCGGGGATAAAGGCGTGATGGTATGTATATTACGTAAGATGATAAAATTTATGGATGTCACTGTAGTCAAAGCTGCGTGAATCTCAACATTTTTCAGTATTTTTTTTGTATTATTAGGAATGTACGTATAGAATACGACTGTTGAAATGTAGGCGTTTTATTACCATTTCGGGAAAAAACGTAGTAGTCCATTGAAATGATACATGAGCTTTGCATTTATTAGAGGACGCAATTTTATTTTTGGGACATGTATGGGGGGTCAATAGAAGCTTAACCTCAAGTTTGTGGAGTCGCCACCCTTGTCCCCCGGCCGCCGAGGGTGGCGTCCCCACAAACTTGAGGTTAAGCTTCTATTGACCCCCCACACAATACATGTCCCAAAAATAAAATTGCGTACTCTAAGAAATGCAATATTCGGTCCTTAAATTGTAACATTTCAATAGACTATAGGTAGGTAGTTACTTGTAATTTTACGGTTAACCCGTAAAATTCTGCAAACAAGGGTTTTTTGACTGACATTATTCTTCTCTGATTGCACCGACCGCAGTCACACCTGGCACCTGTCAACCAGTGTGCTGTTTTAATCTGGCCTGAACTTGGCAACAAGAATATTGCATATAAATAGAAAATGTTAAAAAACCTCTTGTATATGTCAAAGTTAATATTTTTACAATTGTAACCTCTAAAAAGCTTCACCACACGTGAATTAAAGGCTTAAAAGAAATATTGAATAACACCACTTGTACTGTTCCTCAACATTAATTTTTTTACACCTGACCGGTTTCGCCTCTCGGCATTCTCAAAGGTTAAAATAACTTAATGACTACTAAGTTCATCATGTAAATACATCCGTAAAAAAATAAATGTTGTGGAACAGTATAAGTCGTGTGCAGATTCCACCAAGTGCCATCAACCAACAGTACCTATAGATAGCCTAAACGGATGTTACAGAACCGGGTCCCAATTTCATTTTGTCGGCAACAGTAGTAGCCTCATAGTGAGAAATTTGAAGAAGTTTATTAGAAAAAAATAAGGTGTCTTTTTTATGTCTGGTAAAACATAATTGAGTAAATAACAGCTGGAATAGCAGCAAACATACATACACATAGTCACGCCTTTATCCACGCGACCCGCAGTTAAATTTTTTCAAGCCGCCCATAAGGCCTTCAACTTGGCTTAACAATTGTCAACTTACTGACAACAGGGGTTTCATTTCGAGTTTGAATTCTCTACAAAAAAGTGTTCCCTTAGTCGCCTCTTACGATACGCTTGGGATGTATTGGAGTGGCGACAATTTGTACTCTTACCTGTCGCGACACGGGACCCCGTCGCCACACTAATTTTATAATTTTAATATTTGTGGCAATAGGATTCAAAATAAAACAACCGAATAAAAATAATATGTTTTCATTAAATTACAACAAAGCATCTACTAATTTACGTCACTGAGGCAAGGTATTAACTGTGCTAAATTGCGGTTTTTTTTTTTTTTTTTTTTATACCACTAAGGTGGCAGACAAGCATACGGCCCACCAGGAGGACTGGTGGTCACCGCAGCCTATGAACGTTTGCAACACCAGAGGCGCCACACTCGCGCTGCCGACCCTGTAAAAACCTTCTTAGACCCCGGTTATGTCCCGGATTATCGCATCTTCTTTTTCATTCCAATAATTTATTCTAAATCATGTCATAACACCGTATAGTGAGGTCTAGCTTTAACGAATTTGCACTATCATACTACTTTATACTTTAGTCTATTTGCTTAACTATTCTAACATTAGGTACTAACTACACTACTATACTGTATTTCAATAGCTTTGCGCAAAAATGTAAACAAACACATTTGATCCTATATATTCATAGTTACTTGCAATTGACTATTTACCCTGATTATATTCCAGTATCCAGGAGTCATTCAGTGTTCTTACAATCATTTCGGCACCAAATAACTTCTTTATGACAGTTTAATTTTTATTTAAAATACCCACTCACGATAGTAAAAAAATTCAATGATTTGTCGTACTATATTTTTCTACTCATCTGTCTTTAGACAACGATTGTCAAAACATGACATGTTTACATTATTGCCAGATCGGGCAGGATTGGACTATAGCTAAAGCTGTATTGGATCTGTGACGTCACGCAGAGAGACTGCGTTAGGTATGCTTGCATCCTAGATCATCAGACAAGCTTGAAGAGGATCCGCTTCGGTAGTATGGTTAAGTTAAAAATTTACCCAGATTCGTGGGGAACATAATATGTCTAGAGAGGCTAACCCAAATACTGTGGTGGAACGTGGCTCACTTCAAGAGATGTTGAAGATCACGCGAGATGAAGGGAGTGTCGTTGAACCAAGGTAAAGACCATGTGGGTGGATTGAAAATGTCTACACCAGACGGCCACAACCTGCTCCTCTCTGGTTCACCATGTTAATAAGCTCACCGCCTATTATAACATGGGATAAAACTACTCATACTTTTAGAAATCGAGACTTCAGGCGAAATACTTAGTACTTACATTCACCGACGTTTCGGGCACGTTGCAGCGCCCGTAATCATGGTTGGACTGAGGCGAGGATCGACAAAAACCACAAACTTATTTTGTGGAACTACCCTCCGTTATTTATACAACGAAGGATAAGGCCGGCGACACACCACACTCACTACGTCAGTTTTAATTGGCACAGTTTTACCACAGATTATGTAATATCTATATATATAAAAATCAAGGCCACTTTTCGTTGTAATTTTATAACTCAAGAACGGGCTCACCTATCCAAACCAAATGTTTAGGCTTTGTTTGGACTATTTAGTAGACGGTTTATGTGAAGTTTGCACAAAATCGATCGAGCGGTTCTTCATTTATCACGCAAACGAAGTTGCGCGGGTCAGTTAGTATTCTATAGTTTTACGGTCAAGTTTATTACTGCCTGCGCCTGGGATAAAACTAGTTTAATCTGGAAGTACCTACAGATTCTATCTGTAGTGTAAATTTTGGAAAAGGTGTAGGTACCTATGCCTGTATCCTTAGATGTTATGGAGAGGGACAAATGGACAGCGGTCTACCCACTAAACCCCACGGCGGCCATTGGGCAGGCATAAATAGTGTACTTTGATCTGAACTTGATCAGATGCGATATCGCACCTTCGGGCTACTACCGTCTAAATTAAATAGATACAATAAAATAGATACAGTATGAAAGTGGATACGCATTACGATGATGATGACGCCAGTCAAATTTAAGTATCAAACTCTTTGGTCCTGCCTGCATAAGAGAAGTTGATCTACATACTTTCAAATCCTCAGCGATTCGATGATCATATACATATTTTAGAATGTTCTACACTTATTCCAATGTCTATAAAGACATTTCTATGGTCCATTAATAATAGATATTCGTTCCAAACCCTTTACGGCCTTAACACAGAAGGTCTTCACACATTCAATAATAATTTTCATGGAAAATCACACTAAGTAGAGGACAACTTACAAAGATAATTTTTGAAACATTAAATACAAGCTTTACAATCCTAGCATTCAAGTAGAGTATATTTTTGTTGGTACTTATTACATAAACTGTCTAAAGTGTAATATTGTTTTTATCTTCACTTGTAAATATTATACAGGACCCGCTTGCAAATTATATTTGTTTGGTATTTTGACATCCTTATCCTTGTCATCTGGTATTTCTTCTGTGTCATCGTCGTCAAAATCATCCATGTCCAAGGGATTTCTGATGAATAAATAAATAATAATAAATAATCTTTATTGGTTTCTAAAACATTTACATCGACTGCTAGATGATTGGGAACTACTTTTAAGTGTGTGCACACTTGTGTTGTTGTTGATGAATAAAATATGATTATTGTATTAAATAGCATCGTGTTGTTTTTGAAAATCAAGTTCAATTTTAAAGGTAGGTCTGATTGATTGATGTTTAAGGTTAGGAAGAGCTCATTGGAACTCTATGAAAGTTAAAAAAATATGCATAACTTTGAATAAGTACTAAATAGGTATTTGAGAACAAAAATAATAGTTACTCAGTTCAAAAAGGTAAAGAAATAGTTTTAGTCGTTGGTGATGGAATAATAATTGATGTTTCTAAATATGTTACTTACGTTTCATCTCGTATGCAATGAAATAATAAAGGAAAGGAAGCATATTTGGAATGCCGTTGGCAATTTGAAATAGTACATACGGTATTATAAAAACCAACAGCGCTATCTTCATCATATGAAAATTAACTCATAGCACACATTGACATCTAAGGTTAGGTTTTGACAGCGAGCCCGCCATTGTTCATAAATGGCGTCCAGACATAGCAAACTGAAAGCCGCATTTTAGAAAAAAATTAAGTATGTGGTTAAATCTCTTTTTAGTTGTTTTAATCCTGTGTTTTATTTTTGTTATCCTATAATTACCCTGTCAGATAACAATCGAATTGCATAAATTCTATGTGATTTTGTTGTTATACGCGTTTATTAATCTACAAATTGAGTTTATGTCGGATCACGCCGTGTTGCTAAATTGGAATACTTGAGGTGATGGTATTTTGGAATTCGGTATTCCAATTAATGTTCACCATTGCTATTCCAAATTAATATTTTTATGTTTATTTTATTCCATATTATGTTCCCATGTATGTTTTATTTTGTTGGTTTAAGGATTATTTTGTATGTTCTACGTAACGTTTGTTGAATCAAAATCTGTGTGTTTCCCTTAATAAACTTAAAATTATTTTTTTTAAATGTTAAATATCATAATATCACACTCCTACTAATATTATAAATGCGAATGTTTACGGGTACCTACCTATATTTTTTTCGGTTATTAGAATAAGTTTTGTTTTTGTAATCTGTTTTAAGAATATTAGCATTGTTTTATAATATTAAGGTACCTATTTGAGTTACACAATAAATAATATAATTTTGTATTAGTGAAGACAAATCGAAATATCCCGTATTTCATAATGGTGAAGGTAAATTGGAATACCCAATCGTCTAGTGCAGGTAAATTGAAATACCTAACTCTGAGTAGACACTGATTTGAGTTAGTTTGTTTACATGATAAGATAACTTTTCAAAATGATTACATTTTCTTTTAAAATAGTTTGGTATCATGCGTCACATTTCTTATCTAAGCATGATGAATAAAAATTGAAATACCCCTATACCAAAATACCTGCACCAGATCTCCAAACAAGATTTCACAATTTCTCCCACTCATGATGTTCAATAGTTTTAATACATTCAAGACAGATAAACAGCTAGTTTTGCTACCATTTTAAGATTGTTTCACGATTCTAGCCGTCACACAAAAGTTAAAAGAGTGCTTAAACAAAGTGGTATTCCAAATATGCTTCCTTTCCTCTACCTATTAGTAGATTAGTTAATATCATGATATAACATTACTTGTAAAATACTCACTTATTCCAGTCTATCTTGTGTCGCTTCCTGAAACAAAACAGAAATTTAAATTAGCCACTGATGAGAAAAAAGACAGTATACTGATGTAGTGCCCACAAGTAGATAAAAGTTATGTAACTGTCGTTGACAGGTACGCTCTTCAAAGCATCATAATGATGCTCCGATGCACCTTAAGGCACCACTTTGGTGCCCAGTTTTTTGAACTTGACTAGACCAGCCGATGCACAAGCTAACAGGTTGGCAGATGGGCTTAGTATGACTACGTTACTCCTAACAGTCAGTTTAGTACATTTAAACAAGTTTCATAATATAGATATCCATATTCACATCGACAATAATGCTGTCAACATTGAAATAGCCTACTCGACATATTGTTAGAATGGTAACCGTAATGTAGGCGACACTGTGTAAGCACTATGGTAAAATCATACTGCTAGTAATGATTTTGACCTTAGAAGAAGTAACGAAGTGAAGTAACCAAGGGTTGATGAAATAACTAATACTAACTAAACTGAACAAAAATTCTTTATTACCTGTTCGTTGCTATATAATCTTGATCCATATACTCCTCCGAGACTTCAACAGAGAGTGGCTGTCCTCGATGGTCTTGCAAGATCCCGAAGTATCTAGGGGCTCGGGTTACTGTAAACAATAGGGCTGAAACCAAAATACGATAAATTCTTAGAACAGATATGGCATACTTCAAGGAGCACTTTTTGGAACTAAATCACCTTTTATTTAGCTTACAATTCAGACTGAAAATATATAATAGGATGTTCTCGGGAATTATTATTGACTAATAAGAAATACCTATAATATTTGACCATAAACAAGTAATTGATTTGTCATTTGCGAGAACAGGTTCCTATAACTTTTTGTGTAATCAGAGGTCCCTACTTTTTAATCTGGACTCCTGACATTCTGATAGTAAGTTAACCGCACCACCCCAGGAAAATACCAGTTCGGCTGACTCTTTCATTTTTTGTAATATTACTTCGTGAGGCGTATTTGTCATACATTTGTGTTCGCGATACGGTCTGTCTAATCGGTGTACTTACAATCGTCCACAGCTTGTAGACCTTTGAACGCCATACATAAAACTATTAAAATAACTTGTAACTTTAACTTTGTTTCACACATTTTTATAAAGTCTCTTTTAGATTCTTAGTCTTAAAATAAAGGTAGGTAAGTACTATAGTATTATTCTTTACACATAGGCTAATCACAACTTTGTTCTCTTTACAAATTCAACTCATAATAGTAAAAAAGAAAAGAATTTAAAATTTCAGTTAAATGCCATCGACACAGTTATCCGGTACAGGTTTTATCTAACTTTAAACGTATTAGTAGAAGTTTTGGCTATGACTTCCTTTGCTGGCAAAGTTTGAAAAACATAACGTTGTTGATGTTTTCCTCACAAATCAGCCATTGTACAAGGCATTGCGCAATTAGTTCCTTACACGTGATTCGGTTTTTGAAGCACGTGTGCTTAAATAGTGAATTTTAAAACAGTAGGTACTAAATGGAGTAATTTTATAAATCACGTCACATCATCTCGCTCAATTGACCACATCTGGGCATAAACTTCCTTTCCGTTTGGTCTTATACTGCCTACATTTAGCAGATCTCCATGACATTAATTGGGCGGTGTGTCCTGTCTGCTAGGGACCTACGCTGTTGCCACGCGAAACCCTTTCAGACTGTTGTCAGTTCTTAGAGTAATTTCTTCCACCGACTGTCTCTTCAGCTGGACAATTCTTACAGCAATGTTGATGCCGGATCCTCCTTCTGATTTCCTCTTAGATTATCTCTTGACTTCGTTGTAAATACTTCTTATATCGTCTAAGCTAAGTAGAAGTAGCGCCACTTAAAACCAGTCTCATCAAAGAACCATCGTACCCATGGATCACTGACAATATCAAAATCATGATGAGATTGCGTGACGATGCGCTGTCTAAATACCGTAGAACAAAGTTAGATTCAAAAAAAGAATACTATAAACAGTTAAAATCCCTTGTAGTAACATCCTTACATAGTGAAAACAAGGCCTATTTTAAGTATCACATAAATAACAACATTAAAAATCCTAAATTATTATGGCGAAACCTAAAAACTACTGTCTGCCAGCTGAAACCACATAGGGATCTACCATCTCACTTTACAAATCCTACACAAATAAATAATCACTTTTTGGAAGTACCTGGTAATACATCTGTCAGCATGCTTGACATAACTTATTTCAGAACTCACAAGTATGGTGATACCACTTTTACGATCATGCCTCAATCACAGGAAGCAATTTCACGAATTTTGAGGGAGCTGAAATCGAACGCCGAAGGTTATGATAACATCTCATTGAATATGATTTTCTTAACCTTACCCTATACCCTGCCTTTCATAGCGGCCATAATAAATCGATCAATAGAAACTTCTGTATTCCCAGACATATGGAAAGTTGCCACTATTCGTCCTCTCCCTAAAACTCCAAACCCAACTACCGTTAAAGATCTACGCCCTATAAGTATTCTGCCCTGCCTATCAAAAGTTTTAGAAAGAACAGTATGTAAGCAACTTACTGATTATCTGGAAAATAACAACATCTTACCAGACTTACAATCAGGTTTCAGAAAAAAACGAGGCACAGCTACTGCGCTGCTAGATGTGACTGACAACATATTGGTCGCACAAGATAAGGGCATGTGCACTGTTTTAGTATTGTTAGACTTCTCCCGCGCATTTGACAGCATCCATACGGGCCTGCTTTTATCTAAATTAAGCTATTATGGATTTGATGAAAAATCATTATTATGGTTTCAGAGCTATTTGGATAATCGCAGGCAAATGGTGGAGCTGAAATTGAGTGATGGGACTTCTTTAATCTCTCCTCCTGCTTTTATTACTCGAGGCGTTCCACAGATTCTGTTCAATTTATACTGCACAGATATCGTTAACTGCCTCAAAAACTCACAGTATCACATATACGCAGATGACGTCCAAGTTTACTTATCTTTCAAGCCAAGTGATTATCAGTCAGCTATTGAAAAACTCAATGAGGATCTCTACCGAATAGGAAAGTGGTCGGAACGCAACTGATTGGTTCTGAATCCCCTCAAAACAAAATACATGTTGTTTGGAACCAAGTACTAAATTGCTGCGGTTCCGACTTTTCTGAACCTTACGCTCATGGGAGAATCAATCGACCGAGTTGTTCAAGCACGTAATTTAGAGTTGTATGTTGACTCTGACCTAAGGTTTGAGCATCATATAGCAGAGGCGGTGCGGAATTGCTTCTATCGTATCAAAGTTTTATATAAAATGAGACCATATCTTACGGAAGAACTAAGGATGCAACTGGTTGAGGCTTTGGTACTATCTAAGCTCAACTATGCAGATGTTGTTTACGGCCCGCGTCTGCTAGCGAGAACGAATCGGCTCATTCAACGAGTCCAAAATGCATGTGCGTGGTTCTGCTTCTCGATACCACCTAGAGGGCATGTCACAACTTTCCTCAATGAAAATGCAATTATAAAAATGAAAACTAGAAGAAAAATGCATTTGGCATGCCTTATTTTTGGTGTTATTCGATTTGCAGAGCCACAGTATTTACATGACAAACTCGACTGGTTGAATAGCCGAAGAGAATGCGCTAGAAGACAGTGCTCGCAACAACTATCGATACCGTTACATAGAACCGCATCGTTTAGAGGTAGTTTCCGCTATTCAGCCTCCAAAATATGGAATAACCTTCCCCCATCGTTGCTTTCGGCCAAATCAATAATAACATTCAGGAAGAGATTACTCATATATCGTTTAGAAGCGCAACAGCGCAACTCCAGTGTTTTATTGAGTTACGTACATCATAATTATGTAATTTCCTTATTTTTTTATTATTATTATAACTAACCCTTATAAAGTTTTCGTAAGTGTTAATAATAAGTGGTTTGAATGCAACTTCAGTGCATTCTAAATCTTCAAAAGAATATGATAGATGTCGATAACATTACGCAAGTACCAAGCCTATAAGGAATGATCTTAAATTAACGGTTCAATGTTTGATTTTCAGCTCAATCCGTAGCAAGTGATGCCACTGACTTAGTATTTTCTGTACATTATTTAAGCCCACGTGTCGTCACTTTTAGTCTTCACAACGTGCGCCTGTGCATTTCAACTCAGCAATAAGGCTTAACGGCGTTACAGGACAAAGGGAGCCCTTTTAAGGTGGAATGTGGGCGTATATTGTGCCTCTGCCTAAATGCCTCTCGGGTTTAAAGGTGGATCAGTACGAGCGGGTGGATCCTCATTGATATTTCCAATTTTAATGTTTATAACCAAACGCAGCCTTTGTGTATTACGAATATATGTATCCTCTTTTACTTTCTTAAGTAAGTTGTAAGGGGTGTTATGAGAGCCACCGAGATTCTTGAGGCCCTATTCAACGTCGCCTACTCCTACTCGTGGTACAACTTGACAAATGACGGACAAGGCTAGGGGTCTGTCTTCAAGGAAACTCTTATCCCAGCTACGGAAGAAAAATACTATACTTCAGCTGCATCCCAGACATGTTCAATACAATGTAGGAAAGTATGTAATACCTCCCTGAAAACCATTTGATCCTGAAATTCCTGTTACGCTGATAAGCAGAACTAGAAAAGCTTTAATGCAAGTATTAGCCGCAAGAGAGACAGATTTTTGGCTTGGGGACTTGATATGGTGTGAGATTACAAGGCATATTGAAGACCGTGTGAAGGGCAGTAGTGGAGGAAATCGGACTGTGACCTCTGCAGCAAGGGCTTTCCACGAAATGAATATTAAGGCTCGAATAAAGTCTGCGATTATGTGCAGCAAATTGATATCAAAGATTATCACAGCTCCTGTTGTAAATCCTAGGTCTGCGATGTGATAGTTCATTGCGATTAATAAGCAACCTCTAGTTACTGCAGGACCTCTTTTGTTTCCGGACGAATATAAATAATTACGATGGGTGCACATGAATTATGTACAACATACAAGTAACTATGTACTTGAACTGGTGGCTGCTTGACTGAGTTTTTGAGATAATTGAATTACACAAGTATTTTCGTCTACATTTCGCCCTTGACCTAACAACCTGATTACTAATGGGTGCCCGATCAGCAACTATTATATATCTTTGGCCTGGTGCTAGGCGAATGGTTAGGGACCATGTCGTGTGATTTTGATTAGTTTTGAGACCAATACATCTGGGGGAATTTCAAGGGATTAAGAAACTTTCCGGCCATGATGATGGGTGATAAGGTGACCATTTATTTGGTTCAAAACATCTTTGCAGTCATCAAGTATTTATTAGAAACAAAACCTTAAAATTAAAGCTATTCTATCATTATACATTAAACAGATCGTATTTCATCTTCTATAGAACAAGTTGCCCTCCCCTCCCCATAATCTTCTGCCTCCATACCCGATTAGTTCTTGCCGCAGTGAGTTGTACTTCTTAAAGAATAATTTCTTGAGGATACGCTTCCGACGCTTGTCTTCTTTCAGGCACGATTCTAACTTGTCCATGCAGACGTCCTCCCTGAAAGTACACGTAGGAAAAGCTTAATCGAAAGTAGTACATTTTAAGGTAAACGCGACTTCTTCCGCAACATACTTCCATCACCCTCTTAAATATCCGTGGATCCTGACGCCAACTAGGCCATTGGTGTAACTAAATAGACAATTAAAATTACGCCTTTTATAAACTAAGTAGGTACCAGATGATGCCGGGACCTTCGACCAAGTAAGCTGGGACACATTCCTGGGATTAAAAGTAGCCTATTTTTTATTTCAGAGTAAAATCTACTATCCCTGTAACAATTTTCAGCCAGATCTGTTTAGCCGTTAGAGCGTAAGAGAGGTAACAAACATCCACACATTCAGACATCTAGACTAGTAACTAAATGGTCTAAGCCAGAAATCCACACTTACAAACTTTCGCAGTTATAATATTAGTAAGAAAATAATAATTATGCAGTCAGGCGCCAGGTGTACTGAAGTCTACCCTCGACAATTTGGTAATATTGCAAATTTCTAAACACTTCGCTACTATTCCCGCCAATTTTTCAGAAAAAGGAACATTGTGTCCACTCCAGTTCAATCGCTTTGCAGCGCGAGAATACCTGGTATTTATTTTTTGGGCAGTGGGTTGTATTGAGGCTTTTCATCGGACATCCTGTCATCCCATCCTCACATACTCCCTTCGAAACTATTCATATTTTTATACAAGTATGTACCTATGTTAATTGCAGACAACGAATTAAATTACTACTCACTTATAGTTCTGGTCCAATAGTAGTTTGATGGGCTCCGTTTTGGTAAACTTGTCAGGGAGTCTTGAACCTGGTGGCATCTTCGCTAGCTCCTTCATGACACCCATGATCGTGTTTTCTAACTGCGCCAGTTTTGGCACCATTAGTCTTTTTATCACCTGTTAACGAAAAAATATTAATTACAAAGTATTTAAGTTGACTTCTCGACATGTATTTTGAAAAACTTATATGAGTGATACCAGCGAGAACGATAACTGAAATTTAAACTAATCCAGGTTGGGTTTGTAGCCAAGCAAAATGCAAAAATTAAGAATAATAGTTTAAAATTCCATGCAAATTTAAGTACCTACTGGCTTTGTTTTGAAGGTTTTTTAAGCTTCAAATACGATTTGGTAGGTATTTGAAGCGACTACGGCTCAAGCAAAAGCTATCATATATTTAATTATTTATTTACACTTTATTGTACGCCAAGTAAATAAAATCTTATTAGCTCTAAAGAATTAGGAATGTTCTTAGTCCAAAACAATCGTAATTACCTTCCCGCACCGGTTACCAGTTTTACAGGGAGTCCTGAACTTCCTCCCAAGGTCCATTACTGGTAAATTCTGGATCTGGCTGATGACATTCACGAATGTTCCTACTGCTGTATTTTTTGCTGTAAAAAATATAATCAAATATCAATGATGCTTTTTACATTTTTAACTTACCGGACTAGATTCGTTAACGTACACTTTATTGCGTTCAGAGATGAAACATTTTAAAATTTACAGTAGTTAACATTTAAAATATAAAAGTGGGGAGTTTGTGCGGAAACTCGAAAATGGCCATTTCCAGCAAAGTCTTCTCATATTCATATTCATATTCATTTATTGCACACCATATGTTCATTACAGATGTTATAAATATTACGTTAGTATAGGTACAATATGGACCCTGTCGGGCACGGCAGAAATAGAAGAGAGGAGGAAGCGATACTTACTTATTCATTCTATTAAATAATTATATTATTCTATTATTTATTAAATATTTAATGTTCATTTAATTATGCATTTAATTACTCTTCCAATTAATTTATATAATTTTTTGCACAAAGTAATAGGTAGTTTAATTAGATTTATCTTTATCAGATAATTATGTCAATTCAGATAATTTGTTCTCGATATGAACTTGGATAAAACCAAGGTAATGTTCAATGAACATGTCATGCCAGGACCAATTTAGGTCGAGGCTTGAGGTTGTCCAGGAATACACCTACCTTGGGCAGGTAACGATTTGAAAATCATAATATGGAAAGGGAAATACATAGCGAGAATGATCCGCCTGGGGTGGACAACATTCAGCAAACTGCATCGGGGTACACGTGGGATAAGACGACCCCCGCCAGATGGACCGACGAACTGAGGAACGTCACGGGGAGGTGGAGGAGGATTGTGGCTTAATTTGGGAAGATTCTGTAACATACCTCCGACAAACGTTTCTCTGCCGGATGAGCCGCCGACAGAACGTTTTGATTATGAGTTGTTCACCGACAGAACCTTTCAACTACGAACTACGAAAATCGACAACAGAATCGTTCACCAAATAAGAACTCGTCGACAAAACAAGAAAAGCCACGAAGGCTAGCCTTCTAACCTAACCTATCTGAGTCGGGGTGTTAACCATTCACTTATTATGGTTAAATGAATCGTTCTGTCGGCGAAACGTTCGTAGTTGAAAGGTTCTGTCGGTGAACAACTCATAATCGAAACGTTCTGTCGGCGGCTCATCCTGCAGAGAAACGTCTGTCGGAGGTATGTTTCAGAGCCATTTGGGAGAGACCTACGTCCAGAATTGGACTGCCATAGGTTGATTTGATTGACTCTCAGAGATAGGTACTCATACGCACTTTCAAAGCTCGTCACTACTTACCCATTTTAAGTTTCTTTGTTTTTCCTAATCTAGCAATATCTGGTTTATTCGATTCGTCCGAATTTTTACCGCCATTAACAAATGTCACTAGAACCATAGTAAATAGTAATCTTTTAAAGTAATGTTTTTTTAAATTCATTTTTTTGAGTGCTGTGTAACGCGACTTCTCGCGTTGGTGGGTAAGTTTAATGTAGTTTTTTCTCTAATACATGTTTTGTAAACATGCCTAGTTGACGAAAGGAAAACTTCACGTTAATAATGAAGTAGCGATAGAAACGATTGCGTCATTAATGTGTTTGAAAACAAATAAAAGGTTAATCGCAAACATACCGCTATTTCAATTAATCACGTTTTCAAATAAGATGCTTTTTTGATGTGACAACGTCATATAAATCGATGAACTACACGGCTGCATGCACAAAAAAATGGCGTCAAATCGGCGCAAGCGTTCGGCTTGCCCTGGACGACATGACAGCGTGCAGGGGGGACTCACGCCCCCTCCCCCCTCCCCCCCAAGAAGTGGGATTACACCTGAAAAACCCCCTAAAGACGAAGAATAGCAAAAGGCGAGGTCGCAGTGGTAGCCGTAGGTCTGTTGGGAGTCCTGGGACGTCCTTCCGAGGGCTTACCCGGGGCTCACAACCGTAGGCTGTTGGGCGTTACGTAAGGTTTTTTGGGCATAGCATCCATGAAGGATTTTCCCTCACGTTAAAAAAAAAGGATTCGGCTTGTAACGCGTCCATCTCTCTTCTCTCTTCCACTGCATAATCCGCTTTTCAAAATATGACGTGACGTTATACACCGACCTTCAGACATTAGACAGTTAGACAGAAAGACGTACTGGGAAGTTGCATGAATAGGGTTCAGTTTTTTCCCTCTGGGTACGGAACCCTAACAACCGGATAACGCGCGAGTCGGAATCGCGCATAGAAGGTTCCGTACCAAAAAGAGCAAAAAATCGTGTTTGTTGTCCCATACAACAAACTTGATTTTTTGCTCTTTTTGCTCCCCTAACCCCCTTTTTCTGGTTTTAGTATCTATTTATTCGTTGTCATAGCGGCAACAGGAATAGGTAAGTAAATGATCTGTGACTTTTCCATTTTGCTAACATTTTCGCGCTTAGAGAGGCAACTCAAGCCGAGAGTCCCGGTTACCAGACTTCGTTGCAGTTACAATCTCAGCATGCGCCTTTTTTAGGGTTTCGTAGCCAAATGGCAAAAACGGAACCCTTTTAGATTCGTCATGTCTGTCTGTCTGTCTGTCCTTCCTTGTGTCACAGCCACTTTTCTCTGAAACTATAAGGCCTATTCTTTTGAAACTTGGTAGGGGAAAGGTGTACAAGATGATCCCTCGAGGTAAGACGATCCTTTTCGATTGTGACGATACTGTGCATGCCATCTAGTTGTTTTTTCGAGAAAAGCGTAGGTTCCCGCCCCCACCGACTGCAGTCAAACCGCGATGGCTTCGTGAAGGACGATCACTATGTTTTGTGATTTTTTAAAAATTGTACAGTGTTAATCTAAAGTAAGCCTGAATTTGAAACTCCTTTACTTTTCGTGTAACCGATTTTATGTAATGATTATTATATTAGTAGCTTCTAAATATGTTCATTTGTTATAAAAACGTATTGCGGTGACTGTAGGATACTTATAGGTTAGGTTAGAGAATTTCAAATAAAAAGTAAGCTCTGGGGCAAGATGATTCGTCTGCTTCTGTACAAGATGATCCGTGGATCATCTCACCCCAATGTCTTTTTGCCCGGCTGCGCCAGCGAGGGTAATAAATTCGCGCGTATGTATGTATGTACTCGTATGTATGTTATATGTATATATACTATATGTAACAAGATAATATAGCAATTCTACATTTTAAAATAAATTAAATGATTAAAAAAATAACAAACTCAAATGCTACTGAAAAGGTCGAAACAAGCTTGATAACCCATGATATTAGGCGGTACCCACACATTTTCTTTCGGTTTATGATTTTCAAATGGGTACCGCCTGTTATCAAGCTTGTTTCGACCTTCTCAGTAGCATTCGAGTTTGTTATTTTTTTAATCATTTATGTTATTTTATTGTGGATTTTTTTTAAAAGGAAATTGCCACGTGTCACGTATCGTGGAAGACCAGCCGTGGACAGTGGGATCTATGGATGATAAAGCACTAGGGGCTGTGGCAGTTGATTATGCCTAAGGGTTGATCTCATTGTTCAAAACACATATTTGATTAAAACATTTTAAAATAATTATTTGAGTAAAGTCATTTTAACGATACCTTAAGTCGAATTTTTAATTAAACGGAGTAAAGTGACAGCAACTAATGTCACTTCTTCATACAATGCTGCATAATTTCTATGAAGAAGTGACATTAGTTGCTGTCACTTTACTCCGTTTAATTAAAAATTCGACTATAGAGATTGGGTTGGATCTGAACGGGGCAAGATGATCCTCTGGGATCATCTTATAGGTACACCTGTGTGGACAAGATGATCCTTTAGCAGACATTTAGTATAATTAATGAAACTCTTATCAATTCTGAATTTTGAGAACATAAGGTATGACAATACCTAGATAGATAAACTGACTATTCAAAACATCTTTAATATTAACATTAGATTGTACTTTCTCAGATTTACAGGCATTCTCCCTTAGAGGGATCATCTCATACCACCTTCCCCTAACTATATGTATTCTGTGAACCGCATTAAGATTATTATATAAAACTAGAAAAAAAGCAGTAAATTTTGGGAGTCCCCATACTCAGAACTGAAACTCAAATTTTTTTTTTCATCAAAACATACCTATCTATAGATAGGTCTTCAAAAATGCTATTGAGGTTTCTAACATAATTTTTTTTTAAATGAATAGTTTGCGCAAGAGACACTTCCTAAGTGGAAAAATGTGTGCCCCCCGCCCCCCCCCCCCCCCTCTAACTTCTAAACTAAGAGAATGATAAGTCTAAAAAGAATATATGATGTACATTGCTATAAAAACTACCAACGAAAATTGGTTTGAACGAGATAGAGTTAGTAGTTTTTTTTAATACGTCATAAACCGCAATTTTCGGTTAGAAAAATATTAAAATTACAACGAGCTATAAGAACTTTTATATTATGTTACTTGCTGCTACGAAACCCTTCATGGGCGAGTTTAACTCGCACTTGGCCGGTTTTTTATAGGTACCTATATGCGGAAATCCTTAACGAAGTCTATTTTTTTTTATATACTACTCAAGTGGCAGACTAGCTTACGGCCCACGAGAAGGTTGGTTACCGTAGCCTATGGACGTTTGCAACACCAGAGGCGCTACACACGCGCTGCCGACCCGGGCGCAGGTTGTGACGACCCACAGTTGAAATTTTTCAAGCCGCCCGTAAGGCCTTCAACTTGGCTTAACGACTGTCATTTTACTGACAACCGGGACCAACGGCTTATCGTGCCTTCCGAAGCACGGAAACGCTCGTAAATAAATGTCACAAAGTGGTCACCCATCCATAACCGGCCGTAGTAAATGCTGCTTATGACTGTTACCAACTGAAACCACACGGTTCCCCGCCACCTGTCTACGGCCGGAGCAAGCCATCGAAAGGATGTTCGAGGATTGCCATGAGACCTTGGATACCACTGCGGCCTTACTCGGTAACTATACCGCGTCTTCGGGGGTTGGTTCGGGTGATATCGCGCTTCTAGGGGCGTGCCTGAAACTCTCACCACAAAATAATGGAGAAATGTGCACGTATAGTATGCCTCTTCCTTCCCCTTTTAGGATAAAGGCGTAAGTATAGTTATACTTATTAATAGAGACCGGATTCGGGATCGGCATATGGCCCCAACAGGGCCCTATCCCGATGTACCTATATTTTCCTGCAGGGAGCGTTGGGTTCCCGAATGTTGGGCTACTACCGCAATAGCGCGGCGGTTGCCGGAGGTTTGAGAAAGCACAGAGCCTCAAATTTGTGAAAGGCCACCTCCAGGCTAAGCCGCCATATTCGACCCATGACTTGAGGAACACCTGCCGTGGCCCTTAAGGCTACGTCTCGGTGCGTTGCTCTTCGCGCCGTAACGAGGGTGTAACAAGTTACGCCGACACCTCAGAGCAACAGACCGCGCAGCACCCAATCGTAACCGATGTGCCACAGGAGCGGTCCAAGAACCTTTCCCTGTGGAACACCGCACAATACCTCTCACCACCCCGTCCCTATTCAGCTCGGCTCTCTCGGACAGATAAGCCCCAACAATTCGTCGGGGGTAGAAAGACACTCTGTGATAAATGAGCGCCTCCCTAACGCAGCTCCAGGGCAAGGTGTTGAAGACATTGGCAATGTCAAGAGACACCGCCATCATCACCTTACCCGTCTACTGCCCGCCGTTCTTACTGAAGCAGGCTAAAACGGTCGTGCATTCTCACACCTCAAAGAATAGATATCTATGTGAGAAAGTTCTCTTCATAAAAACATGTTACAACTAGCTTGATAAAAAAGAATAGAAAATAACAGAGAAGTCACGGTGCAGTTCATATGGTAACCATCAGTATTCAGTTGCAAATAAACTTCATTAAAAAATATACGTTCGAATTAATCGAGTAACCTCCTCCTTTTTTGAAGTCGGTTAAAAATCACGAATCAAATTTTTAGTATGTTCATCTTTAACTGACATAATATGTGACTTTATTGACAGCATTTGAATGTAAGAAGAAATAACTCCGGCGCGGCGGCGTACTTAAACGGTCCAAGCCCTATCATACCTATAAAAAAAAGGTGGCTGATCTATAATTTGACATAATTGACATTGTTGTTCTGACAATTTTATTTTGACAGTGATTCCGCTGCCTGTGCATGTGAAAATTTGTGCAATCTGACATGACATGACAATTGACATTACACAACCTCCATCTCCAATTCTCCATTCAGTTTCAACATCTTCAGTTTCCAAGTTATTGGTCCTCGTACTATTATTATTTTGATTTTACATTGTATAATGTGGGTTTACAGTTGATATAATATTGTGATTATTATTGTTTGATTATCCACATGTGTCATATTCATTGTACAAAGACAGCATCATGGGAAACAAACGTAGAGCCTACAAAACACAAGAAATAATAGAAAAAGATGTATTTACTTTTCAAGATTGGCAAGAAACACTCACTATCTTAGATTTAAATAGCAAAGGTATAACTGACTTCGACGAAAATGTAGTATTACCCCAAAATTTAGTTGAATTGAATTTGGCGAAGAATATGCTGAAAGAAGTTCCACTAATGGTGTTAAAATTAAATAAACTGAAGACTCTCAACCTTTCTAATAACAATATCGAGTTATTTGACGATACACCTAACTTCTGTAACACCATTGAAAGTCTAGATATATCCAACAACAAATTAATTAGCCTACCATTTTGGATATGGGCTGAAAACCCAAAGAGCCTCATTCAATTGAAATTGAACAATAATAGGAACTTATGGCAATCACTTGAGGATATTTATTATTTTCAAGAAATGCTACATAATACAATTTTAGTCAAAAGAATAGATTTACATAATTGTAGCTTACATCAGCATAGTAATATGAAAATAATGTCAATGTTTAAACATGTGAAGATTTTGAATATGGGTTGTAACGATAATTATTATTATAGATCTGTAAACCACATAGAAAATCTACCATGCATAGGCTTGGACAAGTGCCATGAAATTGAAGTACTAAATGTGTCTAACACACACATATACAATATACAGCATAATATAGACATGTATCAATATCTAATAGAAATAAATTTATCCCACAACAATATTAACAGTTTACCAAATGAATTTTGTAATTTGGGAACTTTAGAGACATGTATTTTATCGTTTAACCATATTCTTTATTTACCAGAAGAAATGGGCAAGTTGCAAAAATTGACTAGGCTCTATTTAGACAACAATGAATTATGCATGTTACCGGATACATTAGATAGAATAAATTGTCTGAGAATACTGGATCTATATAATAATCACTTATATGAGGGTTTTAAGGAGATGAAACAAATATATCAATATGATTTTGCTCAAAACTATGCCGATGAACCAGATGATGAAGGCTATTTGAAGAAAAAAGGAGTGTTAAGGCAGAATTGTAGCGGCAGGCTGGATGGAAGGTATTAATTCAATGGTCTTACCTTGAATTCCAGGTGTTTAATGAGGTGTTGCATAACAGTAATAAAACACACTCATAATAGAATAATAAATAAAAAAATAAATAAATATTGTTGAACATTCTCACACAACATCATCTAGCCCAAACTAAGCTATAAGCTTGTGCTATGGGATCTAGACGACTGATAGATATACTTATTTATTTCTAAATACATACATATTATACATAGAAAACACCCAAACTCCGAAACAAACATTTGTGGATCACACAAATATTTGGACCAACCCGGGAATCGAACCCAGGACCTCCAGCGCCGCAGGCGGTATCTCTACCGACTATGCCACAGAGGCAGTCGAATTAAGTTCCATCTGTAGGGTTTATAGTTTTCAGACATGTTGCCAACTTTTAAAGCATTTAGCGAACGAGTGAATGATTTCTGGAGTGGAGTTTATATAGCACTAGCTGATGCCCGCAGCTTCGCCCGCGTAAAGTTTGTTCCCGCGGGAAGTTATTCCCGGGATAAAAGGTAGCCTATGTGTTATTCCAGACTATAATGTATCTCTGTACCAAATTTCAGCCCGATCCGTTGAGCGGTTTGAGCGTGAAAGAGTAACAAACATCCACACTCACAAACTTTTGCATTTATAATATTAGTAAGATTTAGCTAACAAGTTCTGGAGTAGAGACAACTGCTCAGTAGACTAGGGGTAGGATGCCGGACAACATGAAAAAGGTTGCAGGGGTTGACTGTATGCGCAAAGTGCAGGATAATGTATTGTGGCATTATTTAGGAGAGACCTATGTCCAGCAGTGGAGTGCCGTTAGCCGATTTAATTGACGTTGATTTATATTGTTTAGCTAAGCTAGGGAATACCCTAGCCTACCTTGTAAACTTTTAACCTATAAGAGTTACACAAGCTAGCAACTGTCGAAGCGTTTTTGTTGTTAGTTTTCAGAAAAACTTCTTCGTAATGAGCTTGTAGTGGGGGCAAAAACCTTAGCAAAGACTATATTGGTCAACCAGATCTTGAATTATTATTACTGTTTAAACATTTCATAATATTTTTTTACATATCGATTCCATAGGCACATTCTGATGCGCGATAGTTAAAAGACAATATTTCCTGAATGGTTAATTGTTCTAGGGCTGTGGAGGTTGTTCATGAAGACCCGCCACAAAGCGATGAAGAACATGATAACTTAGACATGGAAGCTGATGACTTAGAACTCGAAGCTGAAAATTACACACCGGCAGGTAAGGGGTAACATGGACTAAATTTAAGAAAAATCTTATTGTATATGAAAAAAATGTCTGCTGAAATGCATTAAATGTGACTGACGCCACATTAGCATCAGGGTCTTAGAAGGTTCTTACAGGGTCGGCAGCGCAAGTGTGGCGCCCCTGGTGTTGCAAACGTTCATAGGCTGCGGTGACCACCAGTCCTTCTGGTGGGCTGTATGCATGTCTGCCACCTTAATGGTATAAAAACTATAGAAAAAAGGGTAAAGTCAATAACTAATATATTATATAGCTACAGTTCGCGTAATAAAATGACTTTAGGTACCCACTGTCTCGTAATTCTTGTATTTACTACATTATTTTATACTAGAAGAAAGAAGAACTTGCACAACAACAACGCCATTTTACGGCGTTTGAATTGTAATTTGCCCCATTATATTGGGCGTAACAAAATTGACTCTCCAAATTTCGTCACGTGACGTGGGTGGCATCAGTCAAGAAACATTACAAAAATGAAGAAAAAAAAATCACATGAATACTTAACCGTAAATCCGTTTTAAAGGTCCTATAAATTTTCATTATCACCCTTTCTATCGCTACTGAGCGGCAGTAGAAAGCGACAACGACAGCCAGACGGGTGCTCCGTATTTGTTTTGCCACGGCGACCATCTTACCTAAAATTGCCGCGGTAAAAAACGAATTCTTAGTGTGCGACAAAAAAAAATACAAAAAAATAAAAAAATTAACCCCCCTTTTTTATTAAATATTTGTATTTGATTTCCGATGCCAAGTCATCTCATGAAATTTGGAGAGGTAATTTTGTTACATCCAGTATTTATAGCTGGACAGTTTATTTATAACCATTTTCAATGGCAGAATTAAAAATGGCTAGGTCTGGGTATCCAGTCTCATTGGTCTGAAGTTTTTTTTGTTTCACTTAAATAAATTATCAACAAACCTCTCTAACCTCGGTAAACAATTTTTTGTCCCAATATTTGTTTTGTGTCATATAGCCAAAATCACAATGAATTTCTTTTAAATTTCAGTTCAAGAACCCGGCAGCCGCTGTAGCAGTCCTGAAGACTGGGACTCTGACGATTACTGGATTCCAACTATTTATACCACACCTCGAAATCCACCACGACCAATGTACCAAAATCACGGTCCCGCAGCACCAGGGGCTATGCAATGGCTCGGTTATGTAAAAAAGAAAATGTCTGAAGGAAATTTCTGCCCAATGGATATGCACCTAGCCGTCTCAATTACAGAACAAGTTAAGTACGAAAAGATGTATTACCCGGTTATTCCAAATATAATAGAGGGACAATTTGACGACTATTCTGATGACGATACGTGAGAAATAGCAAGGTGCTGAACAATGTATATACTTGGTATAGGTATTTAAACATCGAAATAGTGTTTGATTTATCAGGATATTTATCATGTGAAACCATTGTTAGCGGTGTTACGCGTCATAACCAATTGCGAAAGAGGGTAGATCGATATTGTGCTTTATATTATACTTTCAACCGCCAGTACTTCAGTACCTTCATGCATGATCATGGCGCCTGCGCCGAAATATCTGAAACAAAGGCACTTTGCAAACGACGGTGCGGGCCGGCACGGGCAATTTCACCGTGCACGATAGCGCTAAGGGAATCCTATACTACTAACGCACACGAAGGGCAAAAAGACCGCACCGCGGGTGCCCGCCGGGCAGTGACGGTGCGGCTACCCGCCATGGATCACACAAACCAGTATGCATGAAGTAACGCTGACGGTGGCGCGGGGTGGCTAGCTCAGTCAGCGTCACATTCTTTCTAATGAACTAACTGCCTCTGCCCGTTGTGTGAATTGGGTTCGAGGTGCGGGCAACGCGGGAAGACGCGGTCTTAATTACGTCGCGGGCAAAAAGCCCGGCCTGCCCCATCGTGTGCCTAGTGAGTCTTGGTAAATATTCCGTTAAGTCGAATACTAATGTGTGAACTCTTTGAAAAAGAATTCAACTTTGTAGTCTGATAATAATGGCTTTAATTCAAATAATCTTGAAAACCTTAGGCACCATCTTGTCACACACGTTTATAAGCAATACTTAGACAAAAATTTGATAAATGCTTTAATAATATTTTTTTTATTTTGCATAATATTTAGTATTACGTTACTATACGTATAGGTACGTGCCATTATCAATATTAAGGGTACTTTACCTCCAACTACCGTCTTTAAATTCCACCCTGTATAATTGTTGATGTAATTTAAAATATACACTTGCATGAAGTTAAAGCTGTAATAATCCAGAAAACCTTAAGCACCATCTTGTCACATCCATGTTACAAGCAATACTTAGACATATTATATAAATGCTTTAATAATATTTTTCTATTTTGTATATTTAGTATTATGTAGGACTGTAGATACCTATAGTATATGATTGTTGATATAATATAAAATTAATATACACTTGCATGAAGTTTAAGTAGGTATACAAAAAATATAGGCAAGAACGTTTTAAGCCACAAATACGGCCACGGTTCGGCAGAATCACACAAGCGTGCCTTGCTCAAATAATGGTCCTTCGAGCCGGATCACTTGACTGTCATAGAAGATGCGGGCTATCTTACTTCTTACTAATAATACAAACGCGAATGTTTGTGAGTGTGGATGTTTGTTACTCTTTCACGCTCGAACGGCTGAACGGATCTGGCTGAAATTTGGTACAGGGATACATTATAGTCTGGAATAGCTCATAGGCTACTTTTTATCCCGGGAATAACTTCCTACGGGAAGCGGGAACGGAAACAAATTTTAAGCGGGCGAAGCTGCGGGCATCAGCTAGTATGTATATAAAGACATCTATTACGGCCACGATTCGACAGAATTGGAGCACAAGGGTGCCTTGCTTCAAAAATTGTCCATTGAGTCGGATTACCTGACTTTCGTAGAAGATGCGGGCTATCTATACTAATACTAGCTGATGCCCGCAGCTTCACTCGCGTAAAATTTATTCCCGCTCCCCTGGGAACAAATTCCCGGGATAAAAGTATGGGGATCCGCGGATAAGTCCCGGGATATAAGACTATGTGTTATTCCAGACTATAATGCATCCCTGTACCAAATTTCAGCCAGATCCGTTCAGCGGTTCGAGCGTGAAAGAGTAACAAATATTCTCACTCACAAACTTTCACATTTATAATATTAGTCAGAAGTAAGATTATAAAGAGGTAAAATTTGATTGTTAGTTTGCATCGAATAGGCTCCGAAACTACAGGACCGATTTGAAAAATTATTTCATTGTTGGGAGGCTACACTCTTTGCGGTGAACATAGGCTATATTTTATTCCCGTATTCCCACGGGAACGAAAATTACGCGGGTGAAACCGCGTGACGTCCGCTAGTATGTGTTCAAAGACATCTATTACGGCCACGGTTCGGCAGAAACGGTGCACCAGGGCACAGATTAAATAATAGTTACTACGTAACAGATACATCACTCCCATACTTAACCTCAAAAATATTAGCTAAAACATATCGCTACAGTGGAAAACATTCTCTACGACGTATTTCGAGAGTCGAGTTTCGTGCGCACACCGTATGATTGCGTCATCGAGTGACAACTATTGTCAACATTAGGGTTGTAAGCACGGAACAAAAATACATATAACTACAAAAACAATAAACACAGTGTCTGAAAAAGAAACTTTATTATATTTTATAACTTCTTCTTTACATAAAAATTATATTGTATCTAGCTGATGCTCGCAGCTTTGCCCGCGTAAAAGTTTGTTCCTTTTCCCGCTTCCAATGGGAACTTATTCCCGGGATAAAAAGTAACCTATGTGTTATTCCAGACTATAATCTATCCCTGTATCAAATTTCAGCTAGATCCGTTGAGCCGTTAGAGCGTGAAAGAGTAACAAACATCAACACATCTACACATCCGCACTCAAACACTTTCGCATTTAATTTAAGAATATTAGTAAGAAGTAAGATGAAAAAAAAAGCAACACTAAATAAAGCGAAATATTATTTTACGCGGGTAATGTACATTTGCTGTGCGCACTTCGCTCGGTCTGGCGTGTGGCAGCCCTCTGCCGGTCGGCCACGTTAGTTCTGCTACGTTATACTTAGGAGTAGGTGCTTATAACACGACTTGTAGCGAGTGACGGAGGCCTGACCAGGGTGCCTTGCTTCATAAATTGTCAATTTAGCCGGATTACGTGCCTGTCGTAAAAATTGCGGGCTATATGTATAGTATAGGTAAAGACATTCGTGCTTTCTTTTAAAATACTATTACGGCCACGGTTCGACAGAATCGGTGCACTAGAGTGCCTTGCTCAAAAAATGGTCCTTTGAGCCGGATCACCTGCCTGTTGTCGAAGATGCGCACTATCTGTATATAAAGACATTAGTGCTTCCTTCTAAAATACTAACTAGAAAATTTTGTATATATGACAGAGTATACCTTATTGCGTGGAAGGAGAGGCAGGCACCATCCGGCCACTAGTTATATGTCAGTCTGGGGCCGTTGCACTCATAGCTGTTACAAAGAAAATGTTACCATTATTATTTGCATCCTTTGACTTAACTCGAACCCCGATGCTGTTAGGGCTCGTGCATTCTCGTAAAGGAATCCATTTTAAATTTATAGTCATTTACAAAATTTTATCGAATAAAATATTAATTTGAAAATAAATTAGTTTTAAAACACGCTTTATAACCTTGAAACCTAGTCGTGGTCAAAGTTTATTACAAGACTTTTCTAAAAAATCCAAACACGGCTATAATACGATGTTTCGTCATGAAGTTCCAGTTCATATCATCCGGCTCCATCATCAGATCAGTTCGATAGTACCATTATTATTGTATTGTCATCAGAACTAACATACGGCTGGCAATTTTCATGACGTTACGATCTTTGGAAGATGGTTAAATTAGTCACAATAGATTCCATTACATAGTTAGGTATACATAAAGGTCGACCTAAAGAAGCGTGTTAAAAAGCTTAATTTATTTTAAATGGAGTGTTTTCTACACTCATTAAAATCCAACCATTTACACATCGCGGGGCCTTTCGCATTTTGCGGTATTGCTATCTTTTTCTTACGCTTTGAGACGTCAGTAATTAGAGCGAGATACACATCAAATATCGAATTCTGTTTATCTCGTGTTTATTCAATCGTACGAGTATGACTAAAATGTAAAAGTATGACAAAAAAATTCTCACTCATTTCATGTATTTTGTGATAACCAATAAACTTGACATTCAAATGCATATTGCAGTTTTTTTTTATTTTAATTGTAGCCAACGCGGGCGTTAGCTTAACGATATACCTACTACGATGCGGGTATCGTAGTAGGTATATCGTTAAGTAAGTACTAAGGTTAAGTATAATATATTCAGCCTGTGTTTTTCAAGACTTTATTCTGTTCCTGTACCAAATCCGCCAAGCCTGATTTGATGAAAAACACTGTCATTTACTGATCTTACCACTGAAGAAGAAGCGCTCGCTAGTAGCCCCGCAGACTGTTTTCTGTAAACGATCACCGTAGTAAGCAACATTTACTGTGGCTGGTTATGCTAATCGTGGCGTGACCATATGCATTTGCATATGATCACGCCACGATTTGTGCTTATTTACAACTGCAAATATTAGTTCCCTTCCGACCTGGGTTTCGGATTCGTAATCAGACTACCGAATCCAGGCACTGGATAAACAGTTGCCTCTCCAGGTATCTGTGGACATGGGCTCGTGTTTGAACAATGTTATCAGTGCTGACAAAATTATATGAAAACTAGCTGATGCCCGCAGCTTCGCCCGCGAAAAACTTGAACTTCCCGTGGGAACTCATTCCCGGGATAAAAAGTAGCCTATGTGTTATTCCAGACTATAATCTATCCCTGTACCAAATTTCAGAAAGATCTGTTCAGCCGTTAGAGCGTGAAAGAGTAACAAACATCCACACTCACAAACTTTCGCATTTATACCTAACTAGCTGATGCGCGCGGCTTCGCCCGCGTGAAATTTTGTTCCCGTTCCCGCTTCCCATGGGAACTTATTCCCGGGATGACAAATAGCCTATGTGTTATTCCAGATTAAAATCTACCTAGGTACCAATTTTCAGCCCAATCCGTTCAGCCATTACAGCGTGATTGAGTAACAAACATCTAAACATCCAAACATCTTCACAAACTTTCACATTTATAATATTAGTAGGATATATTAGTAGGTAAGAAGTAAGATTATATACATATAGGGGATTATTCCGTTAATCCACCCCAAAAAATCCACCCAATTGGGGTGGATAACCGGAATTACATGTTATGGTATGTCCGGAAATCCACCCATGGGTGGATTTCCGGATCTATTCATGATAAATAAAAAAGATCTCAAAAAAAACAAAAGAAGATCGAAAAAACAAATGAAGATCGGCAAAACAAATGAAGATCGTCTAAACAAATGACGGTCGAAATAACAAATGAAGATCGGCAGAACAAATGAAGATCGTCAAAACAAATGACGCTTGGATAAAAAAATGACGATCGAAAAAACCAATGAAGATCGGCAAAACAAATGAAGATCGTCAAAACAAATGACGGTCAAATAAACAAATGACGATCGGAAAACAAATGAAGATCGGCAAATAATCTAGCTGCGTTTGCCATTGAAAAAAATAGGTGCCAGCAATTCTCGATCTTATGAATATGCATAATATTTATTTATTTTTTACATAGTCATGATCAGTAATGTCTGTTAACGCCTAAAAGAACATTTTTAGAGAAGTGTCATTAAGGTCGAGATTTGCTTGAACCTATTTTTTTGAATGGCACACGTATCTAGATTACAAAAAATGGCTGCAAGTAATTTTTGACCCTCAAAAATCAACAAGACTGAAAGCTCAAATATCAGAACTCAGAACTCAAATCCCAAAACTCAAAGCTCATACTTAGGTCTTTTGTTTTATTAAGTTGCAATTTTTTTATCGGTTTTCATTTCTTTTCGATCATTATTTATTATGATGATCTCCATTTGTTTTTGATCGTCATTTGTTTATCTGACCGTCATTTATTTTGTCGATCTTCATTTGTTTTGTCAATATTCATTTGTTTATCCGACCATCATTTGTTTTGTCGATCTTCAATTGTTTTGTCAATCTTCATTTGTTTATCCGACCATCATTTGTTTTGTCGATCTTCATTTGTTTTTTCGATCGTCATTTGTTTATTCGACAGTCATTTATTTTGTCGATCGTCATTTGTTTATTCGACCGTAATTTGTTTTGACGATCTTCATTTGTTTTGCCAATCTTCATTTGATTTTCGATCGTCATTTGTTTATCCGACCGTCATTTGTTTTGACGATCTTCATTTGTTTCTTTTGATTCATTTGCTTTGCTGATCTCCATGTGTTTTGTCCATCTTCGAAATCCACCCATTTCATGGGTGGATTAACGGACTAATTGGATTAATAATATATAATTCCGGAAATCCACCCCTTGGGTGGATTTTCGTGGGTGGATTACCGGACTATTTTGATTAATAATATATAATTCCGGAAATCCACCCAAGGGCTGGATTTTTATGGGTGGATTAACGGACTAATCCAGATAAAGACGTTTTAAAATTAAATTTTGTGTATTAAACTTAATATAACACAAGTTCATGAGCATCCTAAAGCTGCATTTATTTCTTTCAGTATTTCTTCATGAATGATGTTCCTATTTTGTCTAGTAACCTGAAAAAAAAAGTATTGAAGTGTACCTATTGAAATTACTTTCTGACAACTGTGAAAAGGCCTCCATCTATAACAGCATCTTTGTCTGGCAGGCCAATCTAGAAGTTCATGGAAATCCACTAACAAATACTGGTTCCGTACAATCCTCAACATAGAATACCAGTTTAAACCTGGGTGGATTTTTAAACACCAACCAATGGAGGTAAGGTCACTTGGAACACCTTTCACAGTTTTAAGAAGCCTGGAGGAGGAGGTGCAATGGTTAAGCATCTACCAATTTTAACCGTTTAAACTCTTCATCCCTAAGTCCTCAAACTGAATGTCAGGCTTGCGGGGCGACGGCGATTGCGGTATGGCACAGGAGAGTAGGCAACTTCGTACAAACGCACCGAGCGCGGTTCGCTTGTGTGCGAGCGCAGTGCCGCCTTTCTCTCTGGCGCGGCGCCGCGCTCTCGCCGTCCGTCCGCTCGCTGCTGTCATCTAGTTTGAGGCCTTAGCTAGCAAAAGACCCTTAGGGGCGGCAGTGATGCCAGATTGGGGGGATTCCCCCCAAATTTGGGGGTTTTTTATAGTTGTGGGGGGAAATTTGGGGGGGCAATATTTTTGGGGGGATATTCGGAGGGAAAATAATGGGTTTGGAGGGAATTGGGTGCAAGCCAGTGATTTGAAATCCGTGATTTTTATTTCATTCTTTTAAAATTAAACTATGAACACTATACTAAATATAGAATTAAATATCGCGCGTGTGAATCACAAATGTTTGTTCTGGAGTTTAAGTGTTTTCTATGTAAAATAAGTATGTATTTAGAAATAATTATGTAAGTATGTCTATCAGTCATCTGGACCCCATAGCACAAGCTTAAATTAGATTAATTTGGGCTAGATGATGTTGTGTGTGAATGTCCACAAATATTTATTTAATTACGTGTCTTCACTTTGCAAGAGACGAACACGCACGTTTTCTATGGGACTAGGTGCTCTGGAAACCCTGTAAAAAATATATTTTTCTTGTAATCCTAATTGTAATAAATATGAAAGTTTGTAAAGATGTTTGAATGATTGTGGCTCTATGCCACATTAACAATTGAACCGATCTGGTTGAAAATTTGTTGGTAGATAGACCAGTGTTTAGAATTCTAGATTAAAACATAGAATATTTTCTATCCTATGGAAATCTAGAGCAATAAAACTATGTGACGCGGGTGGCGCCGCAGGTATCCTCTTGTTAATATCTTAATAATTATTGTTCTGTAAATTTTGGGGGGTTTTTTTGAGAAAATCCTACATTTTGGGGGTTTTCGGAATATTTTTGGGGAAAATTCTAAACAGTCATCTGGCAACACTGAGGGGCGGCGATGCGACGAGTGGCTGAGTGAGAGACAAACGACGCCACGCGCTGGTTGTACTTCGCAGCGCGCTCGCCCACGAGAACTCAAAGAGCGCGCTGTCAAATGCAAATGTTTTCCTGCACCATTCTGCCTTGAATGTAGCACGGCGATTCAAGTGGAGTCGCGACGTTACGCTAGCATAAAAATAGCTCTTCGTGGAGATGATCCGACGAGAGTAGGGTGGATCCGTCGCGATTCTTCCGCTCGTGGGGACGGCCACAAGATCACTTTACTTAGCTCCAAAGACCCTATGGCCTCTCTATACTTAAATACTGTAGATAAGCTTAAATAAATGTAGAACCAACCGTCCACACTCTTCCTTGTTTATGGTTTCGTATATTCTCTATCAGCTGATCACCTTTTCTTATTGGTATGGTAGCTAATACTGTGAAGTCTGATGCTTCATCAAAAATAGTTTTTATAGCCGCTTTGAATGGCTGACTGAAGAATTCCATCTTGCCTATTTCATCTATTACTAAAATGTGCGGTTGGGGATCATTTGGCTGCAGATAAAATATTGTTATTGATTAGTTGAAAAAAAAATGTCTTCCCGAACATATAAAGGCAGCCCAGTCCACCAAGATTTCAAAACTCAAAATTAACCTCCTCTGTGAGTAATCTACTACAACCAAAGAATGAGGTTCCAGTTTAGATGTAACACTTCCAACAGGGTTGTAAGTAAGCCATATCATAGCTGCTTCAAAGTGCCAATAAAAGGTGAACCAGGCTTCAAATCCAGGAAGAATTTTGGAAGCAACTAGGAAAATGCTGTCATAGAATTACAGCATTTTCCTAGTTATAATGGTACATTACAACGGTGTTATATGTCTATGTGCTTAGTGATATTATAAATCTTTATGCAATGAGAAGTGGTATCAAGTAAAATTTAGATTACTTAATAAGGACACAACTGTAGGATTAAGAAGTTAGGTATTAACCTTCTTCATAGCCTGCAATGCAATACTTTCAAATTCGTTGACTAAAACACCATATTTTCCGACTTTGTACTTTATCGGTGCTGGTAACTGGTTCTGGTCACGGGCCAATCGGCCTCTTATACCATCCAAAGTGACAATATCAAAGCCTTCTCTGATCCCACCTTTCCTAACCTCTTCCGTGTAAAAGCCCGAAAGCTTAACAGCTTTGCCGGCTATAGATGAAGAAAGTTTCTTTGTGAGAGTTGTCTTACCAACTCCTGCAATAACGCAAACATTATGTTAATTATTTTTTTAATCATAGTAAATGATAACACATGGAGTGATTCAATTTTATTGCTACCTTACCAGGCTCGCCAGTAAGTATGAAAAATTTCAACTTATGATTAGACATTTTGCTGTCTTGTATGTTGTTATTTTATGGTAGTTAAATTTATTAACATAATTTAGCTCGCACAGTCAATAAACTCAATGTTTTAATTAAATATTTTAATGAAATTAATTGTTTTGTTTTGATACCGAGACTTAGTTTGAATTGATTTCAGATTCTTTTAATTAGTTCAGAAACTACTGAACCGATTAGAAAAATTCTTTCACTGTTGGAAAGCTACATTTTCGCCGGGTGACGAAGAATAAATTTTATTCCTGATTTCCCACTGAAACGGAAACATTGCGTTTCCGTTTCAGTGGGAAATCAGGAATAAAATTTATTCTTCGTCACCCGGCGAAAATGTAGCTTTCCAACAGTGAAAGAATTTTTCTAATCGGTTCAGTAGTTTCTGAACTAATTAAAATTTATGGTTTCGTATATTCTCTATCAGCTGATCACCTTTTCTTATTGGTATGGTAGCTAATACTGTGAAGTCTGATGCTTCATCAAAAATAGTTTTTATAGCCGCTTTGAATGGCTGACTGAAGAATTCCATCTTGCCTATTTCATCTATTACTAAAATGTGCGGTTGGGGATCATTTGGCTGCAGATAAAATATTGTTATTGATTAGTTGAAAAAAAAATGTCTTCCCGAACATATAAAGGCAGCCCAGTCCACCAAGATTTCAAAACTCAAAATTAACCTCCTCTGTGAGTAATCTACTACAACCAAAGAATGAGGTTCCAGTTTAGATGTAACACTTCCAACAGGGTTGTAAGTAAGCCATATCATAGCTGCTTCAAAGTGCCAATAAAAGGTGAACCAGGCTTCAAATCCAGGAAGAATTTTGGAAGCAACTAGGAAAATGCTGTCATAGAATTACAGCATTTTCCTAGTTATAATGGTACATTACAACGGTGTTATATGTCTATGTGCTTAGTGATATTATAAATCTTTATGCAATGAGAAGTGGTATCAAGTAAAATTTAGATTACTTAATAAGGACACAACTGTAGGATTAAGAAGTTAGGTATTAACCTTCTTCATAGCCTGCAATGCAATACTTTCAAATTCGTTGACTAAAACACCATATTTTCCGACTTTGTACTTTATCGGTGCTGGTAACTGGTTCTGGTCACGGGCCAATCGGCCTCTTATACCATCCAAAGTGACAATATCAAAGCCTTCTCTGATCCCACCTTTCCTAACCTCTTCCGTGTAAAAGCCCGAAAGCTTAACAGCTTTGCCGGCTATAGATGAAGAAAGTTTCTTTGTGAGAGTTGTCTTACCAACTCCTGCAATAACGCAAACATTATGTTAATTATTTTTTTAATCATAGTAAATGATAACACATGGAGTGATTCAATTTTATTGCTACCTTACCAGGCTCGCCAGTAAGTATGAAAAATTTCAACTTATGATTAGACATTTTGCTGTCTTGTATGTTGTTATTTTATGGTAGTTAAATTTATTAACATAATTTAGCTCGCACAGTCAATAAACTCAATGTTTTAATTAAATATTTTAATGAAATTAATTGTTTTGTTTTGATACCGAGACTTAGTTTGAATTGATTTCAGATTCTTTTAATTAGTTCAGAAACTACTGAACCGATTAGAAAAATTCTTTCACTGTTGGAAAGCTACATTTTCGCCGGGTGACGAAGAATAAATTTTATTCCTGATTTCCCACTGAAACGGAAACGCAATAACAAGAGCAAAATAATATAATACAGATCAGTGAAAATATTGAACGAATCAAAACAAAACAAAACGAAAATGATCAGACAAATCGAGACAGCGGAAACAGATCACTGTCATTGACAATGACGACAATGACAATTGACATGACAGATAGAACAACTTTTTTTTTATGACCCTAGGATCAAGTGTACCCCAAGGAACTTATACTTCTAACTGGAATGCTTACGAAATCACAAAAACAAATTAAAATTGAACTTTATTTTCAATGGCATTCGGTTTATATTGCATTACTTCATGTCAGAGGTAAAAAACGTTCCCGAGCAGGACAACGACTTAAGGGGATTCTTCTCTTTCTTGCAACGCAGTATGTTGTAAGTGGTAATAAAAAGAAACAGACGGTAGTTTTTATGACCAGTAGTAGACCAGATCAGAGGTAACAGTTTTCATACGTGCTGGTTAATACGCGTTAATGTTTATTTTAATAATTAATGTTTTAACTTCAAAATTCTATTATTTCAATATTTCATACATTATTGGTGTTACGTAAAATAAATTTATTTGAAAAATAATAACTATTGGTAGTAACTCATAAATTACGCATGGCAACTCTGAAGATTCATTGTGGTGCCAACACGGTACGTTCTAGATCGGACTTACTTTTAATAAAATAAATATTTGTGGATGTAGCCCAAATTAAGCTAAAACAAGCTTGTGCTATAGAATCTAGACGACTGATATACATACTTATATAATTCTAAATACATACATATTATACATAGAAAACACCCTAACTCCGAAACAAACATTTGTGGATCACACAAACATTTGTACCGACCCAGGAATCGAACCCAGGACCTCCAGCGCTAATGAACAAGTTTTAAATTACTAGGAAATTAGATTGATGTGAGATTTTTGTGTAGGTAGAATGAAATTTCTCTTTCCCAATATTCTTACCGAAAGCAAAAAGGGGATAGATACTTCGGTAAAAATATATACATATACCTATTTGATTGTATGATACGATAGTTGGTTTTATGTAGTTTCCATCCCCTCTTTCCTTTGTGTATGAAAAGCATAGGCCGACATCCTACAACCCTGGCTGCGTAATATTTGATACGTAAGAATCTAAACAAAAGTATAAGTTTGGTTTCCGACTTTTTGATAATGATAAATAAGACGTTCGGCCCCTCTCCCCTAAACCGTCATACGTAATTATACGTGCGGCACGCTATAATTTTTGACATATCAACTAAGTTACGATATTGACCGAGTAAAACGGTCTAGTCATTAGTAGTTGAGTTGATAAAGTAGTAGATATTAGGTGGTACTAAAAGGCCTTGTAAAAAAAGAGAGAGCAAGCAAGCTCTGCCAAATTCTCTTCGTACCTACTTAACGGCCATCATGCCGAGCCGGTAGTGTAAGAATGGCTCCACATGGGTAATAACTGATCTAGTACCTTATTCATTAATTTTAAAAATTTCACGTCAATTATTGCAAGTCATTCAATTCGTCAAATTATTAAATTGTCTTCTGCAAGACCTAATTAAAACATACATAACTGTAAGTTCCACAGATATCATTTATTTTCACAGACGTACAATAGGTAGCAGACGAAACATTAATTATGTTTGTGTGCGTTGGTCTTTCCATTCCGCTCGCTCTAAGGGGTTAGTGAATGCTGCTATCTCGTTTCTACACGTATAACAACACTATACATGACATTTAAAAAAAAATGACGTACGCCTGGTTTTTGAAAGGTTTAAGCTGCCGATGCTGCAGTTTGACGTATTAGATA
Source organism: Miltochrista miniata (assembly GCA_933228765.1). Lineage (NCBI taxonomy): Eukaryota > Metazoa > Arthropoda > Insecta > Lepidoptera > Erebidae > Miltochrista > Miltochrista miniata. Next base: position 39,785,833 of record OW121748.1, read on the forward strand.
CCTCTAATTAATGTAGGGGCCAAACTCAGGCACTTCTTTTCAAGATTAAATTTAATGCTAACATAAAAATAAGTGTGGCAAACTGTGATTCAGCATTTAATTAGTTCAGAATTGCATTTTAATATAATGCCTGTAATCTTCGATGATATTGAGTATACAATATAATTAAAAATGAAGCCCGATTACCGTGGTCACGGCATCACGCGTGAAATGCTGGACCGATTTCGCTAATTCTTTTTTGTTGTGTTTGTTTCTGTCAGGAGAAGGTTTTAAAAAAATTGCTGCAAAACTATTAGCAAAAATGGTTTTTATTGCGATTTTGAATCGGATCATAGAACTGAAAACTCCGAAATGGAAACCGGGAACAGAAAGACTAAGAGATAATTTTGCAATCCAATATAGCCGCCGCGTCGAAATCACAAAATTTCATGATGGGTATCGTTTAAGGGGGATTTTGGTACGCTGAGTACGAATCACATGATAATTTTGCAATCAAATATGGCCGCCGCGCCGAAATCACAAATATTCATGATGGGTATTGTTTAAGGGGGATTTTGGTACGCTGAGTACGAATCTCATGATAATTTTGCAATCCAATATGGCCGCCGCGCCGAAATCACAAAATTTCATGATGGGTATCGTCTAAGGGGTTTTTTTGTATGCTGAGATCGAATAACATGATAATTTTGCAATCCAATATGGCCGCCGCGCCGAAATCACAAAATTTCATGATGGGTATTGCTTAAGGGGTTTCTTGGTATGCTGAGTACGAATCACGTGATAAATTTGCAATCCAATTTGGCCGCCGCGCCGAAATCACAAAATTTCATGATGGGTATCGTTTAAGGGGGCTTTTGGTACGCTGAGTACGAATCTCATGATACTTTTGCAATCCAATATGGCAGCCGCCCTGAAATCACAAAATTTCATGATGGGTATTGTTTAAGGGGGATTTTGGTACGCTGAGTACGAATCTCATGATAATTTTGCAATCCAATATGGCCGCCGCGCCGAAATCACACAATTTCATGATGGGTATCGTTTAAGGGGAAATTTGGTACGCTGAGTACGAATCTCATGATAATTTTGCAATCCAATATGGCGGCCGCGCCGAAATCACAAAATTTCATGATGGGTATCGTTTAAGGGGAAATTTGGTACGCTGAGTACGAATCTCATAATAATTTTGCAATCCAATATGGCCGCCGCGCCGAAATCACAAAATTTTCGTGATGGGTATCGTTTAAGGGGTTTTTGGTATGCTGAGTACGAATCACATGATAATTTTGCAATCCAATATGGCGGCCGTTCCGAAATCACAAAATTTCATGATGGGTGTCGTCTAAGGGGTTTTTTGGTATGCTGAGTACGAATCACATGATAATTTTGCAATTCAATATGGCCGCCGCGCCACCGTTGTTAAATTTCATGTTGGATATTGTTTATGGGGTTTTTCGGTATGCTGAGTAAGAATTTCAGGTTAATTTTGCAATCCAATATGGCCACCGCGCCACTGTTGCGAGATGATTATAATAAAGGTTTTTGAACGTTTTGCCGCCTGTCTGTATGATCGTTGTGTTGTTTATGTACATATTATTTTTATATCTATGTTTGTTTTTCTCTGTTTTTATTATTATTTTTTTATAAAAGGTTACTGTTGTTTGGTCTATGTGCGGTGTGATCTAAAATAAAAAATATTTTCTTTCTTTCTTTCTTTCTTTCTATTTCTGTCAGTATGCTGAGATACCAACGATTCACGATATCCAACATGAAATTTTACAACGGTGGTTCGGCGGCCATCTTGGATTGCAAAATTGACCTAAAATTCGTATTCAGCATACCAAAAAACCCCTTCTACGATATGCAACATGAAATTTTGCAACGCTGGCGCAACAGCCATCTTGAATTGCTAAATTAACCCGAAGTTCGTACTCGGCATACCAAAAAACCCCTTATATATACGATATCCATCTTGAAATTTTGTGATTTCGGCGTGGCGGCCATATTGGATTTCAAAACTATCATGTGATTCGTACTCAGCATACCAAAAAACCCCTTAAACGATACCCATCACGAAAATTTTGTGATTTCGGCGCGGCGGCCATATTGGATTGCAAAATTATCATGAGATTCGTACTCAGCATACCAAAAAACCCCTTAGACGATACCCATCATGAAATTTTGTGATTTCGGCGCGGCGGCCATATTGGATTGCAAAATTATCATGAGATTCGTACTCAGCGTACCAAAATCCTCCTTAAAAGATACCCATCATGAAATTTTGTGAATTCGGCGCGGCGGCCATATTGGATTGCAAAATTAACCCAAAATTCGTACTCAGCATACCAAAAAACCCCTTTTATGATTGCAACATGAAATTTTACAACGGTGGCGCGGTGGCAGTATTAGATTGCAAAATTAACCTGAAATTCGTACTCAGCATACCAGAAAACCCCCTAAACGATATCCAACATGAAATTTTACAATGGTGGCGCGGCGGCCATATTGGATTGCAAAATTAACCTGAAATTCGTACTCGTACTACTATTTTTTTCCCAAAAGCGTTTGACATCTTAGATCGTTTGTCCACCTATTTATAATCCGGACCAGTGTGCGGCCAGCCAGCCGCAACAAAAAAAGCGCATTGATGTTACGAGTTGGATCAAAACTTTATACATTGTATCATTACAAGGCGCGCATTGCAATGCTCGGATCACCTGCTTCACTGCTGTAACCTCGTCTTGTATCATTACAAGGTGCGCATTGCAATGCTCGGTTCACCTCCCACACTGGCTGTAATTCTCGACTCGTAACATGACATTACGCGCGAATGCTCCCGGTGAGGGAGCACCTTTAGAAAAAAATGATGTTTTGTAACATCATTTTTTTCTAAAGGTGCTTTAGCCTCAATAGCATTTTTGAAGACCTATCTATGGATACCCCACACGTATGGGTTTGATGAAAAAAAATCTTTTCGTTTCAGTTCTGAGTATGGGGACCCCCAAAATTTACTGCTTTTTTTTAGTTATATTTAAAAATCTTAATGCGGTTCACAGAATACATCTACTTACCAAGTTTAAAGTACATCGGTCTTATAGTTTCGGAGAAAAGTGGTTGTGACATTCGGACGGACAGACAGACAGACATGACCAATCTATAAGGGTTCCGATTTTTGCCATTTGGCTACGGAACCTTAAAAGAGGTATTTTAAGATACTCTTATTTCATTAAAATAAATCTTATTGAACTAGGCGGCTAACTCCTTCCCTGTAGTTGCGTTAGTGTGTGTGGTTTTTATATGTGTTAGTTTTGGCGTACTTTTCGATCTCTAATGCTTTGTCTGCTACTTATTGTAAGTCTGTGTTTATTTTATTATTGTGTACCTATGTCTTTCAACATAGTAAGAAAATATTGTCTCACTGGCTAAAGCGTCTGCATGGACACATTAGTAGAAAGAGATAGCATCCCCTTTTCTAGCTTTCCTTCTCCGGAACGCTTTTGATGTGCACGTGAGCATTCCAGTTAGAAGTATAAGTTCCTTGGTATACCCATACTTGATCCTAGTTATGACTTGGTTACATAGAGCAACGCGAACTGTCTGAGGGGAGACGGCATAGAACGATTGCTCGGTACAAAATTTTCTGTCATATTTTGCGGGTGGCGGGGGGAAATCTTCCTTCAGTTTGTATGAAACTGGGCACTTTTTGTCGTCGTTATGTCACATTATTGCCAGAGGGGTTTGAAAGCTTTGGCCCCTCCCTCTGTAGAGGCGCGCGATGCTCTGTGCTTGGTTATGACCATATGGGGGGGGGGGGACTTTTTCTAAACAGTTTTGGCCTGGCCTCTCAGCCAAAGACCTATGGGGAGACCCCTTTCATATTTTCTTCCTGATTTCAGTGTTTGTGGTTTCCGAGATACAGTACAGCCTCGTGATCGTTAATACTTAGATGGACAGTGCGCAGTGAAGTCTCAGTATTAATGTTATCGTTATCAGGCAGCGCGATCTCTGTCTATAATATACATATAGATCTTAAAGATCTCTGTCTATTATATACATATATTTAGTTACCTTAGCTTAATCGAACACAACAAAATAAAAATATAATTATAGCAAGGATAAATACAATATTACCAGTTTTGCTAATTCCACCCAGCAAAACACATAGCTACTTGAAAGAGTCGGATTCTAAAGTGCTAATTATTGCTATCTTTGTCAAACCTATGAAAAATTCTGTTGTTGTTTCTTTTCAATTAGGCTGTCAATTCAATTTAATCTTATCAGTACCTACAGTAGGTAGGTAACTTTTATCACCGTGCTAAAGTTCATTCAACAAATAATTCGCCGGTATTACGTTTTGGGCGTATTATCTTTTAGTTTTGCATAAGAAATACGACAAAATAGTCGTTTAATAAGAAGAAAATGGCCTCCGTCGGTGTTGTAACCCGTGTTTTACTTGGAAAGAATGCCATCAACAAAGTGGCTGCTGCTAATACCGGTTTTATCAAATTCTACAGCACAGGTGCGTACATGAGCACATTTCTTTTTATTTTTTTTCCATGGTTCATCAAGATTATATAATAGGCCAGCGTTTAACCTTTAAAATAAAATATAAAAGAAATTCATGATGCTCATGAAAGTTATACTGTATGTGCTCAACAACTTTTGAGTAAGAATAGTTAAACCCAATAAAATTGGTTACCGGCGCAGCTATATGGCATCTTTCTCGTAAGTCCAAGCACGCATGAGCAATGGTACTTAATTTTTAAGTTTAATGTCCACTGTAGCCTGTTGTATTACATGAAACTGGACCGATGTGAGTTTACTCACAGGCTTTTTACTGTTCATTACTTTCACATTTTAAATGCACTTGGAGGATATCGTTGCTGTATTAGTATGTGCCGGAATAACAGTCTGATGCAGATTATTAATGTCAAAATGCCTTGCCTGTTTTTAAATAAGTTTTATTCTCAACTAGTGGACGTCACGCGGTTTAACCCGCGTAGCTCCCGTTCCTGTGGGAATACGGGAATAAAATATAGCTATGTACACCGGGAAGAGTGTAGCTTCCCAACAGTGAAAGAATTTTTCAAATCGGTCCAGTAGTTTCGGAGCCTATTCTATGCAAACAAACAATAATCAAATCTTTCCTTTTTATAATATTTTTATTGTCAATGGGATCTAGGTTAATTTCAAAAATGCAATAATTGATAAACTTTGTAAATCAGAGAATAAATTTTTGATTGACAACTTGGTTCTTTTTTTTTTTGCTATACTGGGTGTTTCTTTTAGGGTGTCAAGCCGCCACTAGCTGGTAGCAGGGTTCCATACCTATCGATTTAACCCCCATGTATGTTCTACGATTTTTTGTAGTTTTCGAGATATTTTTTTTTTCGTTATTTTTTATAATTACGTGTCCACGTGGCTTTCTTCTTTATGGTTCGACTTTTCTTGGATATTTTTTTATTATTATAATGCCTATTGATTGCAGTATTATGGACAAAATAATCTCCTTCCTAACTTTGTGATACAAGATGTAAAAAATCGATAATAAAAATAGGGAATTATGCAGAACATTATATCTCGAAAACTACAAAAAATCGTAGAACATACAGTGGGGTTAAATCGATAGGTATGGCACCCTGCTACCAGCTAGTGGCGGCTTGACACCCTAAAAGAAACACCGTGTATATGTAGGTAGGCATTACCTTGCGCTTCAGGCTACAAGGTCAGGTGTAAAAAGCAATGTTGTTAGTATTTAAATGTTAATTTAAATACTAACAACATATCATTTTGAATTTTCTGCAAAATTATGTTGATTTATTCTGTTGCACAACGAATCCAGTTGAAATTGATAGTATAACTATGCTTACTGTAGTAATAAATTAGAAAAATAATGTCTAAAAATAAATGGTTACTGAGTGGTGTTCTTCAATAGGGTCTTAGAAGATCTTTACAGGGTCGGCAGCGCGAGTGTAGCGCCTCTGGTGTTTCAAACGTCCATAGGCTACGGTGACCACCGGTACATCTGGTGGGCCGTATGCTTGTCTGCCACCTTAGTGGTATAAAAAAGTGACCTTAAGGATCTTCTTGAATTCTGTCTATAAAGGTTACCCAAGTCCAGATATTATTTTATTTCAGTGTCAATTTTTTTTTTATACCCTAGGTGGTATATTGACACAGAGGTTAAAACAGTTACTGTGGCCCTTGCTTCAGAATAACATCTTGTCCACAAAGTACTTAAGGGTCGACTGACCTGATTTCCACACATCCCGTCACATCACATCCAACATTCGGTATCTGGGATTAGGTACAGATGAAGCTGGTAGAGGATGCAAACAGAGCTATTCGGCTGCTCAAGCAAGAAAGAGCATGGGAATGGAAGACTCCTCATATTCTTTCATACCAAATAAAAAGAAATGTCATTATTCCAATTGCCTCTTTTTAAACAGTTAGCCCCTTTTCACACGTACCGGTTGCCGGGTAGCCGGTGCCGCAGAGGCGGCTGTAGGTCTGTTGGGAGTCCTGGGACAGCCTTCCGAGGACTTACCCGGGGCTCACAACCATAGGCTGTTGGGCGTTACGTGAGGTTTTTTAGTCGGTAGGAGTTCGGCATGGCATCCATGAGGATTTTCCCTCACGTAAAAAAAAAAAAAAAATTGTACATAGCCATACACTTCTCCGCCTGCCGGATACCCGGCAACCGGTACGTGTGAAAAGGGGTTTAGAGTTAGAGAGCAAAATGTAAAAGGCGCAACGCAGACGAGCGATGACGAGGCGCGGCTTGGCTCGGCACTTTTGTCCGCGTCTGTCCATCGTGCACAGCCGCGGATAGACGCAGACAAAAGTGCGACATTTGTGCATTGGTGCATACAACCTAGTTTGTTCTGCCCACAATGACAGCCGCGGACAAAAGCGCCGCGCCGCGCTGCGCCGGCGTCTGTGCTACTCCTTACTAATGTGCTACTATGGTTAACTAACAATTTTTTCATTATCCCCAGGTCCAGCATATGAGAACATCAAAACCGAGGTGGTTGGCTCCAAGTCCAATATAGGTCTCATCCAATTGAACCGCCCCAAAGCCCTCAACGCACTATGTGGTCCCCTATTCGTTGAGCTTGGACAAGCTGTGAGGGAGTTCGACGCCGATGACAAGATTGCTGCTATAATCATAACCGGTAAGTAACTGCTTAGCAACTATTGTATGTATCTGTAAGTGGAATATCAGGGTTGACTAATCAAAACGTAAAATTATCAAAACGTTCTAAACGCGGTCAGAACAGATCGTCCGCGTCTTTGGTTCGTCCTTGGCGAAGTCATGGCGGGCTCCCAAGCGTATAAACGCCTAAGTAACTGCCTATTTAGAATGTCAACCATGCACGAATACCCATCGAGGACATTCTCCGAGTGCACTATTAGCAATTTAGACCTTTGACTAGCGAGTTCGTTGACAGGCGGTTTTGCCCGCAAGAGGATAACCGCCTTTACTACTCTGCAATCATACGCCTTTGTTTCTGAACATTCCTCATTTCGATCGTTAACGTACGTTTTGAAGCAATTAATCGAATCAAGCCATCAGCAGTATACATTCGACTGCAAATGGCCTCTTTCAATTTTCACCATAAGACATGGTACTCCACCTTTGACATCCAGTCCCTCCCTGCTATCTTCTCCAGGTCATCAGTCCAAATGGCACTGACCTCATTAAGCTCTTTATTATTTTTGCAAGAAGTTAAAGCATTTGTGAATTTTATGTCACATCAAATTACACAATTCTGTATCTTGTCTGAGGTACACTTTTCTCAAAACTTTGTGGTGTCCGCCGAAAATACCATTCAATTCAAAAACAGGCTTGATAAACATTTAAAGCACAATTAGCGAGGAAACGCATGAAGTGAAAAGGATACAGGCACTATGAGTTGTACACTACTGCCTGCCAGCCTAAATAAATAATATTAATAATAAAACTCAATAAAAGCCTGAGCATAATTTTAAAAGGCGAAAACTAAACTCGAGTGTTTATTGAGTATCGTTTTGTAATACGACCTTGAGTGTAATAAAGCTAAAATACTTATCATGTTGCCATGAATACTTTATATCTAGCACAGGATTCTTCAGGTCGTGGTTTTTTGCCGGCAACTCCACATCGAGACGCGTGTTTTGATTACATTATCTATTATAGTATTTTTCATTCCATTTATTGCTTAGACTAAGTTAAGTATAGTTGCTACCTATCTTGTCACTTATACCGACTCGTTCATTTTGCTTATAAACTGTATAGTCTGCCTCTGTGGCGCAGTCGGTAGTGATACCGCCTGCGGTGCTGGAGGTCGTGGGTTTGATTCCCACCGGAGACAAATATTTGTGTGACCCATAAATTTTTGTCTCAAGAGACTGGTTGTTTCTATGTATAATATGTATGTATTTAAAAGTATTTAAGTAGATATTAATATCCGTGGTCTGATACCCATAACACAAGCAGGTTATTCCTAGCTTACTTTGGGATCAGATAGCGTTGTGTGAGATGTCCGTGAATATTTATTTATTTATAAACGTCTGTTACACGGTAGCATCTAGTGCCCCAACCAGGACGACCTTGGACTTGGTTTCCATCCATATTATAGACGGCAGATGTAGTCCAAACCCTACTATGACCTTTATCGTCCTCGGTGGGACCAGTCAAAGGTATCTGTCGGGAGCCCTGGACTGAATTACAGCTGTGTATCAGACGCTTTAATATTAACCAGTAATTTTTATTAAAATTGTCGACTGAAGGTTAAGAATTATCACAAAAAATATGGGATAAGATTAATGTTTGTTTTGTAATACGTTTGTTATCAACTCAGATTATAGCCACACCTACTCAGTTATATAACAAGGCATATTGAATTGATAAAAAATGGAAAAAGGCCGGGATGAAAACAGTTATGAAAGTTGAATAAGCGAAAGTTGTATGCCAGGACCGTTGTAAATGGAAAGCCATAGTCTCTGCCTCTGATATGTGTATGTTTGTATGTTAAAAATAAAAAAGAGCTTGAAGAAGCTCTCGTAGTCCCGCTAACTCAGTGCTCTTAAAAGCATCTTATGCTATGGCTTCTGGGGTAGGGTCCTGAGATTGGAGAGACGACTTTGTGGCATATTTCCATATAGGTGCGTTTCCGTACTTCGGAGTCGAAATGGGCTTGCAAATGTCAACAGCAGGTAGCCACAACCGGCGCCTATGCATTGAAAAATAGACTTTGCACTTTACGTGGGACAAAGTTGCTGAAATATTTTATGATAAATAGTGCTCATATCTGATGAGACTTTGCTCCATGTCATTGTTTTCTCATATCGGCAAAATACGTGTGTAATTCCTGTTGTTGCACACGTCTATAATGTTGGCTTATTTATAACTCAGATGATTTAGTGCGGGGTTGATATGCGGGGCTTGGGTCACTGATCGTACTGTTATAAGTATGAAAGTTTATAATGAACTTTGGACCTCCAGAACAATTTGACTGGAATTTGAACTCTGACTTTTTATCTCTCTTTAGACTCTGCTTGAAGACCCTGGGTCCTGGGTTCTTATAGCGTAGCGTAAAGAGGCCATCATTAGGCCTCGCAACTTGTGGGCAGTTGTGGGCCCTCAATTCTCTTAATTTCGGCATGACTTTCTATTACGCGAAAGGCGTCATTTTGGCAAGCTTAGTATTAAAAATTTGCACTATAACTGAAATAATGATAATTAAGCTAGACATTTAGGTCCTTGTTCACGTATTATTTTCTTCTCGGTAAAAGAATCACCAAACTTGCCAAAGTACTTAAAACTGATTTTCCTATACCAAAGGTAATGAGAAAGCCTTCGCTGCTGGTGCCGACATCAAGGAGATGCAGAACAATAACTTCAGCACCAATATGAAGAAGGGCTTCCTCAAGGACTGGGAAGACGTCTCCAACTGCGGCAAGCCTATTATTGCTGCTGTCAATGGATTTGCTGTAAGAGAAATAGCTATATTATGAATTCTCCTAAAGTTTACAGATTTCTGTAATGGGATAGGCATGGATGGCCAACCGGTCCATCACGACGATAGTCTAATGAATCGTAGCAAGACAAAAAAATATAATTAAGTACCTACCTACATATTGAAAACTATTACACAATTGTGCAAATTTTCGTGTTTGCGCGTTTTGCACTAAGTTGCATCACTCCTTATGGGAATTCCTGTCGAAAAGGAGCCTTTTCGATGTCTCTTCTCCCACACTTGGCAAATATTTAACACGTCATCACACTTCCAGCTCGGCGGTGGATGTGAACTAGCAATGCTTTGCGACATCATCTACGCGGGCGAGAAGGCCAAATTCGGCCAGCCAGAAATCAACATTGGTACCATTCCCGGAGCCGGTGGTACTCAACGCTTGCCCCGCTACGTTGGCAAGTCGAAAGCTATGGAGATCGTTCTGACCGGCAACTTCATCGATGCCCATGAAGCTGAGAAGATGGGTGAGTTACTCTAATGCCTTCTTAAGTCTTCATGAATAGTTATTGGTTTCTTAAAATTTATCAAAGATGCGCTCGTGGCCCCGCGGATTCAGTGTTCCGTAAACGATCACATTAGTAAGCAACTTGCACTATGCCAATCCTTGGATGGGTGACCACTTTGTGACATTTATTTGAGCGTTTCCGTGCTTCAAAAGGCACGTTAAACTGATGGTTCCGGTTGCAAGTAAAATGGCAGTCGTAAAGCCAACTTGAAGGCCTTTTTAGACGGCTTGAAAAATTTCAACAGCGCAGCGGGCAGTCACAACCTGCGCCTCTCCATATCAACACGGCAATACGGCGCACTATCTATTACGTGGGACGAAATAAAAAAGGTAAATGCGGGCATATAATATGGCCTCTGCCTACCCCTTCGGGGATAAAAGGCGTGATTATAAATCTGCTAGCCATAAGTAACTTGTAGACTACTAAAATTGTCGATGTCATAGCAAGGAGAAAGAAACCTTGAATGATAACCCTATATCTACCAAGGCCAATCACCTTGCGCAAATGAATGTGAAAGAGTCCGAAGTCCAGCATCCACTGTGATAGGGAGAGGTCAATGATAAGCAGTTAATTATATCGTAAGACCGAATCGAATACTTTCGCAAAAAGATCCATTGCAAAGAAGGAAAACTCGAAATGAAACCCGGTAGTCACTAAAATGACAATCGTTAATAAAGGCCTTCAACTTGGCTTAACGACTGCCATTTTACTGGCAAACGTTGCTCCCGGTCCCTTAAGGTGCCTTCCGAAGCACAGAAACGCTAGCAAATAAGTGTCACAAAGTAGTCATGTGGTGGTCACCCATCCATGACCTGCCATTTTTTTTAACGCGAGGAAAACTCCTTCATGCATGTTCCTACCGAGTAAAAAACCTCATGTAACGCCCAACAGCCTACGGTTTCGAGCCCCGGGTAAAGGTACACTTACACGACTCGGCTCCCACCCGGCAAAAATAAAATAATTCAAATATAGGCTTTAAATATTGCTCTTTAGATATATTTTACATTGCCATCATCAATTAGCAGACAGCTCGCTTTCAGCGAGCTTATCGCCGTCAGACTGCTCGGAAGTTGACGCCTCGCTGGCCGTGCGTTGTAGACGAGCGGTCGGCGCGGTCGCCGCACCGGCACCGATCGCGAACTGTGTCTCTTGCGAAAAGCGAGAGCGGTCGGCGGGTGGACAGCTGGCCGTCTGCTAGCTGTCGCCGCGTTGACTGCTGGGTGCGGGCTAGCTGTCGTCGCGTAGACTGCGAGCAGTAGTCTTCTTTTATGGCATTGTTGGGTGGGAGCGGGAGCGGTGTTGGAGCAGAGTCGTTTAAGTGGGCTTTGACCTTATGCCCTCGGAAGAATGTCTCCGGACTCCAATCCATGACCGGCCATAGTACATGTTGCTTACCACAGTGATCGTTTACAGAACACTGAGTCCGCGGAGCCACGAGCGCTTTAGTAATATGCTCACATATTATACATCCTACTAGTTCTTGCTCTCCAGTCCTCAGTTTCCTTGTCTATTCTGCAGATAAAAACGTATACGACATTGATGTGGTGATGTGGACTGGTTTTCTGTCAATGTGAGATATGGGCAGGTATCAATTTCTAACAAATTGGTAGCTAGTACAAAAATGTATTGAAAGCAAAGGATCGATTGCAGTGTGAACTGACTCTTGGATTGACGCGTGGTCGTTTGACTGAAATAGAAATTGAGTAAGGCTGAGGCCGTATTTGCGGTTACCGCGGCGGTTTCTAACATCAAAATGTTAAACCATAGACTCGGGTCCATTGGTTTTGACATTTTGAACTTAGATTTTGAAATTTTGAGGTTAGATTTTGACATTTAAGGTTAGAAAAGGCAACCGCCAACCGCAGTGCAGCCTCAGCCTAAACTGTTAAATATTTTTCGTAATTAGCTTCTTTTCGCCTTCAGCCTGACTATTTGAATCGATCCTAAATATTTGATTTAGATTAATGTAGCTTAGCTAGTAATTGGTTATTTACAAAAAAAGTAGTGTGCTGGTACATATTTATTCTACGAGTTTCTATTATTGTAAATTGGATCGTGAGTCATAATAAAATCAATATTACTGTCAATCAAGTCAGCCTATGATGGTACATAGCTGGACGGCCTCTTCCAATTATTTGGAGAAGGTCATTGATTTGCCGTGATAGCCATATCTATATTAATATTAAAAAGACGAAAGATTTGTTTTTTTGTTTGTTTGTTTGTAACGAATAGGCTCCGGAACTACTGGACCGATTTGAAAAATTCTTTCACTGTTGGAAAGCTACACTCTTTGCGGTGAAAATAGGCTATATTTTATTCCCGTATTCCTACGGAAACGGGAACTACGCGGGTGAAACCACGTGACGTCCGCTAGTATGATATATGATAGTATAAGACTGATTGTGTCCATGGTGCATAAAGATGACAGTAGGGCCGCAGTGCCATGTCATCTGACTTAAGTTAATACTAGGAAGGTATCATGTTCACAAACAATCAATCAATCAACTCCGCCTATGGCAGTCCACTGCTGGACGTAGGCCTCTCCCAAATCCCGCCACAACACACGGTCCTGCGCCTTCCGCATCCAGCCAGTCCCTGCTACCTTCTTCAGGTCGTCGTTCCATCTGGCGGGGGATCGTCCCACCCCACATGTACCAAGTCGCGATCTCCACTCCAGTACTCCTTTGCTCCATCGGCCATCGGTTCTTCTGCAGAACTGGCCAGCCCACGGCCACAAAAATATACCTCCACTAACAGTAGGCGCACACTGGTCGACAAGTCGCCGCGACATGTCGCCGCGACTTGTCGACCAGTGTGCGCCTGCATAAGGGCGACTTGTAGCCGCGATTGTCGCTGGCGTCGGCGTCATGTCGCGGCGACAGACGTCGTACAAAAAGCCGTCGCTCGACGATTGTCGCCGTGTCGCCGCGACTCCCGTAGCTTGTCGCCGAGTCGCAGCGACATGTCCCCCAGTGTGCGGAGCTTAGAACAAAATGTACCTATGTAATTTGCAGTGTGCGCCTACTGTAATACTTATTGGTTATATCTCCAGGTCTCGTCAGCCGCGTCTTCCCAGTAGACAAGCTTCTAGAAGAGACCATCAAGCTAGCTGAGAGGATCGGCACACACTCGCCTCTCATCGTGAAGATGGCCAAGCAAGCAGTGAACCAAGCTTATGAAACTACGCTTAAATCAGGATTGCTGTATGAAAAGGCGTTCTTCTATGGCACGTTCGCTACGGTAAGAAATTGTTATTTTTTGACCTGAATATGCCTTTGAAATTGCTTTAATATGATAATAAAAAATCGATTGTAAATTCGTAAATGTTACCCCCTGCTCAGAAGAGGCGTTTTACGAAAGACAGTATCCATACACACGCGCATAGATTAAATACTTCAGTCACATACCTACATTGCGTCCAGAAACCGCGCGTGTGACTTTTGCATTCAACAGATACGTGAGAGTGGACACGCGCGTAATAAGCCTCTTCTGGGCATGAGGTTACGAGGGAAACTTTTGACAGTTTGAACAAACGTCTTGAAACGGAACTAATATTTTGTATGTTGGCTACACACACTACATAATTTACTGTGATAGTCGACCAAGCTTTCCAGAAAAACCCTTAGGTATCGCCTGCACCCTACCTCTGGTACCGGAATCGCCTTAGGACCGTCCGCAAGGGTGCAAACTGCGCTCATGTATCCGTTTTGGTCAATTTAGTTCATCACAAAAAATAACCCATACGATCATAGAGATTTTTCGTCACATTATAGAGCCGTCTTCTTCGCTTGGTCGAGCAGTAAAATAATGGGCTCCCGACACGGGTCAATATATTGAGTCAAGTCTGATATTTATGAATGGAAGTTGCTTCAGTGTGAGTGATTTCTTTGCATGTGTGTGTGCAACGACGTATATGTACACATGATATTGACGAGGCATGACAAGTGCCAATTGATCGTGTCTGGACCCCTTAAATACGCATCTTTCTAATAGGCACCCGAGACGATCATGCCTTGCAATTGTCAATCACGTTAAATATGAATGGAAGTTGCTTCAGTGTGCGTGATTGCTTTGCATGTGTGTGTGCATCGACGTATACGTGCACATGAAATTCTACGTTATTGACAATTGCCAATTGATCATGTCGGACTCCTTAACGAGTTGCCATATTTGGACTTTTGCCAAGCTTTATTTTAGTTTTTTTATTGTTTAAAGTAGGTAATTGTTTGAACTTTACTAAATGTTTTATTAATAATCTAATATGTTTTGTATGCAGGAGGACCGCAAGGAGGGCATGACTGCTTTCATCGAGAAGAGGCCGCCGTCTTTCAAGAATGAATAATTTCCATGTTTTTTTTATATAAAATCATGTTATCTTTATACTCTTGTTAAGTGGAACTGAACTATACACATACATATAATGTAGTGAACTTTGTTATCCGAATTTATATGGGTCATTGTCAAATTTTGCGCAGGTAAATGTAATTTAAAATCATATTTTTCAAAAAAGAAATGTACGATTAGATTTTACTTTTTTTTATGTCCGTGTCCGTTAAAATAACTGAATTATCATATATTATAGTTGGCCGCGATGTTTAACCAATAATTTAAGATTTATTCCAGATTTAATGGATCAGGGTGTAAAAAAATACAACTTTGTTACCATTACGTTTTAACCTTTTATTACGAAATTTAACAAGTCAGTCGCAAATATTTTGGCATTATTATTAAACAGCCTTCTACCTTTATCATATAATTAGAATCATAACAGTCTTTTTTAAGTTTAACAATCATTAATTTAAACTCTTAAACAACTCTGTTACTTTCTGAATATTAATATACCTAAAATTCTACCTAAGTCCTCCAAATATCTATTTATTAACAGCTAACTGGAACATAATACTGTATAAATATCTAATAAATTAACGCATCGCTATATTTGCTACATTATATTGACTAGCTTTTCCATAAAATCTTACTAAGGTTTACAATCTTTGGGACAGAAAAGTAACAGAGTTGTAACACAGTAACATAGTTGTTCTTTTCATTATCTAATAGACTACGTAATAATTTGCACTTAGTTGAGCTTGAGATCTAAATCACTTAACAAATAAACAATAATACTAGTAAATAATAAACTTATAATTGTAATTTACTAATCAAGAGCAATAATAATTATTATGGTCTTGGAAGAGTAGCTGAAAAGCTAAAGTTACTTATTTCTCAAATATATCTAAAGGGGTATCGAATTGATAGTAAACTCTTTTACCTTTGCAGACTTTTTTAGGTTCTGGAACAATGGCAAGTAAATTATCAAAAGGCTCGTAGGATAAATCAGTCTCAACTAATTTGTATTTTGTTGCAGTATTGTCAATTGCCTTGAAAAACATAATTTTAACCTCACCATCTTCTTCTACTTCAGACAAGGCCTTACCCAGGTAGACGTAATCTCGCAAACACCTTGTTTTATTTTACTGACGTGAATATTTTCCCTTTCCATCAAGGCATCTTCATTTTCCTTTGATGTGCATGGTTGTTCTACTGAAGAGGTGGTAGAAGGTTTTTCTTTCAAAGATATCAAAGGGGCATCATCAGCATCATCGGAGTCTGAGCTATAGACAATTTTGTAAAACCCTGGTGTTCGCTTTTGATGAAGGTTGCTTATATCGGACAGCACATGTTTATCGCAATTGGAAGGAATTGGCTGTTCCACAGCAGTTTTCAATGGAAAGTAATGCTTAGGATTCATGCAAGTGCAAAAGCCCCGCTGACAAAAACAACTTAAATTTCTATACTTTAGACCTCCAGGCTCCTCAGTGAAAACCTGATGAACTTTCATTGTACCTAATAATGGCAAGATATTAGCCGGGATCTGTTTTGAACTCTCTTCAATATCCTCATTTGTTATCAGATGTAGCCTCACTTTACTCACATCTTTCAAAGCAAGATAGAAATTTGTGGCATCAGGTATATCACTTCCGTGTGCAACAAGTTGGTCAGCAGCCCGTTTTAAAAAACCACCAATCCCGTCTGCTGCACCTTTGCCATGGCCCGCCTCGAAAAAATTCCAGGTAACTTTGGTAAACTTGTAGTCAGAGAATAACTTTGTGCATATCAGATAAAAATTCTGTTTTTGCCGATATTGAGTGGCAGGGCCATCTGAAAATACATGCAGGACATTTACTTCTGAAAATTTCTCATGAATTGAAGCAAAGATGGGATGGAGGTGAGCCCATATTGCAGCTGGATTGTGTAAAAGGTTTCCAGACACGGTACAAAACGATGATACCTCTATTTTATTGTCTGAACCACGGCTGTAGATTACTCCAGTGTGCAAGGACACTTGGTTTCGGGAACCTCCAAAATGATGAGATTGTACCTCTTCAAAACATTTGCAGCTGTAGTTTTCACTGAAGTCTATGTGCAGTGCAATTTCATTGGTGGTCAACTCATCTATGCATTTTCTGTAGTTCCTGTACTGTGTCTTGATGTAATAAATATGCCTTTTAAATTCCTTTAGTGTAATTTCAAACTTTTCCATCAGTGCCTTTCCCGTACTTTCTGTTTCCTCTTTAACGTTTTTTGTAACTTTGATTTTCTTTCCTGCCTTCTCTATCACTTCAGTTTTACTTATCCACTGAGGATATCTTACTATGATTTCGTCTTTTGACGTATCAGTAAGAATTGTTTTTGATTGGCATACGGAACAGATTCCGGTCATACACACTAATGAATCTGGATTGCATACTTGGTCTACAATAATCTTATTAAGATCGGATGTTCGAATAACTTTGTTTTTACACAAAGCAAACGCTAAGTATTGGATATTTGTATGAATTCGACACAAACATGTTTCTCTTGCAGCGACAGTAGGAGGCACAACAAAAAATGGTCTGTATCGTGTAAATGTTTTGTAACTGCATCTCAAGGCAGGATTTTCCTGTTTAAAAGATACATAAAGGTTCTTCATACTATCGAGTAAGTAGCGCTTCTGCATTTTATCTTTCTTTAGAGACACGGTTTCCTTTTTTCCAGCAGTTGCCCTTGATATATCGTCACGTTCAAAAAAATCCTTGATTTTAGTACTTAACACCTTTACATTCAAAATTGGTTGTTGTTTCCTTACGTAACCTTGGTCCAAAGCAAGACATTCTTTTATCATTTGTGTTTTCTGCCTACAACGCTTAACGGTCTTCTCTTCAAATATTTTTTGAATTGCATCTTTTTCCTTTCGAGTTTTCACATTTTTATAGCGTTTTTTAATAGCATTTGATAAAATCTCGTATTTTTGGTGCTTAGTTCGACTCCCGTCTTCATTTTGAAATCGCTTTCGTTTTTCTCTGTTGTACCGTTTCTTGTACTTTTCGTATCTCTTGTTTACTTCGTGTAATTGTTCCTTCAATTTCGTATTATCTCTCAATAGCTTTGATCTGTTTCTTTTTACTTGCTTTCTGCCGCGAACTGCTGCTGATGTAGAGTTAGGAGTACTTTCACGGGAAATCGACGGCTGAGGTGTAGACAAATGACGATCAGCTCTTAAAACAACTTGATGTTGATCTGCGTGGGCTGGGCTATTTGAACGAAGGGGTGATGACTCTGGAGTGTGCATAATAATGCTGAGAGATCTGGCTTTATCTCTTCGTTTAGCATTCGCAGATCGCCATTTCTTTTTTATTGCTCGATGTTCACGTGTTGTTAAATCACGTACTAAGCGTTTGTTTGCATGGTATCTTTCTCTATCTTTCCTTTTAGTTTCTGCTTCCTTATCTGGATTATTTCTACGGCGTTCCCGGTATCGTCGCTGCTTCTCAGCAGGCGTTAGAGGCATTTTGATAACGCAAACAACGCACAATATCCTGTAACAATGGTTTATGGGGCTATTTATAATTATTATTTCGATTTATTTGTATATAACAAAGTTATCCCTTGCTTGAGACAACTGATTATTTAAAAAAATGACATTTGAAACATAATATTTTAGTCGAGTTAAGAATATAATGGCTTATGCAACTCTGTTACTTTCTAAACAACTCTGTTACCATACGGTAGTAACAGAGTTGCGTAGTAACAGAGTGGTAAATTTTACATTCCATAATACATAAGTCAGAAAATAAAGCGTAAAGTTAAATATTTCGCTCACATTTAACATATTTACCCCTTAGGTAACATACTGAACGGAAACCAATAAAAAAACACTCATTTACTTACGTGAATAGGTAGGTAACAAAGTGGATGCGCAATTAAAACACGCCGCACCTTCAACGCCTTGCGGTCGACTGCTGAGCGATGTACCCCTCCCCCCGATCTAACGAACTCTCACGTCAAATGCAGACATCCCGCCCTGGATAAAACAGTATCAAAAGCAGCGCCATCTCCATTTTAAGTCGTGAATTAGTTCGTAACAAAGCGGTCCAGATGGTTCCGAATAATACGTGGGACAAAGTTTAGATAAATATTTAAAAACTATATTTTAATACTGACTGATTTTAAAACATATTTTATTGAATATTTATTAAACTCTGTTTACAATAATAATTTATTTTAAGAAGGTTACTGTAGTAGAAAATGCAGTATATGATCTTTATTACAACGGAATGCGACATGGGACAGGTACAATTTGTAAGGAAAACCTTTCTGTTACCACTAATGACCACACTGTTACTTTATATTTTTTCATAAATTTTGAAACTGTATCTTTATTCCAATAATGAATGTTCGCTAATGCGATGTATTTTGTATTTGACATATAATTCGTTAAGGGTTTTGACATAATTAATAACAAAAAAAAAAAAAATTGTTGAGGGACTCGTTTACCTGCGCAAAATTTGACAATGACCCATATATTTTACAATATAAAAATAGTTATATTTTTTATCTTATGTTTTTTTTCTCGTCCTTGTCCTGTCCTGTCATACTAATTTTACAGTAACCCGTTTGCGAAATTTTCTAGAAAAATAAAGGGGTACGAAGTGTTCGCCTGTAAAGACAAAGCATTTTTTTATAACTACTGACCATTTAAATACTATATATAAGGTCTAAGTAAATCCTAAACATACATTCAGAGACGCAAGTCCAAGACACTGACAAAGTGTACCCTTCTATACCCAGCATCCGCTGAGTAAATCCTTGGAATGATAAAGCTGCAAACGGATAGCGCGTTCCTTTATACGCGTCGTAGTCGCTTCGGTATATTATAGTTGGCCAGGCATAGGAAATGGACACGCGTACACGTACTACTCGTGCGCCATAAATCGAGCCCCACTTGAAAATATTTTGTTCCCTTCTGCATCCAGTCCTTGCAGATTCCATCTGGCCGCTGACGGAGTGTCATCCCACTCCATGCTTACCAAGACGCGGGCTCCTCTTCAGAACTCGTTTCGTTTGTTCCATCGGAAATCGCTTTTTCTACAACGATGACGACCGCTCTCGTCTCAAGTGTCCAAGTCTCACGGTAAGACAATCTATTTACATGGCAACTTTAAAATACAATACTGGTGACTCAAAAGGTTTGTATCCTAGCCTCGGAAAAAGTAACGGCAAAATGTCAACGTCAAATTAAAACATACATAATGCAGCCAATTTCAGTAGGCTTTCTTTGACAGTTCTAATAGTAGTAAAGTACAAGCAAGAAGCCATTACAAAAAAAAAAAACAAAAAAAAACAAAAAAAAAAAAAAAAAAAAGTACATAAACACTGCTCTTTTTTAACTATCAATTTAATTTAGGCGTATAATAATTACATTCAATTGCTTTGCGACTATTTAGGATTGTGTTTTACGTTGTATTTATCAAATGTTTTACAATAAATTGCAATATATTACATTTTTAGCTTCCCAGTGAAGTATCGTAAGAGAATTTATTTAATGTTATGGTTAGTTTCAGTTTGTAAAGAAGCGCTTTTTGTGTCCGTTATAGTTGTAAGAGGAGCTTCCATGTTCTGGGATCATGTGTATCGCAACAGACACATCATGCAAGAATTCGAAGACATAGAAATACATAAAACTAGTGTATCGGTGTTTGTGGCACTGTTTTACTTAGAAATGCTGTATATTTTGATCATGACGCTGTCTATCCTCAATAGATTGAATTACTTCTGACCATTAATTAATCTGAACTAACGTCATAGAAATATATTCGTAAGTACTCTTGTTTCTTACATCCAAAAAGTAGAGCCTATTTTGTAGACTTACATTTTTATGTAATATTGTTTACCTTAAACTTACACTATATACTTATATATTTACTATGGGAATTCTGTTGGTTCTTACCCTACTGCGTCAATCTTCGTCATGGTACTCGTTTATTACCGTAGGTGCATAGCTAATTAAAACATTGTCAATTGTCTCCATGACATATTTAACTAACCTCCATACTCACTAACTACAACAAACCAAGATGAGGTAGAACACCCGTAGAACGGTGATCAAGCTTTACCTGCCCTCGAAGAGTGTTACAGTAACCGGCAAACTTCTTGAACAACAATGAGCAACTTCGTAATCTCTTCTCTCTGTATCACCAACTAAAAAGTTAATATACTGTATTTCAATAGCTATATCCATAGTTACTTGCAGTTGAATATTTACCCTGATTATATTTTAGCATCCAGGAGTCATACAATGTTCTTACAATCATTTCGACACCAAATAAGTTCTTCATGACAGTTTATTATTATATTTAAAATACCTACTCAGGATAGTAAAAAATTCAATCATTTGTCATACTATATTTTTCTACTCATCTGTCTTAGACAACGATTATCAAAACATGACATGTTTACATTATTGCTAGGTCGGGTAGAATTGGACTATAGCTAACACAATAAAATGCCAATAATAAAAAAATAGCATTTTTCAATGACACAATATTTTTGTACGTAAGTGTACATGCGCGAACTTTCTCCCACCACCTCACGCGATGTTCAAGTTGTTTGCCGGGTGCTGTACCAACATTTATGTCACTGATATAATTATTTTCTTGTTGGGATGTCAACTCAGCTGGTTGCATGATCTCTACTGCTATCATACACTCTCATTAAATTAGACAGTCATAATATTGTAAGCAGTACCTTGTAAAAGAATTAGCATTACATTGGGCAGAGGGTAATAACTTCGTGAAATGCTTCTTGCATATTCTTGTTGCGTTGCGTTGTGGATAGTCAATTTGTCAATACTGAAAATGGTAATCTTTTTCAGCTATTAAAATGATGAGAAAAACAGACAGTGGTGAGAGATTTTATCTCTCCAAGAAATCTGATGAAAAAATTTTTATACAAAATTGTAGAATACCACAGCATCATATTGATGGCATTAGATTTTTGTACAGACAATTTAAAAAGGTATGTATACCGAAGGCATATGTACTTATCTAAAATGCCTTTTATAAATAACTAGTCGATGCCCGCAGCTTCGCCCGCGTAACATTTGTTCCCGTGGGAGCTTATTCCCAGGATAAAATGTAGCCTATGTGTTATTCCAGACTATATTATATCCCTGTACCAAATTTAAGCCAGATCCGTTCAGCCGTTAGAGTGTGAAAGAGTAACAAACATCCACACTCACAAACTTTCGCATTTATAATTTTAGTAAGATTAATCAAAACATTGTTCTACCCGAAAAATTTTGCTAACACTGTGTTTTAAGATCAAGGAGTTTTTTGCATGAAGTTCTTTAAGTATGAGTCATAACTCTTCTCAATAATATCTTACTTCTTACTATCTTACTGCTTACTAATATTATAAATGTGAAAGTTTGTGAGTGTGAATGTTTGTTACTCTTTCATGCTCGAACAGCTGAACAGATCTGGCTGAAATTTGCTATAGGGATACATTATAGTCTGGAATAACACATAGGCTAACACATAGACAGAACAATTAATTCATGTGTAAATCGACGACAGAATCGTTCACCAAATCAAAACAACAAAAAAGTCGAGCCGAGTTGGGGTGTTAACCATTCACTTATTATGGTTGAATTAATCGTTCTATCGGCAAAACGTTTGTAGTTGAAAGGTTCTGTCGGTGAACAACTCATAATCGAAACATTCTGTCGGCGGCTCATACGGCAGGTAAAAGAATTTTTCAAATCGGTCCAGTAGTTTCGGAGCCTCTTCGTGCAAACAAAGAAACAATCAAATCTTTCCTCTTTATAATATTAGTAAGTATAGAAAACAATTGTTTACATTTCAGAAAAAGCCAGGTGTAATTATAAATGAAGTAATAGAGTATAGCAAAAATGTACAGATAGTGTTATTCTTGAAAGCCTTGAGCCATATATTGAAGCAGCCTGTGTTGATACTGTGTCAAGAAGGAGCGGAGCGTGGCTGGGTGGAGCAGTTCCAGATGTGGACAGAATTTGGTGATGGTTAGTAAAACCTTAAGTTTATACAGGGTGGAATTTAAAGACGGTAGTTGGAGGCAGTGGCGGCTGGTGGGTCCTCGATCTGGTGGTGCACTTTACCTACTTTCTTGTCTTAAATTTAGCAAGCGTTAATACTTAGGTACTTAGTTATTGTTTATGCTCATTTTCACACACTCCACGCACTTTGCACGCAATATAGAATAGAACTAAGAACAAAATAAAACAACTAACAATTTAAAAATCAAAACAATCAATACATATTTAACGCGTCACAGATCAGCATACAGCGAAACAATACCGGGAGAATTCGAATTTCGTCATCAACAAAACATCGAGGACTCTCGGTAATCTTCGGATTGCCCGAGTGCGTGCGGCGCACGAAAAGCGACTCATTGCCCGGTACATTTTCTATGAACGATGTTTTGTCTCACGCGCCAGGCGTATTAGCTCGTATCTAGTACAAGTTGTATGAGCAGCCCTTGTGCACTCGGGAAAGCGCACGCCGATTTTTGTTACAGGGAATCTAGGCTTTATAGTGTAGCAAAGAGCTTATATTGTTTCGTCATAATTGAGACATGTTATTAGTTTTGAGTTTTTGTATGTTTAAAGAATAAGTGTAAGGTAAATACCTAATTGTAAGTAATTTATTAATAAATTTTGTTATTTTTATATCCTTTGAGGTGGTGGTTCACTGCACGAACGCACTCAAGGTACAGCCGCCACTGGTTGGAGGTAAAGTACCCTTAATATTGATAATGGGAAGTTTTGCTGAAAGGAAACATTCCTTTACTTTCAAAAGTAAGTAAAACATTTTCGAAAAATCCCCTGCTTGAGCCGGGACTCGAACCTTGAGCCGGGAAAGAAGAGAAAAACAGTCCAATTGCAGGGGATTTTTCAAAAATGTTTAAATACACTTTTACTTACTTTTGAAAGTAAAGGAATGTTTCCTTTCAGCAAAACTTGCCTTTATCAATATTAAGGGTACTTGACCTCCAACTACCGTCTTTAAGTTCCATTCTGTATATATTATTCTAAACTTAGATGCTAATGAGACGAGAGATTCACACACGCCCCCTCTAAGAAGTGGGATGACACCCGAAAACCCCCCAAAGACGCGGGATAGCACCGTACCACCCCCTAGGCGAGGCTGCAGTGGAACATCCTTCTGAGGGCTTACCTGGGGCTCCCAACTGTAGACTGTTGGGCGTTACGTGAGGTTTTTTAGTCAGTAGGACTCCGGCATAGGATTTTCCCTCAAGTTAAATTAAAAAAAAAGATAATAATGTGGCGCTACACTAATTTAATGCATTTCGATAGTGTTTTTTTTTCTGCAACAGTAATAAAGGAGAGGTGCAAGAACACTGCTGACACCATAGATTGTCAATCCTAGCACACAGTCAATACATACATACATAACAGTCACGCCTCTATGTATGTATGTACTAGCTGATGCCCGCAGCTTCGCCCACGTAAAATTAATTCCCGTTCCCGCTTCCCGTGGGGACATATTCCCGAAAAAAGTAGCCTATGTGTTATTCCTGACTAAAAACTATCCCTGTACCAAATTTCAGCCAGATCCATTCAGCCTTCGAGCGTGAAAGAGTAACAAACATCCACACTCACAAACTTTCGCATTTATAATATTAGTAAGATGTAGAGCACTGCAAAAGTGCTCTACACTGCTTTATAAAAATTTTGCACTGTATCACCATAATGTGTGATCAATATTCTATATATCTATTCTTTTCATAAATTACAGAAGTCATAGTAGAAGCAAGAAAACCATACATTAAAAAGCAAGTGTTGATACATACTATGACGAATTTACCAACATTTTGTAACCGCAACTGGAGTCTGCTCATCGTAGACTCACCAGAAATCGACAAGGCACAGCAAGTTCTCACGCTACCTTTTAAGGCTAATTTCAAGATATGGATCACACCTCTTAGCATGAAGGTAAGAATTTATTGTACACTAGAGGGCGTTCGCGGTTTCACTCGCGTAGCTCCCGTTCCCGTGGGAATACGGGAATAAAATATAGCCTATGTTCACCGGGAAATGTGTAGCTTCCTAACAGTGAAAGAATTTTTGAAATCGGTCCAGTAGTTTCGGAGCCTATTCGATACAAACAAACAAACAATCAAATCTTTTCTCTTTATAATATTAGTATAGTAAACACACTTCGAATACAGAATCAAATCTCAAAATTAGAGTCGTAGATAATGCTGGCGCTACTGTGCTGTACATATACTGGGTTTCGGAGTTTAGGTGTTTTCTATGTATAATATCGCACATCCATATCTAAAGAGCTGCAACTCAAAAATCGCATTTTTTGAGATAAGCACACCACCGCATTCTTTATCCGAATACCTATCCACCAATAAAACAGACTTAATAATAAGTCCACTACTCGCTGCTAGATAGCACCAAGTGTCCCTTTAGTTACACGAGGGAGCCCCGCTCCCTTCCGCCAAAACAGACACATCGCTAGTTGCGGCCTAAACTACAAGCGAATTACACGGGTCCATCGTAAACAAAAGGGAATTATTTTAAGTTCTATCTGTACCGTTGAAATTTCAAGCACTATTTATTTTGAGATGCCGACTTTTAGACGACTTTTAGACGTTTAGTTGCTCAGTAAGTAACTACGCATCTTGAGTTAAATCTGTATAGCTGGCAGGGTAAGTAAAAGTTTTAAGTTTATTTAGAGTTCTTTCCATACTGTTGCTACATTTTTGAATTTGTAGTTGTGTCCGTTTAGTTGAGTCATATTTTAAAGCGTTATATTTCTTTAAAAGGCCATTTAATTGAAACATTTTTGCTATTGGCGGTTAAAATCTTGTAATCTTATTATAATTTCATTTTTATAACTAGAATTTCTATAGCATTTTACTCAATTACTGCATTTTTTTTAGTTACGTCTCTTTAGTTGGATTTTGCCAAAATAATTTCGCAATATCGCTAATAACATCGAAAATGTTCTTTTGTTGACTCTTTTAATGCGATTTGATGCACACGACCCTATTAATGAGTAATAATAACATTTTTTTTACAGGTTAACAACGAAACGTGGTCAGTTTTTAGTCAATATGATAGAGGAAAGAGATAAAGAAAACTCTTCACCAATGCGCTGGAGGACGTCTTTAAGAAGCTGGACTGGAAAGCATGGGCATCTCGCACCTTCAATTTGCCGGCGACATCGTCATAGTGGCGGAGACGCTGGAACAGTTTAGTGGAATGTTGCCCAGCCTAAACGTTGCGTCTCGACGTGTTGGTCTCGGCATGAACTTGGAGAAAACCAAGGCCATGTTTAATGAGCACGTCACGCCGCGCCGGGACCAATCTACGTCGAAGGATCGAGGCTTGAGGTTGTCCAGGAGTATACATATCTTGGGCACGTTATCACGTTAGACAAGGGCAATCTGGACAAGAAAATCGCTAGAAAGATCCGTTTGGGTTGAGCAGCGTTTTTTCAATGCGCCTATAGCACAGTGCGTGAAGACGAAAGTCTACAAACAAACAGTGCGTCCTATCAGCTATGACATACGATGCTAAGACGTGGACACTTACGGTGGGGCTAGTTTATGCCCTTAAAGTTGCACAGCGAGCTATGGAACGAGCCATACTTTACATACGTTTTTCGGCGGAGAGCCGGAGTGGTCGAAATAGCTCGCAGAATAAGCACATTAAAGTGGCATTGGGCTGGCCACATCTGTAGAAGAACCAACGACCAAATGGAGCAAACGGGTTCTAGTGTGAAGACCGCGACTCGGTAAATGTAGGGTAGGACGTCCACCCGCTAGATGGACTATTGACCTGATAAAGATTGCAGGCTGGGACTGGATGCGAAAGGCTCAAGACCGGGTACTGTGGCGTGAACTGGGAGAGGCCTATGTCCAGCAGTGGACTACTATAGGCTGCTTGATTGATGATTTTTAGTACATATTTTAGATATCTACTTACAGTTTATTCTTAAATGTAAATGATTTTTGATGTGCATATAAAATTGTTTTCCACAAAAAGCAAGTTTATAATATTTTTTTTATTTTTAAGAAAAATATGTTTGTTGCTATATATTTTATAATTAAAAGGTACAAAAGTGACTTTCATTAGTTGTTTTAACCACTATCAATAATATATTTACACTTACTAAAGTTAACTAATCTTTTCTTCCTCATTGATCATCCAATATACTCCTATTGCTGACCTCAGATCACTCTATTAAATTGGACTAATTAAAAATAACACATAATGCTATTACGTTTTGAGTTTATAGTGTTTCGTCAAAAGAGAGTTAAGTACAAATTCAATTCACCAATATAGACTCAACTCAAAATAATATGACAAAACACACCTACCTTGTCAAGCAATAGGGCAATTACTCGAAAATATCAATTTTCAGCCCCAAAACATGATTAAAATCAAAGAATCGTACAATTTTATTCAATCTTGCTGCGCACAGAAAACATAATTCTATACAGAACACTTCTACACTGCATAGGGGTCGAGCAATCAGTTTTTTGCATTTTCCCAAAAAAGTGCTTTTTTGAGTTATGCTCTCTTTAGATCTAGGTGTGCGATATGTATGTTACACCGATGTACCTGCGCAGAAGTCTCGTATTCGAAACGCGCGAAAACATCTTAACCAATCACAACGTTCCGCATAGACGCGCAGAAAATGGCCCTTTGTTATTGGTTGCCGCCTGCTCGCCATGTTCGATGCCCGCAGCATCACGGTGCAATGAGGAACAATGAGCGAGATAGCACTACTCTCCGGAATTATTGCATTTTCATTCTTAACGTAACGCAATAAAGTCTGTGTTGAAACAGCGTTGGCAATCGTAATTAATCGGCGCTAGCTTGCTCTCTTCTGAGCAGGCGAACTTTGTCGATGCGACTTATAAACGTGGTTCACCTGTAAGTATGTCTTATCAGACGTCTAGATCCCATAGCACAAGCTTATAGCTTAGTTTGAGCTAGATGATGTTGTGTGAGAATGTCCAACAATATGGCAAGCCGTTAATAAGAATCATACACATACGTACATATGTATAGTCACGCCTTTATCCCCGAAGGGGTAGGCAGAGGCATAGTATACGCCTACATCTCTCCTTATAAGTTTATGTCTCACGTAATAGGTGGTAAGCCTATTGTCGTGTTGAAATGGACAGGCGCAGGCCGTGAGACGACCCGCAGTTGAAATTTTTCAAGCCACCCATAAGGCCTTCAACTTGGCTTAACAACTGCCATTTTACTGGCAACCGTGTTTCATTTCGAGTTTTCCTTCTCTATGCAATGGATTGTTTTGCGAAAGTGTTCCTTTTGTCGGCTCTTACGATACTCTCGGGTGGCGACATTTTGTACTCTTTCCCGTAGCCACACGGGGCAAGAGAGATTTTATAAATATTCCGTATGTTTAATTCTCAATTCTATTTCAGAAAAATTTGGATCAATTTGCTAAAATATACAAGTGGTTTTACCCTAAAGGGGACTTTGATTTAAACCAGTACACACCGAACAGAAACGATCTACGCGATGTCGTAGACAAAGCTATAATGTTGGACGCTTTTATGGAAGATATTGTTGCTTGGAACGTAGCTGTGGAATCTGCTGCTGAGGTATAGTTCAGTCAGCATACATTTTGACGTGACAACGTCTTATAATTCGATGGAGCCGGCTGCACGCACGAAAAATATGACGTATGCGGCGTTACCTCGCTCTGAGGCGTTCCATTTATTTTAGTACAAATGTTTTCAACAGATGGCGCTATAATCAATTGATGTGTCATTCCATAGTAAATGTACTACGTTCTAACGCACGATATTAAAATTTTATTAACCAATAAGCATATTCAGGATGGAATTTAAAGACTCTTTCGGTTGGTATCATAAAATACAGGATGTTTTTTCTTACATCTCCCAGGTTCGATTCCCGGCTCAAGCAGGTGATTTTTCAAAAATCTATGAATGCAGTTTTACTTACTTTTTAAAATAAAGGAATGTTTCCTTTCAGCAAAACTTGCCATTATATGAATGCAGTTTTACTTACTTTTTAAAATAAAGGAATGTTTCCTTTCAGCAAAACTTGCCATTATCAATATTAAGGGTACTTTCCCTCCAACTACCGTCTTTAAATTCCACCCTGTATACAATAGTTTTTGACCTGAGTGAGTTGTCACGTTCAACTATCGTCAGTAAAACGACTTTACAAACAACCGATTTAATTTTATATTAAGCTCGTCAAAATGATGCCTTAAGCAACGACATCTAGCGATTGGAAGCCACTGTCACAATCTGTAAGGCTGTAGACAGTGGTCCTCAAGTTGGTGGCCCTATGATGTGCCTCTTCACGCTCCGTTTGAAGAACCCAGGATTGTAAGAGGAGGGAAACACGTGCGCTGGCAGGTCGTTCCAGGTTTTTATGGCTCGACAATTGCTTTGCAAAATGGTTTCCAATGCTTCGATATTGTGTCAACATTTAAATTGGATCATTTCGAATGCTTGAGAATAGAATAACCTTTATTTTACACCAATATAAAATGTTTTCTGCCTGCCTCGGGTTTCACAAATGCCTACTAACAGTATGGGGTTTTTCAAAAGGGGTCTTAGAAGGTTTTTTTACACGGTCGGCAGCGCGAGTGTGTGGCGCCTCTGGTGTTGCAAACGATCATAGGCTGCGGTGACCACCAGTCCTTCTGGTGGACCGTATGCTTGTCTGCCACTTTAGTGGTATAAAAATGTATGTGTTATCGTAGATCGGATGCCTCTAGGTGAAATTATATACATTCGTACTGTATCCTAATGATTTATATGACCTTAACTAGGTGCTGTGAATGGCGCCTAGGTATATAAGTTGGCATATTTTGTTTCATCCATTTTTTCTACATTAGCCGCTTGAATGTCACTCCAGATGTAGCTTGCTGCTGTTTATACTTATCTACTCATACACCTGCCCCTTTAACGAGTGGTACAAGCGTAAATCGCAAACGAAAGGAAGAGAATAGGTCGACCATCACATCCAAGCTCGTCGCCGGCGTACGAATCGCGCGCCGCGGCGGGATCTCGATCTTGGGTGTGATTCTATCCTAAAGGGACTGAGTGTATATCCCGTTCGCGCTAAGTTTGCCGCTGGCGTAGAGGCTGGTGTAGAGACGTAGTAGGTACTTACCGCGAACGGGTAGTAAGCTATTTTTTAACTAGAAAAGAACTAAGTGCCATATTGGTTAGTTGAGAAAACATGCGAAAATTATTCACCCCTATTCTACCAATCAAATCAGCCTATAGCAGTCCACTGCTGGACGTAGGCCTGTCCCAATTTACGCAACAACACACGTTCCTGCGCCTTCCGCATCCAGTCCCAGCCTGCGACCTTTTCCAGCTCGTCGGTCCATCTGGCACCTATTTTCACCTTATTCGCTTGAGTTCAAATTCTATTCTAGACCTTGTTACCTTCGTCAATAGTAAATTAACAATCGTCTTCATTTCATTTCAGAATGTTCGAAAAGAGGTTTCGCCGATTAGAAACAAATCTATAAAAAATAAAGACCCAACAGGAACTAAGGTTAAGCGCTCTAAAAGAAAAATTTATGATCATGATGATGACGATATACCACTTAGCAAATCCAAAAAAGATCAAAATAACGAAATTGAAAGTGAAACAATCAATAAAAATAACCTTATAGAAGTAGAACCTGTTAAGCGTTCAAAAAGAGTGATTTCTGATCGTGACGACGATGATATACCACTTAGTAATGCTAAAAAGGATTCGCTTAAAAGAGCTGAAGAGCCAATATCTAAAAACCAAGAAGATGATCATGATTTAAATATAGATAATAAGAGACTAAATAAAGAATCTCAAGAGCGTCTAAATGAGGAGGAATCAGATTCAAGTCAAGTAACTCTGTTCTATGAGCCTGATTTGCCGAATAATGATAATAGTGATAGACTGTATGAAATGGATACACTTGTTTTAGATGAAAATGTATGTGAGGAACAAAGAGATAATATTAATGAATCTTTAGAGGCTACCGAAAACAATTGTGAAGAAAAGGACGAAGATATAAGTAAAGATATTAATTTAGGTAAAGATGATAGAACTCCTGAAGAGGAATCGAAACACTCCACTAGTAATGATATATTCCCAACATCGTCTTCCATTTTTGAAATTAAATCTGAAAATAATGACGTTAATGAAGAAAATTCACCATCAATTTCTGAAGACATTAAACAGAATATTAATGAACTTTCTACAACTAAAGTATCATCAACTTGTGATGAAATCAAACCAAATATCAATAAACTTATAATTAATAAAGAATCACCTACTATTGGTGATGATGATGAAGTTACGCCTCCTGTAAATGAAGAAATTGAATCTAATCATAATGAAGTAGACAAACCCACATTAAATAACACTAGTTTTGAAGATAAGGTTAAAGAAATGGAGGAAAAAGCTATGAAAAAGTTCAAAGGATCAATATTTGATACTTTATTTTAAGGAAATTAGGCTAAATATGTGTCTATTTATTGAATTAAACCAATGGTTTCGGTTGAAATGTTTCTGATGTTTCAAAATAATGCAGTATGGCAGTATTTAGGAGATAATTTAAAATATACGTTATTTGTATAAGCTTAGAGCACATTTATGCATAAATAGTCAAGTGTATGTATGAATGACTTTAAAGTCGCAAGATTTGTGTAGTCATTACGAGAAATTGAGCTTTTACTTGTGACCACGACGATTGCTATACAGCCGAAACGTCGATAAGTGACCTTTAAAAATATCAATTAGACTCGAAAAATATTATTGTTCAAGTTTTGCTCGCATTTCGATGTTTCGGCTATATTGCAATAGCCGTCTATATGCAAATCGTGTTCTTTTTCAAGTTCGGAAAATCCTAATGAATTAAAAATAAAAGTACCCAACACTAAAATAAAATAAATAAACTTTATCTGTCGAAAATCTTGGGATATAGGGTAAACCACCCAATTATTGGCACTTTTAGAATGAATTATTGGCACTTTAGTTAAGAGTATATTTCGAAAAATAAGGGAAACCTAGTTTATTTCAGTTCGGTGTTGCCCATTATGTAGTTGTAGGTATGCATTAAAAAGTAAAATAGCATTCTTTTTCTGTTAGAAATGGGCAAAATTACCTAAAGTGCCAATAATTGGAGGAGTGCCAACGATTGGGTGGTTTACCCTACTTTGACTGCCTCTGTGGCGCAGTCGGTAGTGATACCGCCTACGGCGCTGGAGGTCGTGGGTTCGATTCCCACCGGAGACAAATATTTGTGTGACCCATAAATGTTTGTCTCAAAAGTCTGGGTGTTTCTATGTATAATATGTATGTATTTAAAAGTATATAAGTATTAATGTCCGTGGTCTGATACCCATAACACAAGCAGGTTATTCCTAGCTTACTTTGGGATCAGATGGCGTTGTGTGAAATGTCCGTGAATATTTATTTATTTATATACCCGGAGCTTCTGGACGTAGGCAGTGGTAGTAAATAAATCTATAGAGACCAGCTCTGAAGAAACGCGCGAATCGGTTGCATCCTTAGACCATATATCACGGGACTAGCCTTTGCGAACCACCGCATACAAAAATATTCTGCTAGTTTTCATAGCGGGTGAAGGGGGAAACACAAAGACATAAAATTTCATTACATTTAAAAATGTATTAATCGACAAACGCGTAATGGCTGTTGTGTGTTAATTTTTATTGTACAGTCAACTACAATGAAATGTACTAGTTTAATGGTATAAAATGATGTACTGATGTACAGTGCTTTTTATAAAGCCAAATGACCAAATGGTCTATTGGCTTGGCAGAAAACAATGCTTAAGTAAGGCGCATCCTGTGGTTAGATGATCTAAGGTTGCATCACTACAAGCCGGCCGTGCATGTGTTTGCGTGACAACTAGCCGCTCTTCGACCGGTGTGTGCGTTGGTGATTCCACGCGTTGGCGACGAGCGGCCACTGAGCCAATAGACATGCACACACATTTTGGTTGTGCAACCGATTCGCGCGTTTGTTTAGAGCTCTCTGTAGGTTTATTTTCTCATGTGGTCTCAGACAGTAAGAGTCAGGCATAGCATCCACAATCTCCAAACGTAAGAAAATCGCATGCTTTATTTGCACAAATCTGCTTTAAATTTAGCTAAATAAACAAAATATTTATTTAAATGTGACTGTGTGGTCTATTGTTGTTCGTGCAATGTTAGCTATGAAACAATGTCATAAAGAAATGTGAATAATTGAGAAACGGTTCAGTCGCAGAATTGACCTATTTCAAAATGCTCCATTCTTCCTGCGCTAAGTAGAAATAAAAAAAATCGTGTGCCGTCACGGGAAGATGTGAGACATCGAAATTATCTTGTAAAAATATACAACCGAAAATTCCGAATTCATAGTTCTGCTACTTACATATTTCTAGCTCAACAGTAGCTTCGCTAACTTTGGAGACTGCGAAAATCCGTTTTCCCCTCGGCTTTTCTTAATTTCACATCAAAACAAACAAGAAGCCGTGAGACGGTCTCACCCGACTGCCCCTCTGTAAAAGTGAAAGTTCAATCCGATTGACGTTGTCATTTTTGTTTTATTTCATACTTTGAACAGATGATCCACGCGACCTAGTGACGTAATTTAATGCAACTGAGTCACAGACTACAGACACAAGTCTCGCCATAAGCCCCTCTGCAATCTATTTTATAGAGAGGGGCTAAAAGAGAGGATACCTACATTCTGCTGCTGAACTGTGGAAACATTATGAAATCGTCTATAGTAGCTATTGTTAAGCTTGTATGTTGAGACGCTTAAAGGCAGCAGACGGCTCTGAAGAAATACCAGTTTGTTAAATATAAGGTATCTAATTTAATAAGACTTACCTTCATATTACTGTGTCAGAAATCATAATGCCTTTACTTAAAATGCATTAGCCCAAAATACCCGAAATCAAAATACCAATATTTAAAAGGCCAAGTATGTATAATCTATTATATAAAAATAAGTCGGGTTTTCCTTCCTGACGCTATAACTCCAGAACGCACGAACCGATTTCCACGGTTTTGCATTCGTTGGAAAGGTCTCGGGCTCCGTGAGGTTTATAGCAAAGAAAATTCAGCAAAATTTCACATACAGCGCCATCGCGGGCGAAGCTGCGGGCATCAGCTAGTGTATAATATAAATAACTAGCTGACCCGCGCAACTTCGTTTGCGTGATAATTGACGAACCGCTCGACCGATTTTGTGCAAACTTCACATAAACCATCTACTAAATAGTCCGAACAAAGCCTAAACATTTGGTTTGGATAGGTGATCCCGTTCTTGAGTTATAAAATTACAACGAAAAGTGGCATTGATTTTTATATATATAGATTTAAAATGCCTTATTTTGGTTTTGTTATTGAAAATTTGAATTTTGAAATCTGAGATAATAATTATCCTTTTAGGTATTTTAAAATTTAGGCATTGTACGTTAAGATGTACTGGATTAAGGTATTTTGAATATTAAGCTATTTCCATTTTGGGTATTTTGGGCTAAAATTTTTTAAGTAAATGCATTATGATTTCTGACATTGTGACAGGTAACTTTAATATGGGTTTAAGAGCGTAAATTCGGTTTTCAAATTTCTTTACGATCGTAAGAAATCAGCGCGGCGCGGCGCACATAGCCGTATAGTGCCAATTGTTGCTACCAACAAGTTTGATACTTTTATTTTCCTTGATGTATTACCGGTGTCATATTCTTAGTCTAAGCGTTCAATCTTTTAATTTAATTTTTATGTTAGTAATATTAGTTAATAATTATTGATTATTTTATTGCAAATTGATTGATATTAAGTAGTGATATACACTGACATCATAAAATTAATAAAGTTGACATTTATTTACCAAACTAATATCAAGATTGCAATTAGAAATACCGAACCGAGGGTACCGACGTGCATGCATGAAAAGAAAAATGAAAATTGAAGAAGCAAGTGAACCTCACTTGCTTCTTCAATTTTCATTTTTCTTTAAAGAAAAATGAAAATTGAAGAAGCAAGTGAACCTCACTTGCTTCTTCAATTTTCATTTTTCTTTTCATGCATGCACGTCGGTACCCTCGGTTCGGTATTTCTAATTGCAATCTTGATATTAGTTTGGTAAATAAATGTCAACTTTATTAATTTGTGTATGGAGCGTGCCGTGTGGCGCTCGGTTCTTTCTGCCTACCCCGCAAGGGATTTGGCCTGAAGATAGTATAGTATATAATACACACATACATGAAAACGGTCCATAAGTTTATTTTTAAAGTATCTAAATATACGAAAATTGTAGAAAGTAATGGACAATATTCTATTTTACACTATAAATATTTAAATTTGACAATACACATACATAGTTAAAAACAATAATATTAACGTAGCAATGCGCAGGCGCTTGGCATGGTCCGATGTTTTGCTGCCTACTGCAGATTCAGTGCTGGCAGGAACATTAAAATATTTTTAATAAATAATCAATAAATATTGTTGGATATTCTCACACAACATCATCTAGCCCAAACTAAGCTATAAGCTTGAGCTATTGGATCTAAATCTAATCTTAATTGATAGTATGTGTTTTTCATTTACAACAACCAAATATTTATTAAGAGGTATGTGCATAACAATGCACACCGCCAAGAAAAAGCCATTCCGTATCGGCATTGATCGATTATTAGATACCTACTAAGATGAATTTTGGGAGGGACCGAACTGAGTTTCTTGGGGTGTTCTTCTCAGTTTGTAGCATTTCCGAACCCCCAAGTAGAGTTCCAAAAATGTTGACAAACCTATTTTTTTTAAGTTCAAAGGAAATAAATTTTATTTTATTTTATTTTATCGGTTCTTTCTGGGCGCAATCATTTTGGGCAACAGACATTAGTCGTAAAAATTTAACAATTTAGGTTCCATCCTCGTAGTCCAGAACTCGTCGTCTTTCGAAATATTTACTGTGCTTATGGGCAAATTAGTGTTCAGTCTACACCGTAAATCGATAAATGTTGGCTTGACTGAAAGTAATTTCATGCAATTCATTAAAAATATTTATTATATACACAAGATCACTAGAAGATAAAATAAAAGCAGCTTCTCACTTGATTTGAAGTTGGCCTTGGATTTTAAAATACCAGTCATGCTTTGTAAACAGATCCGTTTTTCTACATAATTTAATTTTACCATCTGCTATGGCTTGTTCCACATCCATGTATATAGGGACTGTTCTAGGTTAAATTGATTGATTGGTTATTAGGTCGTCTAAAACAAGGTTCTTTAGCAGTGGTGAGACCACGCCCCCTTGTGGACAACCTTTGGCCATGGCTGCGCACTGGTTTCTGCTTGTCTGTAGCTTTAAAATGAGTTTTTTTAGCATGTTATCTATCCATTCACTGACTACCGTGTATACTTGGTGTTTTGCCAGTGCCGTGGTTATGCTTCTTCTGTCGATAGCTCCATCTATGTTTATGAAAGTGCCGAGGCACATTGATTGATTGATTCTGGATGACCTCTTCTATTTTGTGTACCACTGCATGTAGTGCTGAGTCTGTAGACTTGCCGGGGGCATTATGCGCGTTGGTTGGAATGCAGTGGCTTATTTTGAAGGGCCGTCACTCGATTGTCTCTGTCACACAATCTTTCCAGAGTTTTTAGCAGGAAAGACGAAGGGCTTTACGGTCTGTATAACCAGAGGTCTGAATCACAAACATAATCCCTTTACCGGGTTTTGGTATAAAGATCACTTAGACCTCTCTCCACAGTCTGGGTCACAGTCCCATTCATTGTCTGGCGTATAAATACTATGTAATTGACAATATCAACTTGTGTCCTCCCCCATTTTATCACTGCAGGGAAGACTTCATTCTGTCCTGGAGATTTGAAGGACTTAAAGCTGTTAATTACCCATTCAGTTTTTTGTAAGTTGACAGAATAGATTAGAACAGGTCTTGCGAGCTCCCACTGAACTTCTTCTGTGGATACGTTTTCCACCAGCCACATGAGTGTCTGCAGCAATTGGCATTCTGGGAAGTGCGTTTGTATCAAAATACTCTCGGCTTCCTTTTATGATAGTTAACGTTAGTAGAATGTTGTAGTGTAAGTAATTAAGTGATTTAGTGGTCATTATATAATGTTAATTTGCCTTTGAAAATGCCGAAAGGCCACCAAGTGCCATCAATCAACAGTATAAATAATTCTTTTCATGTGTGGGTCAGGCCGCCGCGCCGTCAGGTTTCTTTATAGATACGGACAGTTCTGTCCCTTGTTTGGCTAGTATCAGATGACTCTATCAGAGGTTTCTCCAAGACTTGGTACTTTTGTATCTCAGTCGCTACTTGTATTTTGCTTTAGCGGCTTTATAGCCGTCCCAATCCTGGTCTGGTTCCTCACAGGTGTTCCATAATTACCACATATGAAAATGGTGTGTTAATATGTTATTATCAATACCACACGAATAGTGACTACCTGCCTTGCGTATAATACCTACACCTACGCTGTTCGTGAAGAAAATAGTGCAACTGTAAAAGCTTATAACTTGGTCAGTTTTCGTTAGTTCCATTTTTTTTTATACAGTATTTTGAAGCGAAACTCTAGTCGGGGTGTCTGAGCTTTGCACTATACAAAAGTTCACGTTGTATATCGACCATAAATATTTATATATATTATATTATACGTCACAAAGTACTAAGATTGTTTGGTCACGCTAGAATTAGACTATTTTTGTTCATTTTTTCGTATTCAAAAATGGAACATCGAGCGACATGACCACTCTCTGAGAGCCTCTCGGCGGTACTAAATCGTATTTGTTCGCGTATCTGCATTTATAGGGGTTCACAAAATACTTTGTAAAAAAAATCTCTGTATCTAGTTACTTAAAAAGAAATATTTTTATTGTCAAAGGAGAAGTTCTGACATAATATTACATAATTATCATAATGATTTAAACTACAGAAGCTGGTGAAAAGACTACTTTACTTTGGTGAAATTTCTCAGTATTTGAGTAAACTTTACAGTCATTTTTCTCTAAAAAAAGGTACCTACCTGATATCAGGTTATTCTACAAACAGATAGCTAACGCCCTTTGCAATTCCTTCGTATCCCTTGTTTTTTAAATTTATCAGTAATTTGATATGAATTTAAGCATCGAAATCTATGCAAATCGTACGATTTGAAAAACCTGTTTCACTTTCGTTGATATTAACCATATGTAATCCGTTGTTAGGTAAAATATGTTTTATGAAACGTTTAGAGAGCTAAATTTACTAAGTATGTAAGTGAATACCATGTTTGTACGATAAATATTTAATGACTTTAAATGCAATGAAAAGTATGGTTTCTGAGCAATATGTGGCGCGAAATATGTTAGCCCTCTTACACATTACCCAGTTGAATGTTACGTAAACCGTAGAAATACGTTGCCGTTTTCATAAGCAGTACATTTTTAGGGTTTCGTAGCCAATAGGCAAAAACCCTTATAGATTCGTCATGTCTGTCTGTCCGTCCGTGTGTCACAGCCACTTTTCTCCGAAACTATAAGACCTATGCTATTGAAACTTGGTAACTAGATGTATTCTGTGAACCGCATTAAGATTCTTATATAAAACTATGAAAAAAGCAGTGAAT
Source organism: Miltochrista miniata (assembly GCA_933228765.1). Classification (NCBI taxonomy): domain Eukaryota; kingdom Metazoa; phylum Arthropoda; class Insecta; order Lepidoptera; family Erebidae; genus Miltochrista; species Miltochrista miniata. Next base: position 39,824,354 of record OW121748.1, read on the forward strand.
TTTGGGGGTCCCCATACTCAGAACTGAAACTCAATTTAAAAAAATATATGATGTACATTGCTATCGAAACTACCAACGAAAATTGGTTTGAACGAGATAGAGCTGGTAGTTTATTTTAATCCGTCATAAACCGCAATTTTCGGTTAGAAAAATCACTACCACTGCGAACGTGTTAAAACAGCAATGAAAGTTACAACGAACTATAAGAACTTTTATATTATGTTACTTGCTGCTACGAAACCCTTCATGGGCGAGTCCAACTCGCACTCGGCCGGCTTTTTTTACCCGAAACTGTGTTAGTTATACTCATTACCTAAGCAAAATAATATCGAATCTTCACAATTGAGTACTGCCAGGGATTTCTAAATTCGGAAATCGCATATTATTTTGCTGAGGTAATGCATACTTTTAAAGTAACAGATTTTTATCAAAATAAATGTTTTTAAAATATTTTTACAAATGTGTTTTAGTTATTAGAAGCAAAGGAAATTAAATACACAGGCTACCCTTCGTGGTGCAGCTCTCGGTAAAGCAAAATTTTCGCCACGTCAACAGCTGAGTATTAGGAAAAGTAAAATAGGGAGTAGTTAGGCGCTTTTTCAACTTCTTAAAAAAGCTATGCGCCTTGGGACATTAGTTACATACTTTTTTTTTGTTTAATGTGAGGGAATCCTCTTGGATGTTATTGACTGCTACCGACTAAAAAACCTCACGTAACGCCTATGGTTGGGAGCCCCGGGAAGGATGTCCCAGGACGCACAGACCTACGGCCGCCACTGCGGCCTCGCCCAGTAAGTTACATACTTCGGAAATTGCCAGATGAACTGGTGATCATCGCAGCCTATGGACGTTTGCAACACCGGAGGCGCCACCCTCGCGCTGCGGACCCTTTAAAAACCTTCTAAGACCCCTTTTGAAGAAACCTATACTGGACTTTGGAAATTTGTTTCGGAAGTTGTCGTTCTCAACCTGACGGCACTACACTTACAAGTTTTATACGTGGAAAGAACCTTGTAGACCTAGTAAGTTAGCTATGCAGGTAGACCACGGGTAAAAAAAAATCCCGTGGTTCACCTGGGTGAACTACGAGGTGGACCACGGGAAATAAAGGAGTTAATCGTGTCCTGGTAAGTGGGCTGATGCCGAGATGAATGCATTTAAGCCTTTTATTCTAAACTAGATTGAGGATATAGAAGCGCTCGTGGCCCCGCGGACTCTGTTTTGTAAACGATCACTGTAGTAAGCAACATTTACTGCGGCCGGTCGTAAATGGGTGACCACCACATGACCACTTTGTGACATTTAATTTGCGAGCGTTTCCGTGCTTAGCAAATAAAGAACTTTGCTTTTTTTTAAATATATATTTAGTTTGCCAAATTGACGTCGCCACCAGCCTGATGCAAGCCGTGGCGCATCTAGCGATTGGGGGCCACTTCTGACAGTGGTCCTCAAGTTGGCGGCCCTGTGATATGCCTTCACGCTCCTCTTAAAGAACCCGGGATTGTAAGATGAGGGAAACACGTGTGCGGGCAGCAGCCCCGGATCTAGGGGGGGGCAAGCCGGGGCCCGTGCCCCGGGCGGCAAAATCAGGGGGGCGGCAAATCAGAGGGCGACAAATTTAAACTTTGCAGACAAATGCACAAATCATCAGTACCTTGACGATACTTAGATTACCTACCTAATAATAAACACTCCAAGACTCCAACATTCAACTCTCTTTTCACAAGAAATAATTATGCTCGAATTATATCAGAAATTAACTATAGATATATCCCAGATGCTTGAAAGGAAGCAAACATTCCCATGCATGCATCACTTCTTTACAAACTTGCAGCATATTGTGGAGGCGGCCGACGCAGGGGCGGCGGCGACCACAGTAATTCATATTCAAATTTTTGACAATTTGTTGTGTTGTGCTTAATATAATATATCTCTTGTTGCACCGTAAGTCAACGGATAGCATTATAATATCAATTCACTAAATATTATAAGTAAATTCAATTGTGCCGCTGGATGGCTAGTTTCCTGCACGGGTGACGTATATCTAATTAGTCCTCTGTGCTGGTCAGGTTCCCTGCTTTCTGTAGTTTAATTCAAGAGTACCACAGGGATCTGTGTAGTCCAACACTATTTCTTCAGAATATTATCCCTTGGTTGCACTGGTTGTTATGCAGACGACAGTACTCTACAGGAAAGTTAATCTGGCCGGCCAATGTAGGGGTGGCCCGACCTGGAGGAAAAGAGGCGGCAGCTCGTAGCGTATCTCAACCGGGTCTGAACGCATTTAGGTACCAATGGGATTTCCAAATCTGGTAGATTTAAATGCCAGGAAATAAAGAAGTGTGCATTTACAGCTGCAAGCTCTCCTTTCCGTCCTCTACCCTCTCTTCATAATGCGATAATACTGATGAAAGGCTATCTAGACATCCTCTGACAGCCGCATTTCCCAATTTAATTTAGAAAACCCTATAGAGTAAAATGTAAGGAAACACAGGAATGTGCGTATACAGCTGAAAGATCCCTTTTTCTTCAGAAGAAGAGGAGCAACGGCAACCTCTTCCACCGGTTGTCGCAGATCATTACTGGGCACGGGAGCTCCTGTGTGACTAATATACCGGGAAACCACAGCTGAGTGACAGCACTGCGAGGATCGCAGTCAGGACGCAGCGGTGCATACAGTGGAGGAGTGCACAGCGTGAGCGTAACAGCGCCAGGTCCTATTAGCAGGTCTGGTCGTGGACATTCTCTCGCTGGAGATCATGGCGGCCATGATCCAGTTGGAGAACCTAAGTGGGATGTCGCCTCGACTTTCTGCGGACAGTTCATGCTCGTGAGTGGCGTGGCGTGGAGTATCGGGAAAGAAGCGGGAAACTGGAGATAACTGCGGCGCCCCCGCTGCAGAATTGTCTTCGCCCAAGACCCAAGACTCTTGGTCTCCATGACCGGGGGCATGCTCACCTTTTTAACAGAAGCAGAAGACAGTGTGACGTGAACGTTTCACGCACACCACACGTCCTAAAAAGCGGAACAACACCTGAACAGCCCCCAAAGATGCAGGAGAGGACCCAAACCCTTAGGTAAGGTCGCAATGGTAACCAAAGTCTGTTAGGAATCCTGGGACATCTTTACGAAGGCTTACTCGGGGCTCCGGACCGTAGGCAGTGGTAGGATTTGTGTGCTTTCAGTCGGTAAGAGTTCAGCATAGCATCCATGACGGATTTCCATAAGTACCTATATAAAAATCCCTCAAAAAAGGTGTCTAGGTACTGTACAAGACGCAGATTTGTACCTTCGCTAAAACTACTCTCAATTTTGAATTAAGGAACCTAAAAAAATGGGGGGGGGGATTAATGGGGGCGGCATTTTCACATTTTGCCCCGCCTAAAAAAATCTCTAGATCCGGGGCTGGCGGGCAGGTCGTTGAAGGGAAGAATGCAAGGGTCATTCTAAACTGGCTGAATAGACTGAATCTTTAAGCTCTTTTATGCAAACAAGACAGTTTCACACGCTTCTAGGAGTCTGATGAAAAAATACCTCTCCTTTCACAGACCTTATGCGACGTAAACAAAGATGCGAAGGTTCAGCTATAAATAGTCAGGTAATAAAACACGTAAATAACGTCAATATACATAAATGTATTTATCTTTTTCACAATTTTACGTTGATAAATTTATTTCTTTCACGATTAGATAATATCATTCATAACAAAATTTGCGTCGACTATCACAATTATTTTTGTATAGTTATAGATAGGAGGTTCCCAATATATTTTTAAAATGTTGAGTTTAAATCCTTGATAAGTTTTAAATCATTTCAAATTCATAGTTTCAGTTACGATATATCCGCTGATTACACAGGCCTGCAAAATGAGGGTCATAACTTCCTCTCTGGAATTTGATAGCTGATCCTAGGGTATTTTGGTGCGCTGATTACGAATATGTACTTAGATTTTCTCCATCACCTCCAGATTTTTCGAAAAAGGCACCGATAGAAAATAGAAAAAAAGACCCACGTTTTCTCAAAAAAAATATATATTTAAAAAAGTACATAACCTTTAACTTATAAAACGACTAAAATAAAATAATAACTTGTTACTAGTCTAAATTACACGTAAATTTTATTTGTGGAACCTAGTTCTTTTTTCCTGGAACCTTCGGTTGTGCGATTTTCGCTTAAATTTCCGGTTTGGATCGTCGCGCTTCAATAAACAACAATAGTCCGCCATCATGCTAGTATTCCATCTTCCACGATTTCAGACTTCAAGCTCTTTCAAATCTTGCTAAAATCTTTCGCCTTGTTCTTTGCTAACGGCTCCTATATTTTCTGGGAAGTAATCAATGTGCGAATTTAGGAAATGAAGTTTAGTGCTTGTTTATGTCCCTTTTATTTTAGAATTGTATCTAGTTATGTCACAACAACAAAAGTAGCCATCTTTATCGTGGTCTTTAGCCTCTCTTCATAGCATAGGTGTAACGATTTTGAAGCTATTTTTCTGGCCTTTTAAATACTTGCGAAATTGTAATAAACAAGTCGGACAAAGTTTATGAGGTGTCGAAGTTTTGTCTTGGTTACTTAATTCGTGTCCAAAATAACTTTTGTAAATATTTTTCACTAACTCTGTAATGCTGTTTCATTGTTTTATCACCATAAAATTCCGGGAGATATTACAAAAACAATTCGTAGAATTTAAACAAGTTCGCAATGACATTTTAAAGTTCATGATTCAAGATACAACTGTTAATTTTCTAAATCAGTGTGGGTACTTATACAAATACCCTTTGGTTTATCTTTATTACACCCTTTTCTGATAATATTTACAAAAATATGTATCTAATATTACTACTAGGTAATTTTTTTGATTTTATTACAAAATTAAGTCAAAATTACCCGATTTTAACATGGTTAAGGCGAATTACTTATACTTTTTATGTAGTAATTACCAAATTACTGATTTGCATGAATTTCTATGTCCCCTTACACTAATTAAATGCAATAAAAATAAAATTAAGTAATTTAATGACGTTTTATAAATTTCAAAAGGTAGGCGCTCAGACATTATGAAGCAAAATCTTAAATATTCAATATCAAAAAATCCTGACGTGTAGGATTTTTTTTATTATTTTTCTCGTAATCAGCACATCAGAAACTATAGAAAATGTTACTCAGATTTCAAAGAGGAAAACCATTGCAGACCTGTGTTATTATTAAGTCATAAATGTCATAATAATTTTTAATAAAGTTTTTTCACAACAATTAAGCAATAGCAATAGATTATACAGATTTTTTAGACAATCTAAACTTAGTAGGTATTTACATATAAATATGATTTTCATACACATTTGTACATATAAGCACGTGACCACGGATCTTGTAAAAAATAAAACCACTACATGACATTAGAGAAGTCATGATAAACAATATTGGTCCGTAGAATATATATTTATTCGTCATTAGTTTTGTAAGGTCCGTGGCTGAAGTTATTACACAACCAATTTAGGAACGCCATGGTTTTATAGTGCCGTAGTTGTATTTCTCTCAAGATATTGTAAATAGACTAGAATACTAGCAAAAAAGCTACTCATTATAATCGTCTAGTACAGTGGTTCCCAAAGTTGACGGGGTTCGACCCATGTCAATATAGTATTGAGCACAGAAATAGAACCACTGAGAAATATTTTTTGTTAAAAATATTTTTGTGAAAATTTTGTACATTTTGTATTGTGACGATAGCACCATCAGACTAGTGGAGAGTCATTCTCATCATTATTACCTTTTAATCGAATTGTGCACGTATATAAGAAGTATAACAGAAATACTATTGTAAAGAAATGTCTTCGTCTTGCAAATACCAAAGATAATATAATAGTATTACATACAGATCGGCAACTCCCTGTCGCGCCACAGCTGTCAATAGAGTTGACGGTCGTGTTGACGTACAATTTGCTTACATTTATTGATCACACGTACACATTCAAGCTGGTGTTTCCGCCCTGTGCAAATACCTACAGTGCCTGCATTTATTGGCTGCCGATTGCTGGAGGCGATTGCTGTCTAATCTCCAAACCGCTTGTGCCAGAATTACGCCAGTAGGCGTACGATTCTCACGGGAAACTGGCTTGGGTCCAAAGGTGTTGGTGGGACCCAGTAGGAATGTATATTTGAGATAAATAGCATTTAAAACTTATCTACTTATTATCTAAACAGTATAACATAGAAGGGTAATCAATTCATAACTGCTTTTATAATATAACTTGTTTTATAATGGTGAGAATTTATGTATCAAAAAATTACAAAGTAGTTTTGAGTTCGCTTGTTGTATGTTCATAAATGTTGAGAACCCTTCAAGTTTTTGCTAGGTTGTAATACTCTTAGCTAAAGTATGCCAAGTACACACGGTATTCATATACATTAAATTTAAGTTTTTTGATAGACATAGAATTTCAATAAATGATGGCATTTCAATCACAAAGATGAGAGAGAGTGAAATGGCATGGGAGCTACAGAGACCGGTAATAACAGATGATTCTGAGGAATTCTATGCGTCCTATCCGAAATTATGTCTTGTGGAAATAAAATTGTACCTTTTAAAATCAATTAAGTATTATGTACCTATACAAATATTACATGACAATATACACAATAGGATAAAATAATAGTAAAGCATAAAAATTATCTACAAATTAACGCCGTGAAATTTATTTTTCGTGTGAAATTTAAGCATGCAAATATATTGACGTTTCCAGTAAATTACTGTAATACAAATTTTACGACTTTCATAAAAACGAAACTAAATAAAATGTCGGTATGCAACTTCATTACATTGGCGATTTAAGAGTATAGGTACTTACCTAATAAACAGATCCTGGTTATGTGCAAAGAATACGACTAAACTTAACTCTAATATCCATATCAAAGGCATCAAAATACCAAATAATTTACTTCCTTTCAATGCCGTTTGGAATCGTCGCATGCGGGCCTGCCGTTTATGTCTCTGTGGTATTTTTGAAGAATAACGATCTTGAATTAGCATTATAGTGATGTACTTGTACTTCTCGTTGCGATGTGAAGAATTATTCTCTGCCGAAGTGAAGTTGAAAACGATCGAATGAGCTCAATTCGTAATAGAAATGCACAAAATATATTAATTTAAATATGAATACATAATTATAACCTTATAATCGAAGACAGTTTATAAATGTGCTATTCAAGCTAACTACCATCTTCAATACTATTTCAATTATACTATATCTTCACAGTTCGAATCGGACCGAGTAGTTCCCCAGAATACATTATAAAAAAATTGGATAAAGAATGCTACTCGTAATATTCAACTGATACTCGGTCAGATTCACACTGTAAAAGTTAAAGTAATATAATATTGCTGTAAGAGCTGGTAGTAGCGTCATACTATCTTTTTAGAAGCCGTTAAAACGTTTAGAAACAGTAATATATTATTCTAATCTCGATAACTTGTCTATTCGTTGACATTATAAAGGCGTAATATTCAATAGTAATAATATCTATAAATAGATACATACACAATAACTATATAATTATACTCTATTACAGCAGTTCCCAAACAACTAAACAGTCGTCACGACACCCAGTAAATGCGAGCAAATACGACTTTCAATTTTTTCTTCTAAGACAGACAGCGTCTCAGAATTGGTAGTTTTTGTTAGATGGGTCGGACCCCAATCAACTTTGGGAACCACTGCTCTATTAAGTACGTTTTAGAACGACGAGAAACTCGGATGGTTGTGAACGCCACGCTTTTATAAATTACCAATTTATTCTTCTCGACATAGTCAGAATTGCGTTGCTTTGTCTCGCGTATAAGTATCAGGATGAACCTTTCGGAAAATGAACCCCATACGCGAAATACACCAAAGGGTTTGGGAAACTCATTTTTAGAATGGTGCGTTTTGCGAAATGTGCATTTTGAAAGTGGTAGGTACGTTATGAGTATGGGTCCATCTTGTAAAAGGTACATTCTGAGACTTTGTAGAGAAAGAATAGGAGTTTAAGGTGCAGATAATTATCTCTCAATACCTGAGTCAATAGGTACGGATAGACGCCAAATATCGCGTGGCAACGCGAGACATCGCAAATTCGAAACATCTGAAGTCCGGATCAGACGGTATTTTCGTTGTTTTGGAAAGAAATTATTTAGAGATAAAGTTTGAACTGAAAGTCAATTCCTGCAACGCGCAGACGCGCGTAGATCTTTTACCAAATTTTAAACAGTCCATCCATATCTCACCTCGCTTGTCTAAAACCCACATTAATCTCCTCGTAATTATTTTTAAACTTACAAGATTTGAATAATTCCTTAAGGTTTTCAGATGTTTTTCGTCTTTATTATCATTTTTGTAACTTTGACTATCGACACTTAAGTATTATAGCAACAGCCGCTTGTATACGTACAGCCGATGAGTGTGCAAAGTTTCATAAATGGTAGGTATTTACGAAAAATAGACCAGAAAACCGTTAATGAATACTTTGTAATTTCGAAAACTGTCCTTAGCTTCTGCAAAATACGATCACAAATACAATGGCTGGCCTTTTCCTCATTAATTTACACATCTAAACGTTTGGCCTATTTGTATTATATCAATCAATATTTTACTTTCAATATTCTAAATAACCTGTAGCCTCGTCTTCCTAAAAACTTGTCAATATCAATCCTTTTTTTATGTACCACCGCTAAAGTCTGTGATGTGGTGCCCAGATACTATGGTTTCACATGTAAGTACTCTGCTACGAACACGCGGAATATTTTGTTTAGATTCTCTATGGTCTTAAAATCGAGTACCGAGCTGTTGTCTCCGGGCGTGTGCCACACGCTCGGGAACGGTGACGGGATTATGTGCAGAATATCCACGTCTGGAACAAAATTATGGATAATTTCAAAGAAAGGAAAAAAAGGAAGAAGGGAAGATTACATCTTAAGATGGCCGGCTTATAATGATACAACGTATTAGTAACTTAAGATTAAATGATAACCTTAATCTATTTTGTTAATACGTGATGAGAAAGCTTTGTAGCTAAATAGGTAACGGATGAATGTGAAATTTGACAGTTAATATGGAGAAGAAGCAAGAAAGCATTTTAAAAAATAAATTGCTGTCGATTTAGGCGCCTAGCGGATCTCTGGCATTTACTGTATAGATAGAAGAAAGATGAAGTATCAATAGACAAGAAATACACATTGGAGCGAGAAAATTTAATATAACCATAGACATTATACAATGCATGTGTGAATGAAATGAGGTGACTGATATGAATATGAGTTACAGTGCGAAAAAAAATTAATGAATGTGCCTTGTTCATTTTAATAGTAGATTGTATAACAAGGGGGCAAAATAGTATTTTTACGGCGAGGGCGCTACTTTGAATCACGAGCGAAGCGAAGGATTCTAGAATAGAATCCCGAGCATAGCGAGGGATTCTAACATAGAATCCTGAGCGCAGTGAGGGATTCAAAGTACACCGCCCGAGGGAAAAATAATTTGCCCTCGAGTAATATACTCTACTTTTCATTCCCTTTCTATGAGAAAAAATAAGTTTTGTACGACGTAGTTACCTTCTTATTGTTCCAGGAGTTCATGGACTGTCACTTTTATAACTTGGCGTAGAACTTATTATATTTGCAGAATACAATAAAATATGTTTACTGATTACAAAAACATTAATAATGACGAACACGAACACTACGAACAGATAAATGGCGCTCTTTAGTTTTTTTTAGTTAGCTCAGGACACCACGCTGTGCAGCCAACACTTACCAGCCAGTAATTCATACAATTTGCGTTCGATTTCTATGAAATTTTCAAGTTCCAAATTCAAATCACTTTGCCGCCCGCTCGGAAGCTCTTAACAGAAAAGAGCTATTTTGCGCCCCGTTATCGTGGTGCAAAGTGATCCTTTTCGAATAGAAGGAATGAAAAAGTATTTATAGAGGTCATCTCGAGCTGTTTATCTATACTAATCTATACTAATATTATAAAGAGGAAAGATTTGTTTCTTTGTTTTTTTGTTTGTTTGTTTGTAACGAATAGACTCCGGAACTACTGGACCGATTTGAAAAATTCTTTCACTGTTGGGAAGCTACACTCTTTGCGGTGAACATAGGCTATATTTTATTCCCGTATTCCCACGGGAACGGGAACTACGCGGGTGAAACCGCGTGACGTCCGCTAGTAATTGATAGTTCTAAAGTTTCCGATGGCAATACTGTAGGATCAATGAATCTATGACTACGATTTGAAGGTTTTATTAAACACGTTTCGGATTCAACTGATCTTCACATGAGATTTCGAACTTTTGTTTACGAATGGAGGAAGTTACCTACCAATGTTGTTTATGAATGTTAGAATAAGCGGCATTTTGCAATCTCGTGTCAAGCTACACTCTTTGCGGTGAACATAGGCTATATTATTCCCGTATTCCCACGGGAACGGGAACTACGCGGGTGAAACCGCGCGAAGTCCGCTAGTAGTTGATAGTTCTAAAGTTTCCGGTGGCAATACTGTAGGATCAATGAATCTATGACTATGATATGAAGGTTAACCACGTTTTAGATCCAACTGATCTTTACATTAGATTTTAAACTTTTGTTTACGAATGGATGTAATTACCTACCAATGTTGTTTATGAATGCTAGAATAAGCGGCATTTTGCAATCTCGTGTCATTAATATTTAGTGAATGTTTAATGCCTAAACACCTAGGTATTACCTCTGGGGAAATCCTTCCGAGGGCTTACCCGGGGCTCCCGACCAGGCAGTGGATAGGGAAAGAGTGGTTTTTAGTCCGTAAGAGTCCGGCATAGCATCCATGACGGATTTTTCCACACGTTAAAAAAAATATCTTATACAATAATAAGTTATTTTCAACTTAACGTGTACGCGATTTCATACCTTTTTATTGCGTCAATCACATGTATGCTCATTGGTGTGAGAAATCGAAACATTCGTTCAAGTACAGAGTTCGGAAAACGCACGGTGAAGGCTATATGCGCTTCTATCGAAGACTTTATGTACAATGCCTTTAAGTTAAAACGTATATTACAAACGTGCTGAGTTTACTCAGGTACATCCAGCAACCAGACTTTCATTCAATGTTATAAATGAGAAATGTTGAAAAACTTCACTTGTACTGTTCCACAACATTTATTATTGTAATACCTAACCGGTTTCGCCTTTCGGCATTCTCAAAGCCTATTTTAGTAAAGTAAAATATCCTTTGAGAATGCCGAAAGGCGAAACCGGTTAGGTATTACAATAATAAATGTTGTGGAACAGTACAAGTGAAGTTTTTCAATATGTGTAGCAAGTTCCATCAAGTGCCATCAATCAACAGTATCAATAAAATGAGAAATGTACCTATTGTTTGTGAGTCTTTCTTTCCTGTCGAAAAGTAATCAATGAAATGACATAATTTAGCGAGCTTGCCGTTAGCATAGGTTGGTTATACTTATTCCAAAAAAGCATATTACTCCCAAAGCACGCTTGGGCTACAATGTTTACAAAGACGGAGTCGAGAACGTTCCCCAGTAATGTAATTAAAGTATAATCGAATAGTTTCCTGCTCATACTATTCATCAAAAGTGATGTTTAGGAAGTACGTATCGGCCGAAAGACAAAAAATAGCTGAGCTAATTTCAAAAGTACACCACGACGCACGACAGGTCATGTCCTTAGGGAACAAAACCTCCTACAATGTCGAGTTACCATATAATTGTTGCGGAAAACTGCTATGCCCGAAGCAGACCTTTAAAATAACCTTATTATCCCTTGAGAAACTAGTGAAAAGTAAATAGCGAAATTGAACTGTGGATTGTGGTAGGAAATTCTTTCCTACGTATAGAGGTAAAACTGAATTTTAAATTGTAGGTAATTGGAGCGTTTTAAGTTTTAAAGATATTTTAAGATTGGATAGGGACGATGATATGCGTACAGACAACGTGTTTACGTTCATTTAACCTTGTATAATGAACGTTATGCATTGGTTTACCCTCGTGGCTAAGATTATACTAAGGTTGTTGCGTTGATTCGTGTTAACCTTTATAAGGCATTCACTTAGGTATAAATAAAATGGTAGAGAGTAACTAATGGAATCGGACGTTATCTGGCGGAAAGCCATCGTAGTACGGTAATAAATGAGAGGAGCGGATCCCACACACCCTCGGAAGGTCAATTCTTATGGACACTCGACGAGGAGCGAGGGAAATGGCCGAGACATAGTGTGACAACGTTATTCGTCGCTGCTCGTCGTACCATGAGTACTGCCCAGCAATCTATTTTTGACAATTTTTTTTTCAAAGGAGCGGCAACACGCGCGTTGGTACGACGTGATGTACTTACGTCACATTGCGAGTAGGGGAGTGTGTGGCTGGTAAGGCAATATTCACAGCAACGAGAGAAGCAGTGCTAGTGGCATAGTGTGGCTGGAGGAGTTCGCACAGCAGTCAAGGATAACCTCTACTATCTTGTAAACAGTAACGGAGAAATGCCAGATCAAACTCCTTCAAGGAAAATAATGTAGGTATGACCGGTAATACCTACTTAAAAAAAAATATAAAAAAAAATAATTCAAATATAGGCTTTAAATATTGCTCTTTAGATATATTTTACATTGCCATCATCAATTAGCAGACAGCTCGCTTTCAGCGAACTTACCGCCGTCAGACTGCTCGGGAGTGGACGCCTCGCTGGCCGTGCGTTGTAGACGAGCGGTCGGCGCGGTGCCGCCCCGTTGCCCGCTCTCTTACTGCTTACAGTCGCCGCAAGTTGGTATTTTTCATTGCATTAATGAAAACCGATCGCGAACTGTGTCTGTTGCGAAAAGTTGGGTGGGAGCTGTGTTGGAGCAGAGTCGTTTAAGTAGGCTATGACCTTTACCCTCCAGATTGTTAGTAGGTAATGATGCGCAATGGTAGCGAGTTATTTGGTTATTGAATTATGTACAATCACAAATTATCAAAACAGCGTCCAATTGAATCTTATCTATAGAGATAGACTGAATACATTATATCTAAGAGTGGGTAAAACGTGAATGTTGTTGCATTTTTATTAAACGAATCTGATGTCCTAATACAGCCCACGACCTGATTAAGTTCTGGAATTACTTCCTCAGCTAAGCAAAAGCATAGTTTGTATTACAAAGATAACTACTAATTAGTCCATCGGAATAGTAGCAAAGCAAAAAAAAAGAATAACTAGCTGAGTTTCTTGCCAGTTCTTCTCAGGTGGGTCGCGTTGTGAACTGGTGGTAGAGTTTTGTTTTATATTCTGGACGTTTTACAAGCGCATCTGTATAATGCCTAAGTGAAATAAATAAAGTTTTGATTTGATTTATAGTATTCATATAGGAAACCGTTTTAATATGGGCATGTGATGAGAAAATATGAAAACTACGTAACCAAAAGAAAGATGAATTTCAATGTTGATGGATGGAAAGCCAGAGGAAGGTCAGAGAAAAGATGGATGGAGTGTGTTAAGAGTTGAAAATGATATGAATGTTAATTATGATGCAACAAGTAATGGAAAAGAATGGAAGAAAGGAATACTGCGCTGACTCCAAATGTGTTAATTTGGATGAGGACAAGAAAATGATGAACAGCATCTAAGTCCTTATACTTATAAAATTCAGGACTGTGGTGATAATCACGGGGGCTGCAATGCGTCCGGAACGTCGCACGTTGGATCCTGTAGTATGAGCTGGTTGGTCATTAATCAAAATTAAAAAAATGCCGGTAGATAATATTTTTTCATAGATTTAGCAAATAGAGGGTATACCACATTTATTATATGTAATTAAAGTATTATTGGTTGTCTAGTATACTTTTTATGATACGACAAAGTTGACCATATTTGTATTTTCCTTGTAGTGAATTACGTTTTTTAAGTTTGGTGCAGTATAGAAACATTGCATTACTTTAAAAGTAACAGGGTATAATTAATAAAAAAAATCATGAGTGATGCTGAAGGTATGTAGTATTTAAAATGTATAAATTTAGTTCTTCACGATAAAATTACTTCTTCATAATAAATTGTTATTTAAAAACTACTTTTTCTTCAGAAGTGCAGTTTTGATACTGTTTTTTTTCGAAAAAGTGCATTTTGTCAGGGTACTAATTAGTTCTCCGTAACTCGTTAGTTAGTGTATTTTATATAGTTGATATCAAAAGTTCAGACAAAATGCTCCTTTTCAAATGGCAGTGATTTATAGTTTCACGGTAGTAGATTAAAAATATGAGCCACTCGTATTTCGGTTAGTTATTACACTTAACTGTGAAAATTTTCGTCTTTAACATGAATGAATAGTTTTGAATTGTATTGTAGCCAATTATATAGGTTATTTTTTGTTTTTTTTTTCATAGGAATAGTGGATTATCCAGTAAAAAGGAGAGATTTGTGTGACAAATTGTTTTTAATTCAATACAAGAAATTAGATAGCAAGTTTTTAAAATTAGAGGAGATAATTATTGCAGAAACCAACTGCCCTGCTTCAGATATAACTTCCCTTAAAGAAACACTGCATATTTTCTTAAAATCTTTTAAAATAAAATGGCTATCGTCGAACAGAATCAAAGAAAGGTTTGTTAAAAATAACTCAACGTAGCTAGATGAGACTTGCATTTTTTAAAAATATATTATTAAGCAAAGGGTGAGCCCAGGTAGGCCCCTGAAGGATTTTGAGCAGTGTCGTGACCGCAGTAAACGTAGGAAGACCGAAGTTTCACGTGCGTCCGGTTCTGGCAGTGAACTTCTTTATTCTTAATGTATTTTCGAACTGAAGGCCACCATTCCCAACTAAATAAATTAAAATATATTCTATAACCGAAAACCACAGCAAATGAACAAGAGGCAGTATCTCCTCAAACCGCTTTGTCTATGATTAGATACTGAAGCGAAATAAAGTAAGAAGCAGTATAACGTGGTACAAAGCTACGCGCCTCATATCTTTCCTTCTTAATTTTACGCTCGTAAAACTTCGAGAAAGGACACTCTAACGGATGTATTTAATTTGTTTTAATTTTTTTCGGATCCAGTAGTCTCGTGCTCAAGGGTTGTGAGAAAATATAAAACTACTCTTCCTAGTGAGGTACTAAAAATGATTTTACCAGATTAAAAGAATCTAGCCTTCATAAATCCATTTATTGTGATATATATTTAAATTGTATAGAGTAATAAAGACATTAATAAAGTTATTTTGCCTCAAAACACCTTTAATAAAGACAATTATGAAAGTTAAGGAAGCGAAAGATATTTGCCGGGAGCGTTGCAAGTGGCAATCAGTGGTCTCTGCCTACCCCAGTGAGAAATAAGCGTGATTTAATGTATTTAGGTACGTATGAATGTATTATACACCTTTAAGACTTAGGTTAAGTCTCGGAACGTAGTTAAATAATATTGACCAACCATCCCATACAACAGGATCCACCGTGCGTCGGTGCATGTAAGTACAACACAACGGAAATATCTGTGAACCTGTATTCCCCTCGCGCTTCCCCGCACCTGACCCCGTTTTCGCCTATCTAGTATAACCCGCACGCGATTGAATGGTATGGTATTTGACAAGATTTTGCACATTCTCGTTGCGCGCGGATTATGCCGTACAGTTTTACATGACGTCACGAGCCAGGTCCGCAGATATTTCGGCCGTGTTACATACATATCATACATACATACATATGGTCACGCCTTTATCCCCGAAGGGGTAGGCAGAGGCATATTATATGTCCACATTTCACCTTTTCTTATAATTTGTCCCACGTAATAGGTGGTGAGCCGTATTGCCGTGTTTAAATGGACAGGCGCAGGTTGTGACTGCCTGCTGTTGAAATAAAGTCTTCAACTTGACTTAACGACTGCCATTTTACTGGCAACCGGGACCAACGGCTTAACGTGCCTTCCGAAGCACGGAAACGCTCAAATAACTGTCACAAAGTGATCACATGGATGGTCACCCATCCATGGACCGGCAATAGTGTAAGTTGCTTACTGCAGTGATCGTTTACAGAACACTGAGTCCGCGGGGCCACGAGCGCTTCTGCCGTGTCTGTTCGCTGTTCGCTTCGGCCGTGTTGTAAATAGTATTTCGCGTGGAGTCCCGAATTCTATAAGTATGAGTATTAAAAACCGCGATAATTTAAAAATAACATTAGCATGTAAATCCTATACCAAGAAATCATACTCACTTCTCCTAGCAAATGGAATATGGTCATCTTCTATCACAGCGCCTGAACTCCTCAGCCTGAAGTAGGTCTGTTCGCTTTGCCCCTTCGAGTATCCTTCGAACTGGTTTAGTTCGGCCAGCTTCTGTTCTGCAAGAGCCAGCTGCACGTACCATTTCTCCGTTGATGAGAAGTAGCTGTAGAATACTGGGTCTGGTGCACCTAGAAGGTCCAGGAGGACCATGACGTCCTGAAATATATTAAGAAATTATTGTAATAAAGGTGACTTTGGACCGCTAGGGCTCGCACGTCCCCCCTAAGAAGCGAGATAACACGTGAAGAACCCCCAAAGACGCGGGATAGCACCCAAAAGGTGAGGTCGCAGTGGTGGCCGTAGGTCTGTTGGGAGTCCTGTGCTGGACATCTTTCCGAAGGCTTTTTTTTTCAACGTTAGGAAAATATTACAGGGATGCTATGTTGGACTCCTCTAAGAACCACACGTATTCTACCTAACAGCCTACGGTTGGGAGCGCCGAGTAAGCAAGCTAACTTTGTTAGAATTGTATGCGTGAAAAAGTTAAACATGTTTTTCAATCTTCTAGAGTTCTAGACTCTAGATTTCCCTGTACAGGTTTATATTAGGTTAATTTGAGCTACGCTACGAGTTTATGGCGTTGTGTGAGTTGCTCAAATGAATTCTAACGTACACGGTAGGAAGCCTGTATCTACAAAATCGACTTAAACTCGAAAGACCAATACAAATATACATTCTTAGATAATCAATACGTGCTTTACATCTTATAAATTAGTAAGTAGGTCACAGTTGTGAGCGAGACACAGCCTTGAGCCGCCAAGTAATAAATGAGAAACTGACATGGCCACTGAACTAATTAGCATAAATACCTACTTTGTAACCCCAAATTCATTTATATTCAACTTCCGTCTTGTCTAATCCGTCTTGTAAACTAAACTTTTAAGAGGGTTTACTCTTAAAGTTTAATGAACGAATGACTGTGACGCGGAATGACTACCGGGTCTATAATATTGACTAATACAATGTTTATGACTAATACAGTATACTTATCAAAGAAATCCCCATAAATACAATTATTCTACGCACAAGTCTAGATATTATAGGTTGCCTGGAAGAAATCGCGACTCGCGTTAATTAATAGTTAGTTGTGCAAGTATTAGATAAATTGTGAAAATAAAAATGTAACGAATCTACAATCATTGGATTGTTATTTATTTTATCAAACCATTAAGTGGAAATATAGAAGTAGTATCTATTATACGAAGAGCAGAAGAATAAATGGCTATGTACATCATTGGAGTATCATTTCTTCATCAATTCAACAAATGATGATGAGAAATGATACTCCAATATCCTTTACATAGCTATTTATTCTTCTGTTCTTCGTATAATAATAGATACTACTCCTACATTCCACTTAATGGTATTACGAAATAATAATCCTATGATTGTAGATTCTTTACATTTTTATTTTCACAATTTAACTACTACTTGCACAACTAAGTACTAACTATTAATTAATATAAATATACTATTAATTAATACAAACTAGCGACCCGTTCCGGCTTCGCCCGGGTGCAATGCTGATACTAAATACACTAACACTACAGAAATTCTGTGAACTTTAAAGCATTGTGGATTCCAAACCCGCAGGGATACGCGGACAATTTTTATGTTGTCGTATTAAAGACCATAATTGCTTATCAAAATATAAGGAGACCTTTATACTTTGATACTGAACTGAGAAATTGAACCAAATAAATTTTCCCCCATACATTTTTTATTTTCATTATTTTTTTAGGCATGAATGAGTCATTTTATGGAAAAGTTGTAGTACTAAATGTTAATTAACACTATATTTTCTATCCAAAACAAATTTGACATCTTAGATCGTATGTCCAATTGTCCACCTATTTTAAAATCCGGACCAGTGTGCGGCCGGCCGGTACGGCCGCAAACGCTACGTCCCGCAATTTTATATCTGTAATATCTTATAAAATATTCATTTAAATCAGATGCTGTAAAGGGCCATATAGATCTATATGTATTAAATAAACAATGTATTTAAGGTATTTAATTGGATAAGGATTAATGATGTATTGGTTAAAACCGCTTCGAAAATAAGCCATTACTTGTCGTAAAAAGTAAATGACTTAAAAATGTTATTGTGGGATATCCATAAGACATAGAGATATGCCATCGCGGAGTTTTCTGTAGACCTTTACAATGTGTACAATACTGAGTACCTACATTACTTTGATAAATCACGTAGGATTCAGCCTGCGTTTGCAATGTAAGTGGAAAAAATGTAATTATTTACGACATCACATTAGAAACCTCAAAAATAACAGTATTTCTCCACTATTTAATGGATGTTATTATACATATAAACCTTCCTCTTTAATCACTCTATCCATTAAAAAAACCGCATCAAAATCCGTTGCGTAGTTTAAAAGATTTAAGCATACAAA
Source organism: Miltochrista miniata (assembly GCA_933228765.1). NCBI lineage: Eukaryota > Metazoa > Arthropoda > Insecta > Lepidoptera > Erebidae > Miltochrista > Miltochrista miniata. The sequence continues at coordinate 39,843,041 of OW121748.1, forward strand.
GGGACATAGGGACAGAAAAAGCGACTTTGTTTTATACTATGTAGTGACTTACCTATCTAAGTATTATGATAGCATAAAAAAAATTGTACCTAATGTTATTTTATATGTTTATGGTGTGCAATAAAGCATATTGTATTGTAATACTTGCAATTCTATAAATGACTGATTCCAAAAAACGACCGATTCTTAAATTGACTGATGACCAAAGACCTCAGTCGCGTCAATTCGGTTTTATTGTAACTTTTCTATTTTTCAGCAACAATGTAAAGTACAATACATTTCACATTTACGTTACTTCAACGTTTTTTTACTAACTAATTCTATCTTTGTACCAAATTTCATCAGAATCGGTTCACTGGTTCAGGCATCAAAGAGCAACAGGCGGACAGTTATTTCGCATTTTTATTTCAATAACAACAAGCAAGAGATTTCCTGTGAAATCTTCCGTAGGCGCGTTGAACGATTTTTGAAGTCGGAAAATCTAATGGATTCCCGTTATAGTCCAATCCTTCCCGATCTGGCAATAATGTAAACATGTCATGTTTTGACAATCGTTGTCTAAGACAGATTATATTATAGTAGGATTATATTATATTATAGTAGGAAAATATAGTATGACAAATCATTGAATTTTTTACTACATATCTTGAGTAGGCATTTTAAATGAAAATAAACTATCATAAAGAAGTTATTTGGTGTCGAAATGATTGTAAGAACACTGTATGACTCCTGGATACTGGAATATAATCAGGGTGAATACTCAAGTGCAAGTAACTATGGATATATAGGATCAAATGTGTTTGTTTACATTTTTGCGCAAAGCTACAAAAATACAGTATACCGACATCAACTTTTTTTTCCTTAGGTAATTGAAAGACAGCTGTCACTTACGCGACGTTACGAACTAATAGGGCAGAAAGCGAGAAGTGACAATACCTATCATAATTCAAGCATACACCTGAATAATCTGTGATTTTCATGAATATTAAAAGGAAAATGCTAATTCTGTACTGTCTATATAATTTGCATACAGTATGACGCAAACGTCTTGATCACAATGAGGGGTAAACCACGGAATCAAACCATTTTCATGGCGGCATAGACAATACGAAATATTATAACAAGCGATAGGTAATAATTTTAATAGTTACATACTAAAATATCTTAGACCATATAACACGGGACTAGCCTTTGCGAACCACCGCATACAAAAATATTCTGCCAGTTTTCATACAAGTGAAGGGGAAAACACAAAGACATATAAAATTTCATTGCATTTAAAAATGTATTAATCGACAAACGCGTAATGGCTGTTGTGTGTTAATTGTTATTGTACAGTCAACTACAATGTAATGTACTAGTTTAATCATATAAAATGATGTACTGATGTACAGGCTTTTCATAAAGCCAAAAGACCAAATGGTCATGTGCAATGGCAGAAAACAATGCTTAAGTAAGGCGCATCCTGTGGTTAGATGATCTAAGTAAAATATACATTTATTGTTAGAAAATTACAGAGAAACATAATTATAACATATCTTATTATATTTACATTATTACTATCTAAACAAAACCTAAATAAGGCCCTCGTGGCATTGTGCCCAAAAGACTAGCAGCATTCCCCCTTTGAATAGCAATACCTACTCGCTGAGCAAGAAAACTGCCAGCCCTTGGGTCACCAGTTGACTCCACAAGGCGCTTTTTCAAATTCTTGAAAAATTGTTGCGCATTGGGACCCATGGACCTAGGGTAAAATACTAAAATACATCCCCCAAGTTTTGGTATAATTAATATAATTATTATACTTAATTTATAATTCATAGAGAATTTGCAATCATTGCTGGTTCAATGGAGATTATACTCGTATCTCTACAATCGAGATAGACATATTTAGGGTACCGTACCCAAATGGTAAAAACCGAAACCCTATTCATGAGACTTCGCCTTCCGTCTGTCTGTCCATCACGAGGCTGTATCTCAGGAACCCTGATAGCTAAAGAGCTGAAATTTTTACAGATGATGTAATTCTGTTGCCGCTATAACGAAAACTAAAAATAGAATAAAAGAGGGGCGATAGGGGGGCTCCGATACAACAAACGTGATTCTTTCGCCGTTTTTTGGTACGGAACCCTGCGTGCGTGAGTCCGACTCGCACTTGGCTTTTTTTTTATTTCCGTGTTCTACACTAGTAAAAAATTATCTCTGAAATATTTGTTGCGAACGGGATTCGATTCGTGTTTCATATGTATGTATTTAAAAGTATTAATATCCGTGGTCTGATACCTATAACACAAGCAGGTTATTCCTAGCCTACTTCGGGATCAGATAGCGTTGTGTGAAATGTCCGTGAAAATTTATTTATTTATTTAAATAATGATGAAAACATACATAGGTACTTATAGTCACGCTGTATCTCCGAAGGAGTAGGCAGAGGCATATATCTTTGATCCCATGTTGTAGGTGGTGATGGTATGAGGAAAACATGTATCTAAATGCGTTCTTCGTATTGGGAATTGAATGTTATCTGGGAAACGGTGCGGCCCCTATAAATACGGGAATTCCCATCTCTCAACTACACAATTGACCCTTTCCTTAAGATAAATGAAATGAACTCTTTTATCTCTTTAATGTTATTCATTGACTTTTGTAGGTTGGATAGATATTAATAAAATGTTTTTTGGGGCATTCATTGGATGTTTTCTATGTTTACCTAATCAATACATATAATAAAATCGTAACCGGTCGCTGTCTGTACATTGAAGATATATAAGAAAAAAGTTCATAGGGGGGCTTCATGGACGCAATAGAACCCAAAACAATGGTTTTTAGATTTTTTGTCTGTTTGTCTGTACTTTGGTGCACGCTAATCTCAGCAACCGCTCAACCGATTGCGATGCGGTTTTATTTATTGAGTTGCGGTTTACTCCACTTAACATTTGTTTCAATGTCAATCGGTTCATTAATAAGAAAGTTATATCAATCTAAAGATAATGCAGCGTACGAAGTCGCGGGCTACAGCTAGTAAATAAATATTTGTGGACATTCTCACACAACATCATCTAGCCCAAATTAAGCTAATATAAGCTTGTGTTATGGGATCTAGACGACTGATAGACATACTTATACATATATTTCTAAATACATACATTACCTATAGATAAATTACACCCAGACACAGAACTAATCAATGTGCTCATCACACAAAGAGATTAGTCCTGGTTGGGAACCGAACCCACGATTTCCGAATCCGTATAAGAGTAGTGTATTAGTTTGGGCTAGATGGGCGATGTGTATTAACATCATCTCGTAACCAAGAGTGCCTATCTAACCGAAGGTTGTCGTCGAATTATCAGCATTAAATTGCAATATTAAATTTAATATGCTCTAGAGCTATTTCAATGCAGCACTGTCACCGATCATAATTATTTAATCAATTATCTACCTATATCGAATTCATTATCGCCGTAAAATATGATAAAAAAACTTTCTTTTTTTGTAGATCGTAGAAAAATATTAAAAAGGTTTGTTGGTTTGTAGTTGATAAAATCTGCAGGTTTGTCTTTCGAATGTGAAGACCACCATTTCAGGCTGCCTACACGAAGCGTGATATGCTGAACCTACTCTGTAAAATATAGTTTGATCTCTGTGACAGTTCCACAAACGTAAACAAGAATAGATTTATGTCAACGGCATAAAGCTTTTGTGGTTGAAATGCAGAGAGTGAGCACACAGAGGTGCAAACTGTAAATGACAACTTTATGCCTTTGAAATAAACAGAACAATAAGCAAACAGTGCAATTTGCTTCACATTGAACTATATCTTCTAAGTATATCTATATCTATATTCTATATATTATATTATTCATATATATAAAAATCAATGCCACTTTTTGTTTTTATTTTATAACTCAAGAACGGGTTCACCTATCCAAACCAAATGTTTAGGCTTTGTTCGGACTATTTAGTAGATGGTTTATGATGAATTTAGCACAAAATCGGTCGGGCGGTACTTCATACACACGCAAACGAAGTTGCGCGGGTCAGCTAGGTTCATATTTAGACTACAGTCACTATCGGATGTACTAATTGCCAGCGGATGGTGCTCGCACTTATCCGTTCATTAGAGCGAATAAAAATGGCGATAAAACTATCATTTTAACTTGGAGGTCATTCAACGTAACCCTCATTATCCCAGCGAGTTACTATTGTTGTGGCCATTTTAGCTAAATAAATTCAAAACCGGCCAAGTGCGAGTCCAATTCGCGCACAGAAGGTTCCGTTCCGTAGTTGTATGGGCGCCCCCCTTGATCCCCCTTTTTTTCTGATTTTAGTATTCGTTGTTATAGCGGCCACAGAAATACATCATCTCTGAAAATTTCAGCTCTCTGGCTATCACGGTTCTTGAGATACAGCGTCGTGACGGACAGACAGACGGACGGCGAATTCTCATGAATGGGGTCTCGTTTTTACGCTTTGGGTATGGAACCCTAAAAATAGAATTCAGAGGTTCTTCCAAGACCTTAGGGGTTCGATGGGACTGGGTTTACATGAAAGTTATCTTCAGGGTTCAAGACCTCACCTGCAAGTAGTGCACTTCCTGACTAACGGACGAGTAAGTGGTGAAGAGAAGGAGAACTTTAAACAAGGCCAATAAAAACCCGTCTGGACAGCGCGGTGCAGTAAAGTCAATCACATATATCGAAAAAAAAACATTGTACCTATATTGGTCATTGTGCGTCAAAAGGCTAATAATTATCTTGAGACATGCTTCGAAGAGTTTACCCGGGACTCCCCGCCATAGCAACCATTACGATTTCCACACGTGAAAAAAGATCAAATTACCCTCCTAAAATGAAATTTGGAGAAGCCTACGTCCAGAAGTTATACTTCGATAGGCTGATTTGATTGATTGGCCACGATTCCTAAGCCTTTGACGATGTTTACTAAAACTCCAAGCTATATTTGTCGGTTTAGGTACCTACCACTGGAAGCCACATCTACGTCAACACTGCCAGTAAGGTGACAGTCGTTAAGTCAAGCTGAAGGCCTTAAGGGCAGCTTGAAAATTCCAACAGCAGGAAACCTCAACCAGCGCCTGTCTATTCCAACACGTCAATAGACTCACCATGACCACCTTGACTGGGACAAATTACAAGCGATAAAAATGTGCAATAAAGTATGCCTCTGCTTTCGTTTTGCAGATAAGCGCCATGAGCATACGCACATACGTATCTAAGTCAAAACCACTCTTCATCGTATTCTATGGCCGTTTGCAACTCCTGAAGTGCTACATTCACACAGCTATCACTAAAAGCACTCACCATTCTCTGCAGATAATTAGCACCATCTTTATACGGAGTCTGTTCCCAACTGCTGGCAAGATGTCTCGCTCCGTATATTGAGTCTGTGGGACCCCACTGTCTGAACGCCTCCTCGCCATCGAAGAATATAAACATGAGGCTCAAGTGAGAGCTCTTTAGAGTGTCCAACTGTCTGGTCATAACCTTAGCCAAATTGATCATCATGGCACAAGGTACTGCTGAGTCTGTTGCACCTAAAATATATGTAATGATAGGTAATCTCATCTTGATTAAGCCGAGTTTTATTAGTGATGGATGGTAAGGGCTAGAGTTTGGTGACGTGGGCTTGTTTTTAAAAGGAGTAGACGCGGTAGTAGTAAGGAGTCGTGCGGAAGCATTGTGTGGTTTTAGACTTAGACTAGCGTGTTGAAGGGAAGGAAGAAGTGTTTTTTTACACAAAAAGGTTCCAAAGTAAGGTTTTTAGGGCCTAAATAGTTTGTATATTGTGTCAAAAGTTAAGGTCAATCAATGTTTTCGAGTTTTTAAAGCATACATACATATGGTCACGCCTTTATCCCCGAAGGGGTAGGCAGAGGCATATTATATGCCCACATTTCACCTTTGTATAATTTGTCCCACGTAATAGGTGGTGAGCCGTATTGCCGTGTTTAAATGGACAGTCGCAGGTTGTGACTGCCTGCTGTTGAAATAAAGCCTTCAACTTACCTGCCTGCCATTTTACTGACAACCGGGCTTAACGTGCCTTCCGAAGCACGGAAACGCTCAAATATATGTCACAAAGTGATCACATGGATGGTCACCCATCCATGGGCCGGCCATAGTGAAAGTTGCTTAAAGCAGTGATCGTTTACAGTACAGAACACTGAGTCCGCGGGGCCAATAGCGCTTCTTCTCGATTCATACGACGTAAATACGTGGACGGAAATTTACGGATGAAACATCATCAATATTCAGGAACGGCAATACGATGACGACGTTTCATCCGTAAATTTCCGTCAACACATTCACGTGTGTGGTCGAGAATCGACGTCCAGGTAATAATTGATAAACTTACCAACAAACGCATGCTCCCTCATATATTTACTGTCATAATGGCACGCCAGCACTAAAAATCTGTCAGCATTAGGATTTAACTTTGCTATAATATTTTTGAAGTTGAGCGTTCCAAACACAGGCGTTTGGTCTGAAAATACATTCTCTGTTACATCCCATCCCAACTCTCTCATCTGATTGGCAATATAGTTGCCAACTTTACTATGATTAGGGGTGCCGACAACCCTGGGTATTAAAATTTCATCTAGAACTGTCCGAAAATGTTCTGTGTCCGATAGTTCAGAAAGATTTTTTACGTCTTCATCCGTCAGTTCTTGAGCTGTGTGAAATTTCTGCAAAGGAAAATACAAATGTCAATATGTACATTATAATAACGCACGGGTGCGAAAGTGACAGTAAAACATTTTGAAAATTCAACCTAATGGTCCGAAAGGAACCATTGTATGTATACTAGAGATGCGCCGAATGTTCGGCCGAATATTCGAATTCGGTGCACTCGGCAAGTTTTGGAAAGTTCGTATTCGGCCGAACATTCAGTTTATTTGCCGAATAATTACCGAATGTTGATATTATTAATAACAACATATTATTGAATAGGTAGAGGTTTTCCCATAATTAACGTGATGGTACAGTAATTTCTGAAGACGTACAGTACGCAATAATCTCGCTAAGTCCTTGTTTTTTCACCAACAGATGGTCGAGATGAAAGGAGTAGGTACTTACATACATAATTGGTCTCGTCTTTATTCCCGAAGGGGTAGGCAGAGGCATATTATATGCCCACATTTTACCTTATTAGAATTTCTCCCAAGTTATAGATGGTAAGCCGTATCGCCGTGTTGAAATGAACAAGCGCAGGTTGTGACTGCCTGCTATCAAAATTTTTCGAGCCGCCTATAAAGGCCTTCAACTTGGCTTACCGACTGTCATTTTACTTGCAACTGGGACCAACGGCTTATCGTGTATTCTGAAGCAAGGAAACGCTCAAAAAATGTCACAAGCGGTCACATGGACGGTTACCCATCCAAGGGCCGGTCACAGTGAAAATTGCTTGCTGCAGTGATCGTTTACAGAACACTGAGTCCGCGGGCCACGTGTGCTTGAAAGGACTTAATATCAGAAATTGTTGTAATGAGCTGTCTCAGTTCTAGATAGCGGTCCGAATCACTACGGAGTCCGTTTTTATCTGTTCTTTTTTAAGGTACAAATGCAAGTACGTTTTCTTCACTTCATTTCGTGTTACACGACATTATCACTAATAGGCTAGAAAACACGACCGCACACAACCCGTGCAAAACTTCAACTGAACTAGGTATCTCTCTGTGAAAATAAACTGCTCATTTCTCTCACTCATCTCAGTCCTAATTTTTATTTTTGAACTTTTCGTTGCTGGAAAACAAAGCTCATTTAATTAAAAATGAGCCCGTTCAGCTCACCATCTCCCGCTAATTCTATCGGCGCGTACGGCCACACACATGGAGTACTGTTGTCATTTTTGAGCTGGTGCTCCTAATACCAAGCTTTGCCCGTTCGACTCGGTATAAAGGCGTACTATGAGCCTTATTAACGATCCTCTACTTAGGGGCCCTCGCGACATCTACGCTTTTTCAGCTTGAAGGATCTGTAGACCTAAGTAAACCACTATAAGTATAATCCAAATCCTCGTCGACTGACCTGTACTAACCTGTTTTACGCGTTAATTTGAACCGAATAGTTCGGCCGAATATTCGGTTCGGTACATTTTATACCGAATATTCGGCCGTATGTTCGAATTCGGTTCAACCCACATTCGGCGCATCTCTAATGTATACTTTACCACAAAGTAGTGATTACACAAAGCTTTCTTTACTTCAGATTTTAGAACATGTGGTCTATCTATAAGTATCTATCTAAAGTTTAGATAGATACTTTACTTTAGATGGATCTGGGCCTTAAGCCTACGCCCCCCAAAATCGGTGACGCAACTTTCGATTTTTATAACGTAAAAGCAGGTGTCCCACAGGGTTCCATACTGGGACCTTCACTCTATTGCAGCTGACATACCTGACCATTCATGGTTCACAAGGGTTGACGAAGTTCACAAATGTTTGAACATGCTCACCGTAAGGGAGGAAATAGTCCGAAACATAGAAACATATAAGACAAGAAATACACAACACAAGAACAGACTGGCTCAGGGCCTGATTAATCCCATAAACACAAGACGGCTTAAGAGATCTCACACCTGGGATAACATCTAAGCAACAAAAGAGGCAGCCTACCAGTGGGGCGGCACGCCTGACATGCCAAAATCTACTCTTATCATAGTTGCATATGGTCTAACTTAGACTGATCGCATGTTGGAAATTAAATAACAAAAAAAATATTGCCTGCACCCCAAAAATTGAGGCACATTGGATTGATACTGGGCCATTGGTTGTAAGATAGACCACATGTTCTAATACTTAATATTATAAAGCTCCTTTTAAACTGTAACCTGTTAAAGAACTTTATATGTAAAGGGGCAGGCACACTTTGCAATTGGTTAGGTGGTGGTCCCACATACTGCTCGTTCACTCTAACTTTGCCGTTCGGCTTCATACTAAAGTCGAATTTTTAATTAGACGAAGTAAATGACAACAACTAATGTCACTTCTTCATACAATGTTGCTTATTTTCTATGACGAAGTGACATTAGCTACTGTCAATTTACTTCGTGTAATTAAAAATTCGGGTATACGCCTCTACGCGAGCGGCAAAGTTAGAGCGAATGGGTAGTAGTAGGGGACAACGAGTCCATTGTTATTACTGGGTACTATGTACAGGGAAATGTATCTAACCAATCTGTAAACCAAACCAAAATTACAACAGCCAGGATAGATGTATGGTCTGCTCTAATAGTGGACATACAGTAATCAAAAATTACCACATGTAAGTGGTCACATTGACACAAGTAGTCACTTAACCTAATAGATGATTTTTATGCATGCAATATTATGGACTCACAAAGTCACAACACGATCAATAGTATTGAGTCAAGTCTGATATTTATGAATGGAAGTCGCTTCAGTGTGCGTGATTTCTTTACATGTGTGTGTGTGTGCATCGACGTGTATGTACACATGATATTGCCGTTTGACCGTTTGGGGGCCCATTAGTCCTTATGCTGGTAATTGACTGAAATCTAGTCTCTACATCTACAAATACAATCTGTGCTGTGTAGTTCAAACATTACCGCCTCACCTCACACAACGCAGAGGTACACATAGAGGAGTAGGCAGATTAGTTCTCAGGCACTTCCGATAATAATTGAATGATGGTAGGTATATTATTATCTGCAACCTAGCAGCGAAAATAGCAGACACCGGGCATAGAAATTAGCTTAGTTAAGAATTCATTTTCAATTGATAATATGTTCCACATGTTAAATTCAATGTTATTCTTTCCATGCTTGATAATTAGAATACTAAAAGGAACATTGCACACTATTCTTATTCTTTTGTATAATAATGGCCCTTCATTTACCAACGATTCCGCCAAAACCCAGTAGGGATATAGATACAAATAAAGTAGGAAAAACATGGCGATACACCAGCCTCAAGTCTATAATGTTGCTCCGTTGTATATCTTGCACACACTTAGAATTATAAATGTTTATGTTAGTTTCATGACAAAAAGGTTATCTGTGGTCTTTTTTGTTTTATTTTAATGGCAAACATCGTCTGTTTTTCTATTCGTAAGTATTATAGTTGCACAAATTAATCCTTTTCTAACACATCAGTACCATATGCTCTTTTAAAATTATATTATCAGTCTTAGTGGCTGGTATGCTCTTTGATAACAGACCCATATGGATTAATTTCCATCTGTTTATTAACATTTTACAGTACTAAAACCAGCATTAGAGAGGCAATTATTAAATGCTTCTATTACATAAAAATCTACAATCACATGTTTTAAATTATAATATTTATGTGTTGTGAAAACTTGTTTATTTTGAGTGTGATGTTGAAAGTTTAATATCACGTCACTGCAGTCAAAATTATGAAGAAAAATGAGAATATTCAAAGAGTAAACAAGAAAAAAGTTTGGTTCCATCTGACACAGTTATAAGTTGGTTAGAAGCAAGTACAAGGCGAGGCAAGGACATTTAAGTATAAAAATTAATTAATAAAATAACCAACTGACCTTTTCTTCATAAAATTTCACTTTCTTTTTAGTGTTAACTGAAGTCACTGATAAACTTAAAACTGCGATAGCACAGTAAATTATTAAATTTGCCATTTTACACTGAAATTAAATAATAAAAATTTAACTACACATTAAGTTATTGTACCGTTATTAGCACGTGCACTTTGGTACACTTCTCAAGTGTTAAAAACTATTTTAGGGAAACTTGTTTGTACAACCTTTCACCTTTCCGAGCCAAAACAAAACTGACAATTACTGAAGAAAATTGACATTAATGACATTTTCTACAAATGTTACCATATATCAATAGATGGTTTACCCTGGATTATTTTCACGAGAGGAGGGGTAAGAATCTGAGGCATTGAAGATTAACTTTAAAACGTGTAGATGTGTGTTTGATTGTAGCTTGGCAAAAAAAAGTGGAAACTAATGGAGGCGCCACTGAGCTGCTTATATGCCAATCTACTATAAAAAACCATTATTTATTTAACGGCAAAATGTACTATGTACATAATCTAAATTGCAATATAGGTATACTTCATTTATTAACTGACTTACGGGATGTTATTGAAAGCATTTCGACAATGTACAAAATATCAGTTCCGTTTATTTTTTGCCTATTTGTAAAATTTTGCTGAAGTTTGTTTATTAATTATAAATATAATCAATCAATATCAATACATATAATAAAATCGTAACAGGTCGCTGTCTGTACATGGAAGATAAATAAGAAAAAATATTATAGGGGGGCTTTATGAACGCAATAGAACCCAAAACAATGATTTTTAGAATTTTTGTCTGTTTGTCTGTATGTCTGTATATCTGTATATCTGTATATCTGTTTGTCTGTACGGTTGTGCACGCTAATCTCAGTAACCGCTCAACCGATTGCAATGTGGTTTTTTTTTATTGTGTTGAGGTTTGCTCCAGTTAACATTTAGCGTTTGTTTTATGTAAATCGGTTTAGAAATTAAAGAGTTATAACACTTTTAAGAATCAGATATTTTGAAAATTTTAATTGTAGGGGTTTCTTTGAATGTGAGTGAACCTAAACTGGCGTGTTGGCTTAATCATAAAAGAGCTTAATGATTAAGACTATTTTTAAACAATTTTCGCGCCTTCGGCGCGGACTGAATTGTTTAAAAATAGTCTTCATCATTAAGCTCTTTTATGATTAAGCAAACAGGGCAGTTTCAGACGCTGCTTGATGACTCTGATGAAGAAATACCTTTCCTTTCATACACCTTATGTGACGTAAACGAAGTTGCGGGCTCAGCTAGTTAATAATATATGTAGGCTCAGAAAGTTCCTACCTAGGTTTAGAACAATCGATTCATTATAAACTCAACATTGCATTGCAAGTTTAAGCTCTTTTATCATTAAGCAAACAGGGCAGTTTCAGACGCTGCTTGATGACTCTGATGAAGAAATACCTTTCCTTTCATACACCTTATGTGACGTAAACGAAGTTGCGGGCTCAGCTAGTAATGAATAAAACTCTAGCATAATTTTATAATGGTAATATTCTTATTAGAGTTTTGTAAACCGAACTTTGAGGGTATTTTTTTAGACTAGCCTCTCGATGAGCCAAAGACTACAAAATTTGCTCGATGTAGAAAGTCAGGACCGTGTAACATCTCATAAATACCTACATTTAACAAGGCTTACACACACATTGGGCATTTAAATAAAAGTGGCGCGCCCTCACCCGTAAAATAAATAAACAATTAAATGAAATCGGATTTTCGGTGATATTTCTGTCCCACAGGTAGGTTTATTTCCAATAGCAAATACCTATACCTGTGGAGCGGCTACGTGGTTCCACCGCAAGGTCGATTCATCGTCCGATAAACTCCTGTATATTTGCTACTAGCTGAGCCCGCAACTTCGTTTACGTCACATAAGGTGTATGAAAGGAAAGGTATTTCTTCATCAGAGTCATCAAGCAGCGTCTGAAACTGCCCTGTTTGCCTTCGGCGCGGACTGAATTGTTTAAAAATAGTCTTAATCATTAAGCTCTTTTATGTTTAAGCCAACACGCCAGTTTAGGTTCACTCACATTCAAAGAAACCCCTACATTTAAAATTTTCAAAATATCTGATTCTTAAAAGTGTTATAACTCTTTTATTTCTAAACCAATTTACATAAAACAAACGCTAAATGTTAACTGGAGCAAACCTCAACACAATACAAAAAACCGCATTGCAATCGGTTGAGCGGTTACTGAGATTAGCGTGCACAACCGTACAGACAAGCAGATATACAGACATACAGACATACAGACAAACAGACAAAAATTCTAAAAATCATTGTTTTGGGTTCTATTGCGTTCATAAAGCCCCCCTATAATATTTTTTCTTATTTATCTTCCATGTACAGACAGCGACCTGTTACGATTTTATTATATGTATTGATTGATATAACACGTACCTAGTACGTGAACTTTTGTCTGGTAATCGCTTTATTTCCGTAGAGGTACCTATGCAAAGTTCTTAAGTAGGTACCTATACTTGCTATACGTACAGACTTCATCGGGTTAGTAGTACCTACTTAGGTACATAGGCTATAATAAATATCACCTACCTACAGTGGCGGTGGCGCCCAAAATATGTTCTACCATTGTTGCCAATTGCCAAGCTTAATCTAAAGCTTAGGAGCCTGCTGAACTAACCCCATCTGCAGCCTACTTTATACTTACAATGTTACTGAATGTATTATTAAAGGATAGGTAGTTATGTAGGTATAGTTTATGACGTAGTGAAACTGTAATTAATAGCTTTTCCGAGCAAGAACCGCTATTTAATCTTTGTGGGTGGTATGTCATTATTCTAATTCCATACCATTACACGAGACAATCGTGGGCGGTAGCTTTTATGACGTCAGTCGTCTTCGCAAAAATATTCGGAGCTCTCCGGGGAAATTTAAGTTATATTAAGAAGGTAACTTATATCACAGTGTTTTAGGTAATGGATCTCACAAGACATTTTTTTTAGGTATATGTTATGAATAGACATTGCGGTAGCCGCGGCAAGGACCTATATTTAGATAGTTAGTTAAGTAGGTACCTACTAGTTAGGGGTGTCGTATCAAGCGAGCAATTATTTGAACATGTGGATGTTTCAAATTCAAACACCCACACGTTTAAGTATTATTGAAGTTAAGAACTGAATGAAGTTATTTTTGATTACCTACTCTACCTAGCTAGGGCCTAGGTGCAGTATCGAACATACATACTCTACGTTGACTTTTCTCTTCCTTGTTTCCTTCAAAAAGTTTAGCAGGACTGCAGGAGTCTGGTGCACCCAGAACTACGATTATAAGTTCCTGTTTGCCATCACAGATTTTTCTGTTAAAATAGCCGCAGATGACGAGTAACTTGACTTGGGAAATATATCTAAGACTTGGGAATAGGTACCTAGGTAGTTAGGTACATCGCTAAGGCAGCCTGGAAATGACCTGTTTACTTTTCTGAAGTCTACTGCATTCTCAAGCAATAGTTTGTGATTTTTAGTTTAAATTAGGTAAGTAATCTCTACTTCTCTACTACCTAATACTTTCGCATTTGAAAGTAACGCTCTAACGTCTGTCTGTTACGCTTTCACGCCTAAACTGCTGGAGCGATTGAGATGAAATTTGTTATAGGGATAGTTCGATGCCCTGGGAAGGGCATAGGCTACTTTTTAACTGACTGCGCAAAAAAGGAGGGCTATGATTTTACGCAATAACGACTTCTACGCGGTTGAAGCCGCGGGGAACAGCTGGTGGTAAATACATACATACATACATATGGTCACGCCTTTATCCCCGAAGGTGTAGGCAGAGGCATATTATATTATATGCCCACATTTCACCTTTGTATAATTGGTCCCACGTAATAGGTGGTGAGCTGTATTGCCGTCCCAAGCAACATGCTCACGTGATAAATGACGATAAACTGACGTCATCTTTGAAACAATGACGTCCTTCGCCATATATGACGTATTAAAATGACGTGATTCGGAGCTATATGTCGTCGTTTGCTTTTTAAGACGTCATCAAGTAACGTGATTCGGAGCTATATGTCGTCGTTTGCTTTTTAAGACGTCATCAAGTAACGTGATTCGGAGCTATATGTCGTCGTTTGCTTTTTAAGACGTCATCAAGTAACGTGATTCGGAGCTATATGTCGTCGTTTGCTTTTTAAGACGTCATCAAGTAACGTGATTCGGAGCTATGTGTCGTCGTTTGCTTTTTAAGACGTCATCAAGTAACGTGATTCGGAGCTATACATCGTCTTTCGCCTTATAAAACGTCATCACATGACGTTAACCTGCGCTGTGTATCGTCATTTAGTCCATTGAAATGTTAAATGAGCTTTGCATTTGTTGTTGTGAAAAAAGAATTTTTTTATAGAAATTTTCTCACTTTTTTGCTTATAACTTCTTTAATTTTAAATTTAGGGCAAAAGTTGTATGAACATATTTGTAGGCAAAGCGATTTGCTACAAATTATGTCTTTACGAATTTTTTGTAGAACGCATAGTTTCCGAGATATTGCGATAAAGGTGTTTGCACCCCTTTGTCCAAGATGGCGGCCGGGGGACAAGGGCGGCAACCCCACAAACTTGGGGTTAAGCTTCTATTGACCCCCCCACATGTCTCAAAAATAAAATTGCGTCCTCTAACAAATGCAATAAGGTCCTTAAATTGTAACATTTCAATGGACTAATTCGCCGTAAATAACTTCAACAAAAGACGTTTTTGGCTTTATCGCAATGGGGATGGTGACTGTCAAGTCCTCTTATATGTCTGTGGTCAAGTCAAATAACAAATCAGTGCCTTTGTTTTAAACGTCAAAACGGCATGTTCGGTACATTTTAGTATGAAATACTAAAGTATGACGTCACGTCTAGCCGTTGTCAAATCATTCACTTTTAATGTTGATTTCAGGTTTTTAATAAGTTAGAACATAAAAATAAAAATCGAGGTAAGTAATTTTTCGCAATAATTTAATAAGTTGCATTGCATGGCTCAAACGAAATAATTTATTTTAATCATAGCCTCTACCCAATCCGTCGAATGAAAATTAAAAAAAAAAAGTATTTGACATTTTTTAAGGCGGGCATTGGCGAAACGACCGGCACTCGGCTCACAGATTAGAGAGTATATTACTAAATTACAAGACAAGTAGACTCGGCTTTCGTTCGTAGTATTACACATACATTTTCTTTGCACTCGGCGGCTGAGGCCACAGAAATTCTGTGACAGAATACTACCTATTACTCCTACGGAGGCTGAGGCGGATAAGCGGATTACAATTTCACAAATCAATTAATTATATTAGGTAAGGTACCTACGCTAATAAATAATCACAGTGGCCTAGTTTTTGAGTTTTGGGCCAACTGTGTCCTGTTTTGTTTGTTCTGTGTGTGTGTTAAAGAGTAGGTTAGGTACGACGCCGACGAGAGCAGCAAATTTCGTGGTGGACATTTTCTTACATTGGTCAGTAAAGTGAAATGTTTTTCTTAATCCTAGGGGTTAAGATGTACGTGGTTGCTGAAGAAGAATCGAAGGATGAGGGGACTGCTGGTAACGTGGTCATAGTCTCATCAGTATGGCTTACGCCAAGAAAGTTAGAAAGTTTCTGGCCCAATTCGAAGTTTTCTGCTCAATATAACAAACTTCTTGTTAAACATGAACATCCAGCCGAAGATTGGCCTATAATACAATTGAGGCGGAAATTTTTCGAGACTGGTAAGTATGATCGAGTTATCGACGTTGGTAGGATACATATTTATTGTTCACCAGTTTCTGGCACCTGAAATATTTTAGGTTAGAGTCAGTAAATATTTGTTGGGTTATGTTTATCTTTGTAAAATGGTATATCTTCACAATAATGTTTCTAGTGTTTTCGTAGACTTTGTTATGTGTACAAACTGCAGGTTGTACACAGTAACAGATTTTACTGCTGCAAGCCTGCATGTCAACTGTCAGCAGACAGCAAGGTATAATATTATATTATGGATGGCAGGCCGTCCAACTACATGAAAGGTCAGTGGGGCTCTTACGGAAAGGTGATTTACTAGTTATAAGATACTAGCCTTGCAAGGCGCTAGTAGTGTGAGCATGGCCATTGGTTCCCATATGATTGCACCTATCTTCTCACTTTCCTCACTTATCCTGCTACCTGCTGTGTACACATACACATAATACTGCATGGCAAGCAAGCAAGTTCGCATGTACTGGTGAACTCGTGACTCTGGTGTTGGAGTTTTCAGGCTGCTATAAGGCATCTACCATGGCTTAAAACTGCAAGTTTGTATGTGCTGGTGGACTCGTGATCAACTCTGGTGTTGGGGTTTTTAGGCTGCTCTAATCTAACATGGATTGAAAATAGCTATAAGTATATAGCAAGGATTTTCACAGTTCTTAAGGCGACTAATGGGCATCCCTAAGTAACTTTTCTACAATACTTACCTTATTTAATTAAATTTTAGATGATATTCTACTAGCACGAAAAAAAGCAAAGGAAGCAGAGATAAACAGCGATGTGACTGATGGAGAGGAAAGAATTGAAAAACGTAAAACAAGGCCATCAAAGCGGATATTATCTAGCGATGAAGAGGATGATGATATATTTAATGTTCATAAATCACTAAGTCATACTCGCAAATTGGTCAAAATATTTGAAAATCCAGGTAAAACTTTAAATAACTTTCAGAAACTTAGCCTGCCTATTTTTTATTTTTAATGGTACAGTTTTACCACTAGGTGTAGTCTGGTTGTCAAAGATGAAGTTTGAAAGGTAAAATAAATATGTATTCATAGTAAGTTCAGTTGTCTGCAATAATATATATGTAAATTTTCAAAATTAAACCATTACTTTTGATTTCACGTCTGGTAAATTATCTCATTACTTTTGCATCTACCAGACATGATACTAAGTAAGGACAGATTACCAGATGTGACAAAACCATTTTCTATTCACAAACAATTGTCATTGAATTGTATTTGAAATTACATTATAAGACATCTCAACACATACAATACACTTTAAAGTGTAAGTACATAGTAAAGTGTAATATTAATGTGGGCGACTGTACATTGTTTTATGTTATGTAGGTATGCATAATATACATGCAATATAACTTGCATGTTCCATTAATATTTGCAATAAATTAAATAGCTAAATTGAGTATAGGTACTTAGGTAGGTTAGGTATCTAATGAAAACTTACAAACGCCTGTCATTGTCATTACTATAGCAAATTGATTATTTCCTATAATTAGAAATCTTTTGAAAAATTTACATTATTATTTTACTTTGTTTTTTTAAGGTTCAGTCCAACCATCTCTGTCTACTGATGGTGATACAACAAGCATCACACCTACACATAGAGGTAAAGTAATATTTACCTGTCATTATTTTGTTTTAGTACATAAGTTGATATTGGCTTAGTTTCAATCTCATATAGGTGTTTACTAATAACATTATATTTGTTTTTAGTGTCATTACAACCGTTCATGCCTACTGAAGAACTAGTAAGTGTTCCTACTACACCTCCTACACAATTGAGAGGTAAGTCTTTGTTTGCATATGACTTCTACCACAATGCCTGCCCAAAACATAGGAGATCTGAGAGAATAGATGAGTTAAAATATACACAATCTTCTTAAACAATAAACAAATGAAATAAAACTGATTTAATGTGATTTTGGGGTTCCTTGAATTTTGTATGACACTCTTTAGGTGACTGGTGGTGGTTGCTAGTTCAGCCACCCGTTTGCCTGATCTCAAAACAAATATTATCGTTATTACATTGCATTACATTATGCCTTATTTTTCACTGAATTGTTTTTGTCTTGCTATGATTGAGTAACAAATAAATACTCAAAATTTGTAGTGTGTGGGTTGGGGACAATGTATGTGACTGTTGGGTGTTATTTAGTTAAAAAGAAAATTATATCTTTGTACTATTTTTATGTGTTTTAGGGTCATCACAACCTTTGTATACTGAAGAATTAAGTGTTCCCACGACGCCTCATACTGAATTAAGAGGTGCTAAGCCTGCAGATGGCTTTTCTGCAACTACGCCCGTGTTGAGTGGTAGAATATACTGACTTATTTATTTACTCAATTTATTGTAGTTAAAAATCAGCTATCATTTTACTACTACTACATTGTACCATAGAAAACTCATTGATTAATAATTTATCTTAATTGTATCTAAATCTCGACTTACACTCTTTAGGTGACTGGTGGTGGTTGCTAGTTCAGCCACCCGTTTGCCTGATCTCAAAACAAATATTATCGTTATTACATTGCATTACATTATGCCTTATTTTTCACTGAATTGTTTTTGTCTTGCTATGATTGAGTAACAAATAAATACTCAAAATTTGTAGTGTGTGGGTTGGGGACAATGTATGTGACTGTTGGGTGTTATTTAGTTAAAAAGAAAATTATATCTTTGTACTATTTTTATGTGTTTTAGGGTCATCACAACCTTTGTATACTGAAGAATTAAGTGTTCCCACGACGCCTCATACTGAATTAAGAGGTGCTAAGCCTGCAGATGGCTTTTCTGCAACTACGCCCGTGTTGAGTGGTAGAATATACTGACTTATTTATTTACTCAATTTATTGTAGTTAAAAATCAGCTATCATTTTACTACTACTACATTGTACCATAGAAAACTCATTGATTAATAATTTATCTTAATTGTATCTAAATCTCGACTTATTTAATTACAGCTTTTGAACATAAATCGCTTCGAATGCTAGCAACTATTGTGGAGCAAAATAACCAAATATTAAGTTGGATGAGACAGCAAAATGAACTTAATACAAATAATTTAAAAAATACTGACTTGGAGTTACCTGTACAGTTTCCACTTCATCAAGAAGATGAATTAAAATCATTGGAAACTCACCTTGAAAATGACAACAATTTGACTGAACTGGTTTGTTATCAATTTAAATAAAATTATTGCATGACTTTTAAAATCAATTCTTAATAACTTGAAACACAGCTCAAAACTGAATGACTATGCATTATTAACTCACTTTCTTTTCTGTCTGTTTGGTACCCAATTTTTGCAATCAATTCCAAACTAGCTTCCCGTTGAAGGCGAATACAGGAGCTAATGTACCTCTCGCTACTCAAAAGTTTGCTTTACTAGTTTTAGTACTTAAGCAAACTTTTGAGTAGGTAAACTTGTATCGATTAAAATTATTTTTTTACTAAACTGTGTGCAATGTGATTGCACATAAAATGTTGGATTGCGATTTTAAAAAAATGGGATCAGTGATTTTATAAAATATATATCTTTCAAAATGTCGAAACGTGCGAGCGAGAGGTACATTATATGTAGTAGCGGCACGCAGTTATACTGCACACCACTATTGACAATAAAGAACAGCAATATGCTCCTTTCATGGAACTAATAAGAAGTACTTATTAGTTCCATGGCTCCTTTAAACGTAGTTATTTAATATAAAGACAAACGTCAAAACGGCCATCGTAGCGTGCCGCTAGTATAGCTCTTGTATTCACAGACTAAACATTTAAACATAGCTACACGCACTATACGATAAAGTATCTACTTAAGTATATATTTTTTTATTTAAATAGTTTTATTCATAAATTACGAGTAAATTGATAGGTATGTGCTTTATATGTAAAATTATTATGATTGATTGATTTTATTTTTATTTACAGTGTAACTATTTCACATCATTTGCATCCGTTTCCCGAACTGGGACTGTTAATACCATTTTGAAGCATTGTCTTACAAATAAATTAGCTGCTAAATATAGCTACAGAGGAAAAAAAGGAAAATTTGCCTTTGAAGGGTTGTCTTTAAGGACTGCAATCATTCGTAAGTTTAAAATATTCTCAATTATACTTTTTGTAATTATAAACTATTTGTTATACCACTTTAATTACTTACCTATGTTTTATTGTCACAAACAAATACCGTGTATTTTTTTTCTAGGCACTGTTAAGCGGATGTTCAAACTGCCGACAGAAAAAGATATTGAAAACGATATCAAGATATGGTTGAAACATGCACCTCAAAGATTAGCTATTCAAGAAAAGAAATCTAACGTTCGTTATGTAAGCCGGGTATAAGAAGAATAGGTACTCATAGATAGTATCGGTTTAATAAGTATGATTCTACAGCCACAAAAATTAAACTAAAACTACCTTTACTAGAAAGAGACCAATTAATACATACTTAGTCCTAAATTAAAATTTAGCTATACGCAACCTACCTATGGTACCACGGTTCACTTTAATGTAAAAAAAACATGTCTTTTTTAAGTAAGCGTCAATTATATCGAAAGGTAGCTCAGAATTTAAAAACTATCTTAACTGAAAATATAAATAATGCTGAATCGGTTACTATTGAAGAATCTGACTATTCATATTGTGATACTACAATTTTAGACACTGGGATTGAAACAGATACCATTAATAATGTTACAGATTTGTTGAATGCACCAACTAATAGTAATGTTTCAGATTTGTTTAATGGACCACTACTAGGTACTACAGACGATTTAATTGTGTCCCAAAGTAATTATCAAAGTGGTACAGTAGAGGCACAGAATATTCATAACTATAGACCTACTAGCAGTCTTGAACCAGAAACGAAAGCTTTTGACAACGATTTGTCATTGTTTTTACGGGAATGGGCTCATAAATTTAATATATCACATGTAGCACTATCCTCTTTGTTAAAATTCCTACAATCACGGCATAGTAATCTTGTTTCGGATGCCAGAAGCTTAATGAAAACTGGAGATAACAAGTACAGTTTAAAAATTTTAAATAGCGGTGAATATATTCATTTTGGTATTGAACCTTCTATACGTAGATTTTTGTCTGTTTTATCTTGCAGCAATATAAGCAACATTAAGTTATCCATAAATATTGACGGACTGCCACTCTTTCACAGCTCCAGTGTCCAATTCTGGCCAATTTTGGCAGATATTGTAGGATTCACAAATAGTATCATTGTTATTGGTATTTTTTGCGGTTCGACAAAACCCGATCCACTAGAATCTTATCTAGAATTATTTATCGGTGAAGTTAAAACACTTTTACAAGACGGTATACTATTTGATGGTCGATTAATATCAGTATCTTTGCACAACTTTGTTTGTGATATGCCTGCTCGTGCATTTTTAAAATGCGTTAAGTCACACAATGGCTACTCAAGTTGTGACAAATGTACTTGTTCTGGAAGTTACGTTGAGCATCGTATAATTTTGGATGAATTACATTCTCCATTAAGAACAGATCAAAGTTTTCGTTTGCAAATTGATGAAGATCACCATATTAAAAATTCCCCTTTACTGGATTTACCGATTGATTTGGTTTCTGCTTTTCCAATAGACTACATGCACAGCGTTTGCTTAGGAGTCATGAAAAAACTACTTCACACATGGGTCAAGCCTACTAAAGGTGATGTAAAACATATAAAACTAGATGCGAAAACAATTAATTTACTTACCGAAAGACTAAGCTATGTGCATAAATTTGTACCAATAGAATTTAATCGTAAACCTAGAGGAGTAAATGAAATTGATCGCTGGAAGGCTACCGAATTCCGCACCTTTTTATTGTATCTGGGACCAGTCGTTCTGTTCAAAATATTAAAGAAAGAAACATATGAGCATTTTTTAGTTTTACACTGTGCAATTTCATTTTTGATTTCTTCTAAATGCGCTACATATTCCAGATATGCAAAGCAATTGCTTAAATTGTTTGTAAGTGATTGTAGTAGAATATATGGAAAACAATATCTTATATATAATGTCCACTCTCTTATACATATTGCAGACGACGTAGAAAAATATGGAGCTTTAGACAATTTTTCTGCATTTAAATTTGAAAATTATTTGGGTTACTTAAAAAAAAAAGTTAGATCACCATACAAACCGTTGCAACAAGTTGGTAACAGGATAAGCGAAACAGATTTTAAACCAAGTAAAATGTGTAATGGTATAAACTATTCACATGAACATTTTCAAGGACCAATACCACCTTGTTATAGAGGAAAACAATATAGCAAATTAGACTTTGGAAACTATCTTCTTCAGATAAAATCTAGTGCTGATTGTTATTGCATGTTAAGAAATAAAACTGTAATGCAAATATCAAATATCATTGTGTTACATGGTAATACTCCCGCATTATTTGGGAGCATGTTTAGCCACCATGAAAAGTTTTATGATTATCCTTGTGACTCAACTAATTTAGACATACTTTTGGCTTCTGAAATGTCTAGTCAATTAACCATAATTGACTTACAAGATGTATTATGTAAGTGTTTTGTTATACCAATTTTTGATAAATTTGTGTTTTTTCCTTTGTTACATTGTGTATGATTTTATAATAGAGATTTTATTGTTAGATTATAAGTAAAGCTCGGTATACCAGTAAGAACTGTTTTTCTTCATATTTTCTACTGAAATTTCATTGCCATACGAATAACTTCATTAAACACCACCGGCTCAAAACCCAAACTTGCGTCGAGTAGACAAGAAAAACAGTTCTTCGTAGGTTAAACCGGGCTTGGCACCATAGTAATTAAGATTTGTTAATTCCACAATTAATAAAAACTTATTCTTACTAATCTATTGTTTGTTTTTTAATAGGTAGGTAAGTCCAAACTCTAAAGGTACCATTCGGATCTCGGCAGCTGCGGCCGACTGCTGCGCCCGTAGCCGCATCGTACCGCTCTATATGGATTTGTATGGAGAACCGTCCGATGCTTGCCGCAGTGCCACGCGGCCTGGCGGCGCAATCCCTATAGAGCGGTACGATGCGCCACGACGGGCGCAGCAGTCGGCCGCAGCGGCCGGGCCGCAGCTGCCGAGATCCGAATGGTACCTTAATTTAGCCATTTATGACGTGATTATCACGACGAATGCGACGACATAGTAGACGTTATAATTGACGTCGAAATTACGTAAGCTGATCACGACATTTAGACGTCATTTAGGACGTGATTGCCACGACAAATATGACGACATTTAGACGTTGTTAAACACGTCATTAATGACGCACTAATTTGTGACATCCTCACGTCAAAATTGACGTCTCTAATGACGTGATGCGACGTCTTTCGATGCCTTAAAATTGACGTCATTATTCACGTGAGCATGTTGCTTGGGGTGTTTAAATGGACAGGCGCAGGTTGTGACTGCCTGCTGTTGAAATAAAGCCTTCAACTTAGCTTTACGACTACCATTTTACTGGCAACCGGGACCAACGGCTTAACGTGCCTTCCGAAGCACGGAAACGCTCAAATAAATGTCACAAAGTGATCACATGGATGGTCACCCATCCATGTGATCACTTTGTGACATTCATCAGAGTTTGTACGACAAGCAACCTTGCAACGTTAAGCGTTCCTAAAGGGAAATAGTTGAAGAATAGCTCAATAATTGGAAGTACCAACCTTACCTATAGGTCAAAGTCAAAAAATCATTATTTCATAGGCACATGCGACTTGCGACACGTCAATAAATACAAATCAAAGTAGTACCACCAGTTCGGAACGCGGCACGCTTGAGAACTGGCAACAACTCTGCGGGCTTTTCTTTTTGTGCTTTATTTACAACCAAGCGGGAAGCGCTCGTGGCCCCGCGGACTCAGTGTTCTGTAAACGATCACTGCAGTAAGCAACTTTCACTATGGCCGGTCCATGGATGGGTGACCACTTCGTGACATATTTGACTGTGTTTCCGTACTTCGGAAGGCACATAAAGCCGTTAGTCCCGGTAGCCAGTAAAATGGCAGTCGTTGAGCCAAGAAGACCTGCGCAGCTTGAAAAATTTCAACAGTAGGCAGTCACAACCTGCACCTGTCCATTTTCAACACGGCAGCATGACTCACCAGTAGGTACTCACCACCTATGGCATATAACGTGGCAAAAAATCTAAAAAGGTGAAATGTAGACATATCGATGGTCCCTACGTAAAGTATCGAAATTACAAAAAGGCAATTTTTTTTATTACTGTTTTGGACAATTCATGCTATTCATTTTTTGACCCGTGAACAAAAAAATAAAAAAAAACATTACTTTTCCGTTTTTTAGAGACGTATTTTATCGAAACGTATCAGTCCATCCGTCCTATAACAACGAAATTTAAATTTCGCGAGTTTACGCTGCATGACCGAGTGTGTGACAAGGACGGAACTACCACTACCGCGAGTGTACGCCGCACAGTGGTGCAGGTAGTACGGGAATGCGGAAAATATTATTTGTAACTGAAAATACGTTGATATAACTATAAAACTTTAATAAAATGATAAATCTAATGTATCAGTGTAATAATATACATAAATATATTATAGTAAATCGGGGCGGTAAAATATTGTTAGCATGGTACAATATGGTTTTATATGATAAAATATAATATATTAAAATATTTATTTAAATGAATTGCGTTACGAAAGACACGATACAGTATTTAAGCTGAATTATAAATAAATATTAATGAATAATAACATAATAAATACAGATAAAAAGGCTTATAGATGAGTGCTATCCACTAACAAAACTTAGGCGTCTTCATGAAGTGGATAGTTTTTTTTTATATGGTACTGCACGTAAACTGTTGATAAGGGGATCTGAGGTAAGTATTAAGTCTTCGTTACAGGATATACCAGAACATTTTCTTAAATGACCTAACCTATAATTACGGTAGTATTTAATACGTGCTTTTTGAGCTTTCTCAGATAACATTCCAATGGGTAAGACAGCAGCACTTATTATTTGTTTGCCGTGCATTAAGACTTTGTGCACTGTATTTGGCATATTATACCAGCTGTACAAGCTAACATATAGTTCGGCAGTTTCATAACAATAGGTAATTAATAATTATTAGTGATTATAATGATAAATATATTGCACCTTTCCCCGTTAAGAGCGGCATTAGATAATGACCTGGTATTTCCAAGGTTGCAGATAGTTGCAGCTAAAATTGATGTATATATGATCTATAGGGTCTAATGAATGTCGTAAAGTATATCAATGTCTAACGGTCGGTAACGGAGATTAGTTATAGTCTCATAATTCAAAACAAATGGTTTCAAATTACCTACTTCATTAAAAGTGTAATTACAAGTAAATACTTATTATATCATATAATATTTATACGTTTTATTTAATAACACACAATAGAGCTACGGTTAAACAAAGAATAAAAGCGAAGTATACTTATATTTCTGTTTTATTCATACTTGAAACAACACAATTTATTGCATGAAATTTGTTAATTGTCGATCACCCACCTTTTTTACATCATAAAATTAAAATGTCTCATAATGTAATCGTAAGTTTTGTATAACTTATATCTATATCTATTCTAGTATATGTGTACCAAATTGTAGACGTTTTAAACAAAGTTAAAAAAAAAGACTTTTTTCCGCCCCTGCACCAATGTGCGCCGTCGCGTCGCCCCGCGCCGCCAGCGCCAGAGCATGCGTGTCGTGTCGTTGCGATTATAAATAAATAAATAATTTAATACATAAATAATTTTACTGTTTCCCACGTAATATATCGATTCGGGCAGTTTTGATTGTTTATGACGGGTTGTCATATTCCTGGTACAACGAAAGTGGCACTTACCATTATGTACGTGGTATTTTTTTAAAGCATTTTTATCGAAACTGCCGATTTCGATACTGTACGTGGTATGACGAATTTAAATATTTATTGAAAGTCCCAGTTTCGATTCACAGAGCAAGTTCATTTACGTGTTATACTATCGTAACTCAATTTTCTCGAAAATGGTTTATAATTATTGATTTTTGGTACAATAGAATAGTTTGTGAACTCAACGAAACTGTAAATCCAAATTTTTATGAAAAAATAATCATTAATGACAAAGTTATGCAAAAAATTAACTTCAAACAGCTCTCCTGTAAAGTACCAATTTTCAATTTCGATACTTTACCTAGGGACCATCGATATTCTTCTTCTTCTTCTTTTAATGAATGGCCCTCCGTTTATTAACGATTTTGCCAGTCTCCAGTAAAATAAATAGATACAAATTAAATCAGTAAAAAATGGCGATACGCCAGTCTCAAGTCGACCATCGATATTAATAATATTATTTTTAATTAGACGAAGTAAATCGACAGTAGCTAATGTCACTTCGTCGTAGAAAATAAGCAACATTGTATGAAGAAGTGACATTATTATTTAGTTGATGTCAATTTACTTAGTCTAATTAAAAATTCGACTTTAGTATGGAGCCGAACGGCAAACTTAGAGCGAACGAGCAGTAGGTATATATGCCTCTGCCTAGCCCTTCGGGTATTAAAACGTGACCATAATGTATGTACCTATGTGTTGAACCTTTTAACAGATTGATTAAGGATGTAAGGTCAGACCGTGCGTCTCACAGGTTCTCTGAGGCAGACTCTATAATTCTTCTTATACCTACTTCTTTTGCAGAATCGTTTAGAAAAACTGTCGCGAGCAGCTCATTCCATGACAGATTGCGTGTGCTCTTGTATCTACTGCTTCCGAGTAGGCATCTAGCAAGATCTTCTCTTTCCCTCTTGCTCCAGTCGTCATATCGTTATCCCGGAAGGGTGTCAAGAAGGGTAGGTTATCGCACAGAAACTAAAGTCCATCATAGTTTTATAATAAAAACTTTATTTATACTTAGATACTAAATTTGAAACTAATGTCGGCACCTAGATACCTATACACGGTGTTTCTTTTAGGGTGTCAAGCTGGTAGTAGGGTTCCATACCTATCGATTTAACCCCCATGTATGTTCTACGATTTTTTGTAGTTTTCGAGATATACTGTTCTGCATAATTCCCTATTTTTTTATTATCGATTAAAATTTTTACATCTTGTATCAAAGTTAGGAAGGAGATTATTTTGTCCATAATACTGCAATCAATAGGCATTATAATAATAAAAAAATATCCAAGAAAAGTCGAACCAAAAAGAAGTTGTAATTATTTAAAGCCACGTGGAAAAATAACGAAAAAAAATTATATCTCGAAAACTACAAAAAAACGTAGAACATACATGGGGGTTAAATCGATAGGTATGGAACCCTGCTACCAGCTAGTGGCGGCTTGACACCCTAAAAGAAACACCCAGTACCTATACAGAAAAATAATGAATAGGTACAACCTACCGATAGAAATCTGGTTAAATTTAGCCTAGCCATTACTGGGTTTCAACCCGAAGAAATAAAAAATCTTACATAATTTTGTAATCTAACGAACTTCTTGAATAAATCAAAATATCAAAATACTTCTAATTTTAATGATTATCGTGTTGATACGGACCGGTACTTGTTAATTATGAAAATAAGATCGGATACAATTTTATAATAGATAGAGAAAGTAAGAAATTGTCTATTATAAACTAGAATTACATCTATAAATTTGACTACTTAAGATCTAAGTAACCTAGGTATACCTAGTGGGTCCTACGCAATGGCAAAACACGAACGAAATATCTTGAATCTTCAGCTTCATTTTCGTGTCGCCACTGTCGTTTTGTATCCTCATTCGAACCATACTAAGAAGGTCATCAAGAATTGTCCCGAACTCCTTCAGGGTTTCAGTCATGACTCCAACCATCGGAATTTCCGAGGTATTAAATTCCAGATCCTTTTTAATTCAGAAAGTGAACATCATTCAAGAGATCATTCTCTTTGCCTCGTTTCTGCAACTTATCGGGTTTCGTGTCTGGTTCGAGATACAACATCTTCAGAAGCACATGATGATATTTTTACTAGCACTTTAATGCCATGTGCCGAAAATAAATTTGACTTTTTATGGCTGAAAAGCCCAACACAGCTCAAGCCTCAATCGAAAACCTTCTCATAGTTCACAAACAGCAAACATAGATTCCAGCTTACTCTTCAGTCTTCTATACAATCCAGCGCAGCGTGTGTTTCCAAAAAATTGTTACTTTGGATTTGGCTGGCGTTGCAGTGACGCAGCTTTCGTTGCAATCTATCAAGTGTATTGAGTAACCTTTAACAATATAAGTCGTCCAGTCATTGTTGAGCCATTTAGTATTTCATACTCCTCCATGAGAGCTGATATGAGCCAGTGATATTTTGTGTTCCTTTTTGGTGCTGTACCTATACTTCCATTTTCATCGACCTTTCTTTTTTAGTTAATTTATAAGATATGCTAAAGATATTTACATTAATTAGAAGTTTGTCTATGAAGGACACGTAACTATTAAAGTTTAAAACCTACATTGGTAAATATTCTGATAGGTACTAAAAGTACTAAAGTACGTCGATATACAAAACTAGACATTAAGATAAGCGGTATTAGAGTTAATTTAAATACGAAGGTCGACTCTGAAATGAATGGAAACTTTGAGCAATGTGTGACAATACTTTTAAAAATAAATAGATACTTATTACACACATTGAGCAGAATGATACTCGTATTCAAGCAATATCACACTGGGCAATGATTCTATTGCACATGAAACAAATAGTGATTTTACTTACATTTTGTAAATCATTCGATGAAATTTTACACTACCTAGCATTATCTATCTATGAGTATCTATTCATTACATGCGTTTTCAAATGCTTCCGAAGCTTATTGTCGTAGCCAATACTACGCTTCAATTTATACTGCGTTATATGCAACTGAGTATCACCACCGATTCTAACACGCATTGATCTTCGTGGATAGATCCTACTCGAAAACACAACTTCTCCCCTACCACAGAACACTTCTATAGAACTGTAGTCAACAAAAACTCGCCAGTGAATATGTGTCAGAGGTCTCCAATCAGCTTTTCTCAGCCCATCTACTCCTCCCCGGTCCACGCTAACGTCTCCTTGCTCTGCAGAGTACATTATGGTGTATTGCCGGTCACCGCTCCACTCCAAAACTATCGATGCATCATAAATAACTGTGCTCGAGTTTATAATCATTTCAAAAGCTCTGGTGCCTGCAAGGAACGCCTCCCCCGGGCTATACCACGCATCCTCCATCACTTCAGTTCGGAGCTCAATGACTTCCCTGACAGGAGTCATGAGTAATTTTCCCTGTGTCGATAGCTTTAGTTCCCTCACTAATGTCAACATACTGGCCCAGCCGGCATTGGATTCTTCATATTCACTGTCCCACATTCCCAACCAAGCTATCAGAAGCCGCCTGCCATCTAAACTCTGCATTGTCTTTGCGGCATAAAAATCGTGTCCGTAATCCAATTCGTTGAAAGTTGCTGTCGATATTTCAAGGTCTTCGAACTGTAAACTATTATAATTAAAAGTGCCGACGACGTACCCAGTCTGATACAGATTCCGGAACCTATAGGAGTCACTCTGTATACCTTGAACTGATAGGATCAGAACATTAAACCCATCGATCTCAAAGAAATCCGGACTCTCCCACATATATCCCATGTCTCCGTACGATTTCGCAATTGTGCCATTTAATCTCCAGTTGAACAAATCAGGTGAAGTGTACAGCAGTAAATATGCCTCCTGAAGCCTCGATGTGCCGATGAGCATGTACCAGGAGTTCCTGAATCGCCAGACCTTTGGGTTTCTGAACTCGATGCTGCCGTACGGTCCTTCGCGTATAACGGGATTGTACAAATATTTTTGGAAGATGATTCCATCCGCACTTATTGCAACATTTGTACTTTGGAATGTCTTATTATTGATGAGGAGGTTTCCAGTGTAGAACAGGGTCAAGTAGCTGTTGTGAACGACGGCGGAGCCGGATAAGCAGCCGTGTCTGTCATAGTGGTCTTTGGGCACTAATGCTGGAGGGTAGAACGCCCAGTCGACGAGATTGTCACTGATCACATGGCCCCAGTGGATCGGGCCCCAAGCACCGTTGTATGGATGATACTGGTAGAAAATGTGGTACTGCCTCTTGAAGTATATGAAGCCGTTGGGATCGTTGAGCCAGCCGACCGGTGCAGATATGTGGTACATAGGCCGATACTTCTTCTTCAATAGATATCTCTTCTGTTGTATGAAGTCCTCGATGTGGGACAAATCATGGACGAACTCGGCCGAGACGGCGAAAACCCACACAGTTAATATGAACACCTGCATCTCGGAGAGAGGTTAGCGAAATACTAAAGAGATTTGAGAAGCACTATCCTTGTGTAGCTGAAAAATGAATTACATTACAATAGATTATGTTTGTAAACTTCTAATTGTATAACAACTATTTCAAACTTCTAGTAAGGGACATATTGTAAACAATTACGTAACTTTTATTGGTCATTCTCTGAATGACAGATGCATTACACAACCCTTCATTGTACACATCATTGAATTGAATGATTCCACTATTATATTTTGTATCTTGCTCGCCAAAATGACGCCGCACCGGCTCTTTTATCTTTCACAGTCCGCAAGACTCTTGACAGTGGTAGCCCTCAAGTTAGCGGCCCAGTGATGTGCCTGTTCACGCTCCTCTAAGAAGATGGCTCAAGCGGATGGACGAAATTTGACAAGTATAAAGTTTGTATAAAGAAGTGCAAAAACTATTATACTCTGGGACTAATGTAAGTAGGTTCATAACACAATGATGACATGCTGCGCTGATACACAGATGAAGCCTTTTATATGACGTCACGCACTTTACCCCAAAGACTTAAATTCTCAATTAATGCGAACATCATTGATAAGATGACAATAAGGTGAATGCTCACAGTGAAAATTAAAGATTAGAACATTAGTTGTTTTGTAAACAAAACATCATGTGAATGGTTCCCTTTGAATTCCGCTTCCGGTTGACCTACTAAATGTGCGGTAGCACCTCTCCTGAATGACCTGAACAATATGCCAGTTTCCGTTTCCAAATCGGCGAAACCGTTTGGGAGCTACTTGTGTAACAAAAACGAATCACGCACATTTTAATTCAAGTACAATAAGAAAATTATGAATGTTAATGCTATTACAAGTATTTCAGAATTTACAATCAAACAATAGACAGATCACAATGCCCTAACATACCAGTAATACCACAGATTATATAATATATTCTATAGTAATACCTACCTATACTATATTTACTTGGCCGGGAGACAAACTGTAAACATTTTATGACTTTATTACATTTTTATTACTATTCCCACTAAACTAAATATAGACAGCATGTCTAAGATACCAACTTAGTCTAATTTTACTTTCACATTTTTATCCAATAAACACACAATACATTTTTCGCCCCACTCGGCTAAAAAATTTCGACAACTACTGTTTTCTTCGTTTATGTTTTGTCTCACAGCCAAATAAATACAGAATAATATTCACGTCTTATTCCCCGAAGGAGTAAGCAGAGGAAACTAATACTTACTACCCGTTCGCTCTAACTTTGCCGCTGGCGTAGAGGCGTATACCCGAATTGTTAATTAGACGAAGTAAATTGACAGTAGCTAATGTCACTTCGTCATAGAAAATAAGCAACATTGTATGAAGAAGTGACATTAGTTGCTGTCAATTTACTCCGTCTAATTAAAAATTTGACTCTAGTATGGAGCCGAGCAGCAAAGTTAAAGCGTACGAGCAGTACCCACATATCAGGCTGGCAATGTTTTTGGACAATTAGTTGTTCGTCGCAGTTCTAACAGCATAGCAATAGTATTAGTGGTAATAGATAGAAGATAGGTACACTTTCGCACGCTAAATTTCACACCTACTATGACCAATAATAAATATTATCAACTCCCTTGCATTGTAACCAAGGTATTTGTTATTTATATGAAGGTCAGTAGTATCGTAAAACATCCTGTTGCACATTCTGCACAACAGACAGCAGACATTAGAGATCCCACAAGATTTCCTTTCAAGTGTTTTGTTTCAGATTGGCGCTTAGCGAATAGAAAATCTCGACTATACGGCTTGAATGTGTAAGTAGATAGAAATTTACTCGTGAAATGACATCTTATTTAGAAACTGCAAACGGTCTTACAAAACTACGCTGAACTGTTTTTTGAGTTTTAAGATATGTACTTTTTGTACAAAAGTTCATTCGTTCAGTCGCAATATGTCCAATTCGCAAAATGTCCAGCGCGCTCAAATTGTCCAATTCTCACAACGTCCAATTCGCAAATTGTCCAATTCTCACAATGTCCAATTCGCAAATTGTCCAATTCTCACTTCGTCCAATTCTCACAATGTCCAATTCGCAATTGGTCCAGTTCGTAAAATGGAGTTGTGCTTGATTACGGGAGGCGTTGATGACAACCATCTGCGAGGCGAGATTCAGCTCGAAGTAAAAATGTCCTTTTCTCGAAAATGTCTTTTCTCATAATGTCATTTTCTCGAAATATCCTTTCTCATATTTTTATAACCACCTAAACACAACGGTCTCATCTCATAATGTCCTGTTCTCGAAATGGCCTTTCTCATGTCCTTTTCTCGAAATGTCCATTCTCATAATGTCCTTTCGCAGATTGTCCTTTTCTCGAAATGTCCTTTTCTCGAAATGTTCTTTTCTCAAAATGTCCTTTTCTCGAAATGTTCTTTTCTCAAAATTTCCTTTTCTCGAAATGTCCTTTTCTCAAAATGTCCCTTTCTCAAAATATGTACACTCAGGATTAGCCCCGCTCAATCCGACTTGGATAGGTTAGGTTAGAAGGCTAAGGCGGGAGCGTAGCGCAGCGGAGCTTCCGCATTAGCCTTCGTGGTTATGAGATGATGTTATGAGATGAGACGAACACAACGGTCAACCACCCCAAATTCTAATTATTAACTGATCGTTCTGAATAACATACTTATACATCAAACTTACCAAGTGAATGGTGGTAACTTAGGTTGTTATAAAAAAACAACCACGAAGGCTAATGCGGAAGCTCCGCTGCGCTCCGCTCCCGCCTTAGCCTTCTAACCTAACCCATCCTAGTCGGATTGCGCGGAGTTAATCCTGTAGTGCACATATTTTGAGAAAGGAACATTTTGAGAAAAGGACATTGTGAGAAAAGGACATTTCGAGAAAAGGACATTATGCGATGAGACGGATTAAAATACCTATGTTGATTCCATTTATCCATATAGATCCCTAATTACGAACTGTACCAATTGCGAATTGGACCAATTGCGAACTGGACCAATTGCGAACTGGACCAATTGCGAACTGGACCAACTGCGAACTGGACCAATTGCGAACTGGACCTATTGAGAATTGGACTGTTGGACATTTTGCGAATTGGACATAATGCGACTGAACGAGTTCATTTCCAGTAAATAAAAACGCTTACAAAGATAGCAGCACGATCACATAAGATGTACCTATTTTAAAATATTATCCACTATACGACAGAGTGGCAGTAGAGGTTCAAACACAATAAAACGACGAGGGGTTCAAAGACATTCATCATATTTACTATGTAAATAACACACATTCCTTTACACATATATACATATAACCTTTAAAAACCCTTTAATCAAAATATTTACTTAAAA
This sequence comes from Miltochrista miniata, assembly GCA_933228765.1. NCBI lineage: Eukaryota > Metazoa > Arthropoda > Insecta > Lepidoptera > Erebidae > Miltochrista > Miltochrista miniata. Next base: position 39,877,023 of record OW121748.1, read on the forward strand.
CCTAGTAATATCATCTCTTACTAACAAAATATACATCTTAGCAGAGCAACACTAGTAGGCACTACAAAGCAGCCCAAGTTGGTCACAACTTTCATAAAAAAAAGATAAACAGAGTTAACTTAGAGTCGCCATTTACATTACATATTTAATTTTGAGTCCTGTAACGGTCGCCAAAAATTATGTCTTCGCAGATACAATACTGTGACTTTTTTGTAGTAAAATAATCAAAAAGTATTGTTAATAGGTATTTGTAGGTAAATTGATATTTTTTTTTTGTAATGCAGTATTTGATTGTGGCGCAGTCGGTAGTGTAACCGCCTGCATAGCACAAGCTTGTATTAGCTTAATTTGGGCTAGATGATGTTGTGTGAAAATGTCCACAAATATATATTTACTAGCTGACCCTCGCAACTTCGTTTACGTCACATAAGGTGTACGAATGGAGGGGTGCATGCTTCATGAGGCTCATCAAGCAGCATGTGAAACGGCCCTGTTTGCTTAATCATAAAAGAGCTTAAAGATTAAGTCGATTCTAAAACCATTCAGTCCACCATTTTACAATAGCCTTAACCATTAAGCTCTTTTATGATTAAGCCAACACGCCCGTTTAGACTTACTTTCAAAAGAAACGTTGAATTCTAGATTTACCGAAAGTTGAGATGCCCCTAATTTCTGAACTACATAACCCTCAATATTGAAAACTGTGTGGAATATTGCTTAAAGTACTCCCTTTCAGACACTAAAAAAATATTTGAAATCGAACCTTGCAGTGAGAAATTATAGCTAAAAACCTATTTTGCTATAATCATAATCATAAAAGAGCTTTATGATTAAGCCAACACGCCCGTTTAGACTTACTTTCAAAAGAAACGTTGAATTCTAGATTTACCGAAAGTTGAGATGCCCCTAATTTCTGAACTACATAACCCTCAATATTGAAAATTGTGTGGAATATTGCTTAAAGTACTCCCTTTCAGACACTAAAAAAATATTTGAAATCGAACCTTGCAGTGAGAAATTATAGCTAAAAACCTATTTTGCTTTTCATCCCCTCTCCTGAAGGAACCGCGCAAAATATCGGGATCAAAAGTATCTAAGAACCTTCCTCGGACTATTAGCTTAGATCGTACAAAGTATCATTCAAATCGGTTCAGTAGTTTCGGCGTCATACTTATTCGGGATACAGACAGACAGACATGAAAAATTTAAATTACATTTTCGGCTTCAGTATCGATTAGAGAATGCCCTACACTTAAAATTTTCAAAATATCTTCCATGTACAGACTCCCGACCCTCTACAGTTTTATTATAAGTATAGATTTATTTATTAATTTTATTGGCTATTGTCTAGGCCTCTCCAAAACACATGAAATGTCATCATGCGGTTTATATGTGATAATGTTTGCAAATATTTTTCTTTAAGCATAAAAAGCTACACAAAGTTGCATGATGTGTCAGTTTAAATGAGAATAAACTGCAAATACCTATGAACAATACTTTTTGATTATTTTACTACAAAAAAGTCACAGTTCTTGTATTTGCGAAGACATATTTTTGGCGACCGTTACAGGTTACATTATATCAAGTTCGTGTCCTGTCACGGTCGCCAAAAAAATATGTCTATATAATAAGGACAGTCCACACATGAAGCGCTTGACGACATAACCAAAACAGTGACTCTTTTCAGCCTTCACGCCACATCTCGCGTTTTTTATGTTAAAAACTACATGACAAATAAATATTTAATGTCTAATTTACATTCACCTGCGTCTTCGATACTAAATAGATAGTTTGGTGTCATATGGTAACCAAATTGTACCAGTGTACTTCGACCAAGTAATGGTATTGACGGGCCCACTTCATACATTACGAACTCAAAAAGTGAGACTAGTTCACACACAAAGATATTGCAGCAACGACACGACATGCACACATACATTCTTTTTTCGAATTTAGGGTAGTGTTTTTCGGCGTAAAATGTCCTATCTTGCCACTCGTGTTTCACTTTCGAAACAATAACACCGACTATGACCGAGTGAGTGACTTACTTTAAAGTCGTCAAAACTAATGTATGGATGGGCCGGTCTATACTTTTACTTGGTCGAATCCAGTGTACTAAATAGAGTTGAGTAGGACTTACAAGAGGCATGACATTTGTCCCGTACAAAACGAAATCATGTAAGGGCGGCTCAAAATTATAACACGTACTACTTCAAATTTTAGGACGCGCTTACTCTTCATAGTGTAGATATTGATATTGATTAAGATAGTGTAGTGAGATGGAAATTGTCAGACGCGACACAATGCGTCTTCAATCGCTCGTTACTCTGGACCGCGACCGCGCTGTATAGGTACCTAAATGTCATGAAAAATGTAATTTCATCTTGGCGCCCTTTTTGGAGTTTTTGGTTTTTGTGTGTCTTACGAGTGTTCTGTGGTCTTACGACAGTTACGACTTCTTATCATTATGCTTCCTCCACATTACTCGCGAAGTTGAACGAAGTTCGTCGGCGAAGTTGCCCGAGTCAAAGAAAATTTTTGACGAAGTTGGCCGAAAGCCCCTCCACACTATCGTACTCGTCCAACTGCGTTCAACTTCGCGAGTAATGTGGAGGAAGCATTATGATTTGTTGTTGTAAGTAGGTACTATTGCATGTAGGTACCCTAGGCTCTACAAACGGTTTTAAAGGCTTTGCATTGTAGCGACTTCCGCGCCTTCGGAGCGCATTTTTTTAAAGCGGGCCATGTAGTTGTGGAATGGAGAAATAGACTGAGTGGTAAAAAAGTTAACCAAATATCATTTTTAAATTATAATGTGCAAGGATATTTTTTCCATTCAAATCATTTTACACATTACTACGTACATATCTATTTTATTTCATTATTATATTACTCGACTTGTATTACATAGGTCAATCACACTTTCATTCATTATCATTCCATCTTCTATAAAAATAATGTACTAGACACGTTATTTTTTTATAGATTATATACTCGCAACTTCAAATGTAATGCTTCGAGTTGCGAGACACCTCGCCTCCTATGACAGACTCACAACTTCCAATACATTTGTCATTGGCGAACTTCGAGACACCTCGCCTCATTTGAAGTAGGACATTGTACTGGCTCAGTACAAAAATGAAGCGGCTCTTACAAAACTCGTTAAAAACTCATGTCCTACCTCCTACCCAACACTAGTACTAATCACTGCGGACATACCTAACCGTTATTTTTATGTAAAATTAATACAGACGCACGACTATATGAGGCTCCCTAACTTATTTTAAAAGTCATTTTATGACTTTGTATTGCAAATATCGTCCAAATAAATAATATTCATTAACTTTTCAGTGGTGTATTCTTCATCTATAAGCCCAACATGGCTGTGCCCGGGCAGATAAATATAAACCATATTTAGATACTAATAAATCGAGACTTTTATATTGATGAAAGATTTGTTAAACCTTTTTAATTATTCCCATAAAAATACAATATCTCTATAGCATTAGTGTAGAAAAACGAGTTTATTATTAATGTTATGCAAATTGTAATATTCGAGGTTAAACGAGATTATCAATGTAATCTTATATCACAGACCTTACACACAGATTAAAAATAACAATCAAAAAACAACATAAAAATAATAACATAGAAATACACACGAAGTCAAAATCAAATTAACAAAAAATAGAAAAAAATTGAGCTTTAATTTGAAAAGGAAAAAATATACCTACTTAATGGAATGTAATAAATAGGCACTTGTTCTTTTTCCGAAAACATTAACAACTTAAAAAAAGAAAAACAGTTCAAAAAAAATTGGTGCACACACTCAACAAAACTGTGAAAAATCAAAATAAATTATTTATTTGCTCATAAAGAACACGGTTCTGTCTCTGATAGACTTTTTATTTTGTTGTTACATTGTGATGTTTTGGGTTGAATTTCAACCTTATAGATTTTTTTTTAAAATCTAAATATCATTTGTCTTCATGTATGTCTTCAAATCACATTGAGGTTTTCAAACACAAATACGTGGAAAAGGCACTTACTCGTACACAAATTTGGAGGAAATGCGGGTAGTTTAAAACTGTTTTCTTTCTTGTTCTATTTTCAAGCAATGAAATTGTACTGTTATCTAATAGTAGTTTATCTACTCTGATACTATAATACAAAGATTATAAAATTAAAATCAATACTATTATGACAAACATTACGCACAGGCCAAAAAAAAAGTTTTATTACGATACAGGTCTTGTATGGACACCTGTATCATAATAAAACTTTTTAATCATTACGATACACCATAAACAATCTCCAGCTGAAAAAGAAGTTTGAACCTCTACTTTAAAAAAAAATTGTGTCTCCAGAGTAGCGAAAAATCCTAAATCTATGGTCTCCGCAGCCTAAAAAAAAAAAGAAACACGCATGCGCAATCGATGTTTGCGCCTTGGCGCCAACATTTTACATTTAAATTAAACAAAGTTTGGTTTTGTTTGTAAAATAAATTAGTTTTTGTGTAAAAATGAAGACATCTTAAAGCGAGGATGGTGGTAATTGTACACCACCAGACATTCTGGAAACTGCGTCAAACATGACCATGAACCTGTTACCGGCGAAATCAAGGAGCAACTATAAGAGCAACTATAAGGCACAACAAAATGAAATCAGGTATTATAGTATGAGAGTAGATAAAGTAGTGTATGACACTGTACATAACTTGGTCTTATAACACTCGTGTGATACTATAAAAAAACTCGCCTGCGGCTCGTTTTTTTAAGACACACTCGTGTTATAAGAACCCTTATTATGCAACAGTGTCATAAACTACTATTATGACACTGTTGCATAATGAGGGTTCTTATAACACGAGTGTGTTTTAAAAAAACGAGCCGTAGGCGAGTATATATTACACGAGTGTTATAAGACCAAGTTATGTACAGTGTCATACACTACTTTATCTACTCTCATACTATAATACCTGATTTCATTTTGTTGTGATATATAGTTGCTCCTTGATTTCGCCGGTAACAGGTTCATGGTCATGTTTGACGCAGTTTCCAGAATGTCTGGTGGTGTACAATTACCACCATCCTCGCTTTAAGACATGTTTTTACACAAAAACTAATTTATTTTACAAACAAAACCAAACTTTGTTTAATTTAAATGTAAAATGTTGGCGCCAAGGCGCAAACATCGATTGCGCATGCGTGTTTCTTTTTTTTTAGGCTGCGGAGACCATAGATTTAGGATTTTTCGCTACTCTGGAGACACAATTTTTTTTTAAAGTAGAGGTTCAAACTTTTTTTTCAGCTGGAGATTGTTTATGGTGTATCGTAATGATTAAAAAGTTTTATTATGATATAGGTGTCCATACAAGACCTGTATCGTATTAAAACTTTTTTTTTGGCCTGTGCGTAATGTTTGTCATAATAGTATTGATTTCAATTTTATAATCTTTGTATTATAGTATCAGAGTAGATAAATATTATTATATTTTGTTATATCTATAAAAGCATTAGATAGAACCCTCAATTATTATCTTCACCTATACTTAGTACAAAATGGAGTAGTTTCAGCTGTATGTTTGCTTAGTCCTTCTAGACTACTCAACGGGTTTAAATGCAGTTTCCAGCGAAAGATAGTGATTTAAGAGGAAGATTCATTATGTATAATAAATACATATTATAATACAAATATAAACGAAGTTGCGCGGGTCAACTAGTACTTAATCCGCATTTTTTTAAATATCGAAAAAAGAATCAGTTCGAGCAGTATTCGAACCTGTGTGTTCTCGCATACCGTGCGACGCCTTAACCAACTCGGCCACCGAAACCTACTCGCATTTTCTCTTAAGGAAACTTGACAACACAATATATTCGCTGTCAAAATAGTAATAGGCGGGTTTTGACATTTGAGAAAGCGTCACTCTTATTGGTAGATTCTAGATCAGCCAATGATAGTCCGTACAGTGGCGAGAACGTCATTGGTGGGTTCGGGAATCCGCCAATGAGAGTCGTCGCGATGACACATGTCAAAACGGGCTTATTACATTTTTACGAGTTTAGTATAAGCCCCGCAAGTTGGTAATGCGCTGGAACCTTGTCATAATGACAGCTAAGTGACGTCATCGTGACGTAGCGCGAGCGCGCGCTAGCCTCGCGACGCTGCGTACGGTATTTTTTTTAGTACTGACTGCTCGACGGACATACGTCACCAAGTGGTCACCAATATGGCCGCCAAGCGCAATATCAACGTGCGCGGCTTATACATTTGTTGTTACCGTGTCCTGCCAAGTTCAAGCGCGTTCAGGATGAGCCAGCGCGTGATGCAAGTCGCTCCAGAGCGCGGCGTGTCGCTTGTGCGCTACAGCGCGCGCCTTCAGCAGCGCCGGCAGAGCTTCCAGCGCTCGGAGCGCGTAGGCACGGGCTACTGCTCCCTCCTAGGGGATGGAGACAGTCAGTCAATGCGGTATAGAGGGTTTATTTCGAGTGACATGCGGATTTGTTGCGTATATGTTGAATCAAGTTTGATATTTCAATTATGTCAGAACAAAATCGTAAACTCAGCTGACTAGAGCCTTCTATCTATTGTGCAACCGATTACGATTCTGTTTTGATACAATTGAAAACGCAGAATAAAGCTGATCGCACATATGTTAGCACCGTACGCGCCGTATGCGCCGCATTTTAGAATACGTTGTATGAAATTATATGAAACCTCGCACATTACTACACCCGCACCGTACGCGCCGCATTTCGTGAAATGCGGTAGGCATCCGAATAGCATTCTGATGACGTCATAATGCGGCGCGTACGGCGCGTGCTGGTGCTCGGTGTAACCGCATGCATGCTCAGTGTTGCCATATACAGGGTAGAATTTAAAGACGGTAGTTGGAGGGAAAGTTCCCCTTAATATTGATAATGACAAGTTTTGCTAAAAGGAAACATTCCTTTATTTTCAAAATTAAGTAAAACTGCATTTAAAGATTTTTGAAAAATCACCTGTTTGAGCTGGGAATTGAACCTGGGAGATGTGAAAAAAAAACATCCTGTATTTTATGATACCAACCGAAAGAGTCTTTAATAAGGAACAATTTCCTTCAAATAACATAGTATCTTAAATTAACGGAAGACCAAGTAAAATATGTTTTTATTGTAAAGCTTACTCACTATCTGAAAAAGAAACAGTCTAATTGAGATTCTTCTAATTTTTTTGGAGTTGGTTAAAAATATGTTCTAGTTTCTGTGAATGGAAATAATCGTTCTGGTCACTTAACCAACCAACTTCAAAAATAAAGTAGGAGGTTCTCAATTACACTTTTTTTATTTTTCTCTCCAGATAGTGAGTAGATAAGCTTAACAATAAAAACATATTTTACCTGATCTTCCTTTAATTTAAGATACTATGTTGTTTAAAAGAAATTTATCCCTATTAAAGTCTGTTTTTGTTGGTATCATAAAATACAGAATGTTTTTTTTTTTCACATCTCCCAGGTTCGATTCTCGGCTCAAGCAGGTGATTTTTCAAAAATCTTTAAATGCAGTTTTACTTACTTTTGAAAATAAAGGAATGTTTCCTTTCAGCAAAACTTGCCATTATCAATATTAAGGGTACTTTCCCTCCTGCTACCGTCTTTAAATTCCACCCTGTATACGTCATTGCCCGTATCTATACGGTAATAATGTTCAAACCGGACAATACATAATATCTACATGCACACGGGTTTTTATACTGAACTAGCTGACCCGCGCAACTTCGTATGCGTCACATAAGAGAGTAAATCACCCGTTCCCGTCGCATTTACTCCCGTCAGAATAATTTCGTTAACGATAGATGTTTCCCGTCGCATTATTGTAGAAATTGCGCATATTCATGCATAGGACGTGGACTACCGGTGTACGTCGCCAGCAGAATAGTGAATCGACCAAAAAAAGCGAAGTCAAACGGGATAAAAAGTAGCCTATGTCCGTCTCCTGGTTCTAAGCTACCTCCCCACCAATTTTCAGCCAAATCAGTACGGCCGTTCTCGAGTTATAAAATTACAACGAAAAGTGGCATTGATTTTTATATATATAGATTATCAGGAAAATGCAGAGAGAAGTTTCTTAATATTTCTAAGAAATTGAATTTAAATAAACGGAACTTTATTTGATCTTTCATAAACTAGCGATTTGTATTTTTAAAAGAAATATTTACACCTTTCATTTCTCCGCCGGGTGAGGGAAGTGTTGTGATAGCCTGCTTATGCTATTACAACACTTCCCTTACCCTTCGGGGCAGAATGTACAAAATGCAAAATGAGCACCACACGCAAAATGTACAAAACGCAAAATGTACACAACGCAGAATGTGCACGTAAGGCCTTGTCTGTACTATAATAGGTCTACATCGGCAAAATAAATGAAGATCGGCGCAGACACTTCTCTAAAAATGTACTTTTAGGCGTTTATAGATGGCACTGAGAGAGAGGCACTGATCACGAATATGTAAAAATTAAATAAATATTATTCATGTTCATAAGGTCGAGAATTGCTTGTACCTATTTTTTTGAATGGTTATAGCATTTAGATGACAAAAAAATGGTGCAAGCAAATTTCAACCTTATGAGCATGCATAATTCCTCTTTATCTATACTTCTATACTAATATTATAAAGAGGTAAAGTTTGTGTGTTTGTATATTTGTTAAATTGTAAGAGGTAATCTCGGGATCTACTGAACCGATTTTAAAAATTCTTTCACCAATAGAAAGCTACGTTATTGTGGAGTGTCATAGGCTACATAGCATCACGCTACAACGAATAGGAGCGGAGCAGTAATAGTAAATGTTTCAAAAACGGGGGAAAAGTTATTCCTTTTGAGAGCTACGTTGCGTTTTTTTTTGTTTGTTCGCGCAGAACTCCGTCGTTTATGGACCGATTTGAAATTTTTTTTTCGTTCGAAAATAGATACTCCCAAGGTGGTCCCATTTTAAGGAAGCCAGGATCTGATTATGGCATCCTGGAGAAATCGAAAGAAACTTTTAAAAATTGTAGGGGCATCTAGGGCGTTTGTAATTTTTTTAATTAAGGGTTTTAAAGTAGTACAACTTAATGAATGTCTGGAGTCGATCTGATGATGGAGACGAAAGACAGTATAGAGAATTCCCTAACGATATACAGCAGTTACTTTGTATTTGGGTTTGATTAATTTGTACTGTCGAGAACTTTACACCTAGATAGATAGATTTTCAGTCCACACGACACTAACAATAGTGGAAAAAAAAATTAACAAAAAAGTAACCGACTTCAAACAAAACTAAAAACTGAAAAATAAATTTTACTTAGCACAAAGTTAGTATATTCTGATTTATCAGATATCATCTATACTAATATTATAAAGAGGTAAAGTTTGAGTGTTCGTATATTTGTTAAATTGTAAGGGGTAATCTCGGGATCTACTGAACCGATTTTAAAAATTCTTTCACCAATAGAAAGCTACGTTATTGTGGAGTGTCATAGGCTATATAGCATCACGCTACAACGAATAGGAGCGGAGCAGTAATAGTAAATGTTTCAAAAACAGGGGAAAAGTTATTCCTTTTGAGAGCTTCGTTGCGTGTGCTGCGTAAATATTTATAGTTATGTAAAAAATATGTACCTACTACAAAATTGTTTCTCTTAAAAAAGTTCTAAAAAATTGCGCGATAGCATGTGTCTATCTTTGGGTTGGTGCACAATAACCATTTTAATGGCAATCAATTTTTTCTACAATAATGCCACGGAAATTGTTCTTAAAAATAATGCGACGGCAATACACGCGACGACAAACCTTTCTCTCTCTCTCTCTCTCTCTCACGTAGTATTGAATATTAACGACGAGACGCTACGGGAGTAAACGCAACGTGACGGGAGTAAATGCGACGGGAACAGGTAATACTCTCTCTTATGTGGCGCAAACGAAGTTGCGCGGGTCAGATAGTTTTTTATATATTCGTGATCAGTGATGTCTATAAACACCTAAAAGCACATTTTTAGAGAAAAGTCATTAAAGTCGAGATTTGCTTGTACCTAGGGAATGCAATACCGGGATACCGGGATCCCGAAATACCGGGATCCCGCAGTATTTTTGCGGGACCAGTCCCGCACGTAAATCGTGCGGGATCCCGCGGGATTAGCGGGATTGTGCAAAGGTAAACGCCATGTGTTATTCTGTAAGCTGAAGTGCACAAACTGATTCTGTTTGTGAAAGTTTTTTGTAATTTGATTTTAGTGATTTAATCAGGGAGATTTCACTTTTCTTGTACTATAAAAGTATTCAATTATCTCGTACATTGCTTGCTGGCTATCTGACATGTAACGATAGGAGTCGTTTGGCAGACAAGAATTTTGACATGCTATGTTTCCTGCGCTTCTAATAATTTGCAGTAGCTATTTTATTACTTATATGTATATCCGTTTTATAATCTCAATACAGAAGTAATATTAAATAATTTATTTTTCCTTGTGCCCCGCGGACTAAGTGCTCTGTAAAAGATCACTGCAGTAAGTTACATTTACTATGGCCGGTCCCTTAGCTTAGATGGATGACCACTTTGTGACATTTATTTGAGTGTTGCCGTGCTTCGGATGGCACGTTAAGCCGTTTGGTCCCGTTTAACGGTAAAATGGCAGCTAAGTCAAGTTGAAGGCCCGGCTCGTCTCATCTCATAATGTCCTTTTCTCGAAATGTCCTTTCTCATTATGTCCTTTTCTCGAAATGTCCTTTCTCAAAATGTCCTTTTCACAAAATGTCCCTTTTCCCAAAATGTCCTTTTCTCAAAACGTCTTTTTCTCAAAATGTTCTTTTGGCGAAATATCCTTTTCTCAAAATGTCCTTTTCGCGAAATGTCCTTTTCTCAAAATTTCCCTTTCTCCAAATATGTGCACTACAGGATTAACCCTGCTCAATCCGATTTGATAGGTTAGGTTAGGTTATAAAAAAAATAACCACGAAGGCTAATGCGGAAGCTCCGCTCCGGCCTTAGCCTTCTAACCTGACCTATCCAAATCGGATTGAGCGGGGTTAATCCTGTAGTGCACATATTTTGAGAAAAGGACATTAGGTATGAGATGTGATCATATACCTCGTCCTGCCTACCCCTTCAGGGATTAAGGGGGTGACTATTTTTCAGTTCTAGATGGATGTATGATACAGAATTCTATTCTTTTCTCAATGACTTTCAGAAACATGCGGGATCCCGCAAATACCGGGATCCCGCGGGACTGAGATTGCTCAGTCCCGCAAATACCGGGATTACAATCTTGTTGCGGGATTGCATTCCCTACTTGTACCTATTTTTTGAATGGCAATCGCATCTAGATTCGACAGTCTTTTGTTTTAGTAATCTGCATTTGTTTTTTCGATCGTCATTTGTTTATCCGACCGTCATTTGTATTGTCGATCTTCATTTGTTTCGCCGACCTTCATTTGTTTTGCCGATCTAGACCTATTATTATAAAGACAAGCCCTAACGTGCACATTCTGCGTTGTGTAATTTTGAGAGCTGTTTACATTTTGCGTTTTGTACATTTTGCGTTATGTACATTCTGCGTTTGTACATTTTGCTTGTGGTGCTCATTTTGTTTTGTACATTCTGTTCCGAAGGGATCTTCCCCTCATAGCCCACTGTCACAATACCACTCACTGTACCGTTTCACACCAGAGGTAAAAGAAACTGCAAAAATAGTTGGCAATGCCAAAGATTTGCTTACGGCGCGTACGGTGCTGACATATGTGCGATCAGCTTTAGCGGCCCGCATACGTGTTTCGGCCGCATTAGTTACACAAACACCGTCAAAATATCGATTATACCAACATACAGACCTGTAACGAGCGCGTGGCGCGGCGCGCTCTTGGACCCTACACGTCACATACAGACCTGTAACGAGCGCGTGGCGCGGCGCGCTCTTGGACACTACACGTCACATACAGAGCTGTAACGAGCGCGTGGCGCGGCGCGCTCTTGGACACTACACGTCACATACAGACCTGTAACGAGCGCGTGGCGCGGCGCGCTCTTGGACACTACACGTCACATACAGACCTGTAACGAGCGCGTGGCGCGGCGCGCTCTTGGACACTACACGTCACATACAGACCTGTAACGAGCGCGTGGCGCGGCGCGCTCTTGGACACTACACGTCACATACACACCTGTAACGAGCGCGTGGCGCGGCGCGCTCTTGGACACTACACGTCACATACAGACCTGTAACGAGCGCGTGGCGCGGCGCGCTCTTGGACACTACACGTCACATACAGACCTGTAACGAGCGCGTGGCGCGGCGCGCTCTTGGACACTACACGTCACATACACACCTGTAACGAGCGCGTGGCGCGGCGCGCTCTTGGACACTACACGTCACATACAGACCTGTAACGAGCGCGTGGCGCGGCGCGCTGTTGGACACTACACGTCACATACACACCTGTAACGAGCGCGTGGCGCGGCGCGCTCTTGGACACTACACGTCACATACACACCTGTAACGAGCGCGTGGCGCGGCGCGCTCTTGGACACTACACGTCACATACAGACCTGTAACGAGCGCGTGGCGCGGCGCGCTCTTGGACACTACACGTCACATACACACCTGTAACGAGCGCGTGGCGCGGCGCGCTGTTGGACACTACACGTCACATACACACCTGTAACGAGCGCGTGGCGCGGCGCGCTCTTGGACACTACACGTCACATACACACCTGTAACGAGCGCGTGGCGCGGCGCGCTCTTGGACACTACACGTCACATACACACCTGTAACGAGCGCGTGGCGCGGCGCGCTCTTGGACACTACACGTCACATACACACCTGTAACGAGCGCGTGGCGCGGCGCGCTCTTGGACACTACACGTCACATACACACCTGTAACGAGCGCGTGGCGCGGCGCGCTCTTGGACACTACACGTCACATACACACCTGTAACGAGCGCGTGGCGCGGCGCGCTCTTGGACACTACACGTCACATACACACCTGTAACGAGCGCGTGGCGCGGCGCGCTCTTGGACACTACACGTCACATACACACCTGTAACGAGCGCGTGGCGCGGCGCGCTCTTGGACACTACACGTCACATACACACCTGTAACGCCGCCCCCAAGGCGTACCGCTGCCGGTCCCGCAGTGCCTGCGCTTGCGGCGCGAGCGCGTGGCGCGGCGCGCTCTTGGCCGCGGCGGCGCGCTCGGCGTGCAGTCCGCGCGACAGGCGGCCGCACAGCGCGCGGTAGGCGCCCGTAGCCTCCGTGGCTAGCGACACTATCATGTCCTCCTCTTCGGAACTTAGTTCGGAGTCTTCTTCTGAACCCATTCGGTTTGCTAGCCTGGAAACAAATCCGTCGACGGATTTGTTTAGTGGATTAAAGTGGAATAGGGCGGAAAAAGACCGCAGCGTAAATCTCTTCATCTCTACAAAATGCGGTTTTTCGCGCACACACAAACCTATGCACTCACAAAAACTGTGAAAAACGCAAATGTAAGAGCTTAGACTCACTCTGCAGCGCTAGTTAGACATAGCTCCAATATAGCTTTTCGCGAGACACACAAACCTAATAATCACTCACAAAATCCAGTCAAAAACTCAAATATAAAGAAGGTGTACTCACTCTGCAGCGCTAGACAGCGCTCGTTTGACTGTGGTCCACCGCGGCGTGTCCACGGCGGCGGGGGCCCCAAGCGCGCTCAACCCCGCTCCCAACTCACGGAAGTCTGACCGCTCGGCCTCGCACCGACCTTCCACTGGATATACATGAGAATACATTTGTAAGAAATATTGTCAGTAGTTATATAGTATATATATAGTATTGGGGTCTAAAGGCACTTATGTCATCCCAATTGTATAAATCGGCCCTCAACCTCTTGTGAGTAAAGACGGTGATCCATTGGGTACATGGCGAACTTTCGGTATAAATCGTCGGCTTCAGTTAGCGTACCAAACAGTCTACACTAAGAAGTTACTACAATTTTAAGCTTGCCTTTGTGGCAAACTTAAAATTGTGTCAGCGAGCAAATCCGCCGATATTTAAGTTCCTAGAGCACTTCGTCTGGCTATGAGCACTTCAGAGGCCACATAATTCTATGAAATTGTAGAGCACGCTGTCTCAGTGGCCATGACACTGGCCGGAGCAAGTCTCCCGCTATGTCGAGCGACCTTCGCGTGTGTGTTGTATACCTACGCAAGCTTCAATGTGTGCGTACAGTGGCGTGAGCCCACATTCCGCGCTACTCATTACAGCCGTCCGCGTCATGTCGGCTCCAATGAGGAATGTAGCTGTCGGTGCCATGTCGGGGATACGGGAAAGAACACGACAACGTAACTACACAAACCTTTCTCAATAATCTGCGACAGTCTGTCGAGACCTAAGTGTGCAAGTCTAAGCTGTTCCTGTTCGCTGACGAATGCAGTCTGCATTTCTTCAATCGTTTTATCATTCTGAAAAGAAAAACATACATACTTATTAATATATTCAACTAGCTGATGCGCGCGGCTTCGCGAGCGTGAAATTTGGTTCCCGTTTCCGCTTCCCGTGGGAACATTTTTCCGGGATTAAAAATAGCCTATGTGTTATTCTGGACTATACTCTATCTCTGTACCAAATTTCAGCCAGATCCATTCAGCCGTTAGAGCGTGATTGAGTAACAAACATCCAAACATCCAAACATCTTCACAAACTTTCACATTTATAATATTAGTAGGATCAAATCAACCCTCCGCATCCTCGGAACATGTAGCGGATATATTTTATACTAGCGAAGGTTACGCGGTTTTACCCGCGTATCTCCCGTTCCCGTGGGAATAAAATACAGTCTATGTTCACCGGGGATAGTGTGGCTTTTCAAAAGTGAAAAAAAAATTCAAATCGGTTCTGTGGTTTCGGCAACAAACAATCAAATCTTTTCTCTTTTTAATATTAGTGTAGAGGTTACAATTTTTTTCGTTTCTGACTGGTCAAGATTTTCAAAAAGAATGTGTTGGTAGGTTCCGGAAATCGGATAGGACTAGGTCGTCACTGTTATGCCCGCTTTCCACTGCCAGCGATTCGGACCCATTACGGACTCCGCTATACTCGTAACCATGATTTTCGATACATGTCATGTCCGCTTTGGTGGAAGGACATGTATGAAAATCGTCGTTACGAGTATAGTGGAGTCCGTAATGGGTCTGACTCGCTCGCAGTGGAAGGCGGGCATAAGTGTTTAGTACTGCTAGCTCGAGGCTGTGTCTCAGGAACCATGATAGCTAGAGAGATTCACAGATGTTGTATTTCTGTTGTATAGCAGCAACAAATAAGGGGGCTCTTGTCTTACAAATATGATCATTGCCGTTTTTTAGTACAAAGACCATGAGTCCAACTCGCACTTGGCAGGTTTTTTTAATCTATCAAACTCTTATAATAGCGTCTATCTCTATCCACATCTTTTACTTCCTAAAAAACGTTATACGGTAATTTGTTTATTTTCCAGTGTGTTCAATAAAGCTGGAAAATACCTGCAGACCGAGAATTTGGCGCAAAATATTACTTAACCCCAGTTTCCGAAAGGCTGAGCAACGCTAAAATTAACTAATCGGCTGTTAAAGGCGGATCAGTCCCCACCAGACGATCGAAAATGAAGATTTGATGTGGACGTGCCTCGCGCGATCCAAACTGTGCGGCAGGCGCGCGCTCCTTGCCGACATGTGACTCCATAGCGACCGAAAGTTCAACTGTACAATACTTAGGCGGATTAGTGTGGATCGGTTGAAGCGTGTCGGTGCAACGCGGCGGGATCGTAAGAAAAGTTTTGTTCGTCAGGCTACATGATCCATGCCTCATGCTCCCGGATCGTGGATCGCAGGAACTGGCGATCCATTTTGAATCGTCTGGTGGGGATCCGCCCTTAACAGCCGATTAGTTAATTTTAGCGATGATCAGCCTTTCGGAAACTGGGGGTTAGACTATAAAATATGTACGTACCTACATAAAGTAACATTACAAACAATACTCACATTTAATAGTCCTCAAGTAAGCATGCTTGTAAACAACAATATTCATTAAATTACTAGAACATTATCAAACGCTTCGTACACTGCAAACTTGTAGCATGCTACCCAAGCTTACCTTTATTTACATTTACAATAGTGTACCTACTATTAAATTTACAATCTATACATATAATAAAATGATAGAAAAGTCAAAACTGTACATTGGAAATATTAAAAAAAAAAATACTCGCTGGGTGTTCAACATAAGATACCGAAGCCAAAAATGTAATTAGAAAAATTTTTGTCTGTTTGTCTGTTTACTTTGCCTTGTCCGGAAGGATCTCGAAAAGTACTCAATAGATTTGATTCAAATTTTGCACAAATATTAACTAGGGGTAGGGTCTTCAAATAGGCTACATATTATCACGCTACTTATCCTAGGGGCTAAGCAGAGAGCAATCAAATTGGCATTATAACATAATTTTCACGCGTACGAAGTCGCGGGCAACAGCTAGTACTGTATAAAAATAGGCCATTTTTTACATTATTATAACTTGCTCTCTTGGGTAGTAGCATTTTAGCCAATTATACCTTTATTTCTATTAGTCCCTCTCTATAAAATAGATTGCAGACGGGCTTATGGCGAGACTTGTGTCTGTAGTCTGTGACTCTGTTGCATTTTATTACGTCACGTGGATCATCTGTTCAAAGTTTGAAATAAAAAAAAATGACAACGTCAATCGGATTGAACTTTCACTTTCACAATGAACGTTAGAGGGGCAGTCGGGTGAGACCGTCTCACGGCTTCTTGTTTTGATTTCTCACGGCAAAAAAAAATTAAGATAAGTTCAGTAGTTTACGAGTTTATCAATTGACACTATTTATTTTCAAAATAATATAGTATAGAATAGATAACTATATTAACTATACATTAAAAGACTTACGGCATTTTCCTCCTGCGTGCCCGCAAGTACAAACTCGTCATGTTTCGGTTTCTCCAACCGCACACTTGTCTCACACAAGAATACCCTCAAATCTGCGTCATGTGCGAGTATCGGATGTCTCGCCACCAGTGTCAACCATCTTTGTAGAGCTGCTCTTCTTCTTAATAGGAAGCGAGTACTGCCACCGCCAACTACCACTCGTTTTGGGGGTAAACGACAAATTGCACTGAAAATAAGAATATTTTTACTGTTAGATGTATAGTCCGTTCACAGTTTATTTACCTCTGACAGATCGTTTTCTGTATGTTGGTATTGCAGTAAAGTCCCCCTATGAGTGCCAGCTTAGGACATTCTGCCGCGTAATAGGGGAGATAATAAAATGTAGACGTTAGCACTAACAATTACTTTTTTATGTAAACATCTAATTGACAATATACATAACTTTACAAAACACGTGATTCTGATACTCTAAGATTGTACTTAAGTTTTATTTTTATTGATTTGGATATTTAAAATAGACACTCATAACCATCACCAAGGAGGGCGAAGTTACTCCTTCCACATCTCAAATAATTTCCGCGCCCGAAAAACGGCAACAAAAAAGAAAATAAGTTTCGACTTTAAGGTTAGATTACATGGGATAAACAAAATCTTGTATGGTAACACGAAAATCAAGCAAGCCAACATCAGCACTAGAGGTAAATTAACTATGAACGGACTATATGTACATAATACGTAAAGCTAAATCCGACTCGAAGGACCACTTAGCTTAGATGCATTGGTGGGTACTGTCTCGTAACTCCCCCAGTCGACCCCTGGGGGAGCCAACAGGACTGACAAAGTCCTGGTGTCCCCCCTAGCTGGGGGAGACATCAGTACTAGCTTTTAAATTACATTTGAAGGACTTGGTTGCTAGATATTGACACATCTTACTGCCAACAAAGGGATGCAGCAGATGTATGATAGTTCACAACCACAGAATTCAAAAACAAGAGAAATGGCACGACGAGCATGACGATACGCGTATGTGTCGACTACGAAAATGTGATTGCAATTCGCGAGCTGCGCGTAGGGTGATCAGATATTTTAATCGCTACAATTAAGTTATTAAAAAATGCTGGTTTGCTGCAAAAACCAAAGTATGACTAATTTCACACATGACTTCACCACTCACGATCTTTATAAATGGTACAAGAACCAATTTTGATCATATCGCGGCAACCCAGTCACGCCTCGCCATACCACAGAGAAGTGAAGAAAGATTAGTGAAGAACTGAAGAACTCTTCAACCTAATCCCACCCTCTCCTTTCCGATCCCGAACAACGCGTGCTGGACAGAGGTGCCACTCCGCACAGTGGAGAGAATCTTTGCTAGAACTGAACGATTCAAAAGATCGTTTCTCTGTCGAACCATAAAAATCTGGAACGACCTGCCAGCGCACGTGTTTCCCTCCTCTTACAATCCTGGGTTCTTCAAGCGGAGCGTGAAGAGGCACATCATAGGGCCGCCAAGTTGAGGGCCGCTTTCTATAGTCTTACAGACTGGGACGGTGGCCCCCAATCGCTAGATGTCGCTGTGGCTTTCCATCAGGCGGCGGCGGTATCATTTTGGCGAGCTAAATATAAAAAAAAAATGATACTTTGATCTGTTCACTCTGTTCACAACTCTTACTTGGGGTTACCATATATGAGTGATCAATAAACTTAACGCTCATGTGTTTTACTTTATGTATCATATTGTGACAAAATATGAAAATTCTTCTTCTTTATATTATTATTACTCTCTATTATATATTATGTTTGGTTCGACAAAAGTCACATACATCACAATGATGCCATACTAAAATGTTTATATAAATTGTACCATAACACTTACCGGTACGGATACTTCGCATACAACACATCATACAGCTGCACAAAATCATTGTATCTCCGAGTAACTGTAGTGCCATGCCTTCTAGAACTCACATAGTATTCACAATGCTTTAGTATAAGACCTTTGCGTTCAGGCACCAATTCTACACTAATTACATCTGTTGCTTCTAAGTCCTCGAATGTCACAGTTTCAATACTTGACATAATATTGACTGAAAATTGAATAGACAACACACTTAAATTTCGAAAAAAAATTATGTCCCGGTTTAACACAGTTTACAGATAAAATCAGAACAAAAGAAAAACGGGCCGAGTGCGAGTTGAACTCGGGCATGGAGGGTTCAGTACCAATAAACAGAACAAAACATATTCGTTCTATGAGAGCCCTCTTAATTATTATTTTTTCTATGTTTTTAGTAATTATTGTTATAGCAATAGTCCTGTCAGTGATGATAGATCGATCCCAATATAGTGTGACCTGACCATCTTCGATAACTGGGTCGGGCACATATTTGAGTGTGGCGCCTCTGGTGTTGCAAACATTCATAGGCTGCGGTGACCATCTGTCCTTTTGGTGGGCCGTATGCTTGTCTGCCACCTTAGTTTTTTTTGTTATTTTTTTTTATCAATTCAATATTAATTTATTTCAAGTAACACAGTTAGTGGTATTCATAAAAAAAAGCAGCAACAGAAATACATCATATGTGGATTTCTTCTTTCTAGTTTTCATGGTTCACGAGATACAGCCTTGTGACAGGTGGACAGCGGAGTCTCAATAATAGGTTTCTGTTTTTACCCATGGGGTATGGAGCCCTAATAGTGGAATTAACTAGGTGTATAAAATGCTTTACATAAAATAAAAGGAAACTAAAGAGCAAAGGAGATTCTCTGATAGACTTCACAATCTATCACAACGTTGGTCCCACTTCACTTGTGCCATACAATTGCGTTTTATTTAAGGATGCTATGCCGGACTCCTACGGACTAAAAAACCTCACGTAGCGCCCAACTGCCTACGGTCGGGACCCCTGGGTAAGCCCTCGGAACGATGTCCCAGGAATACAATTGCTATAAGGCTGTTATGTGATAAGTATCCCACGTAAGGGTCCCGACACGATCAATTGGCAATTGTCAAGCATGTTAAATTTCATGTGTACATATACGTCGATGCACACACACATGTGAAGAAGTCACACACACTGAAGCAACTTCCATTCATATCTTTTTCCATATCTAAAAAAGTATGTTGTGTCACTTAATAGCCTTATAGGAATCAGACGGTAGCCTTGCTGGGGAGACAAAATGACTCAGAAATCCTGTTAGACCTATCAAAAGATATTTTAAATTAAATTAACAATGCTTAACCATTTTTTTATCATCATTCTCACTGTCCGTCTCTTAAAGCAATGTATGACAGATGACAGAAACAATTGAAATTGTCAAATACAGTACTGTACCAGTACAAAAACAGGATACACTCATTGCTCCTATTATCAGATAATTTGATTATCACCGGTAACATTTTGTAACAATGTGTATCATGTCCTACATAATTTTATTACTTGATAAGGGAAACACCCACCAAAATATTATGAGTTTACCATTTTTTTAAAATTATATAACTTAGTCAGAGTTATGTACTCTTGCATCCACAATTTTTTTTTTTTGCATATTAGATTAACTTTTAAATATTATGTTATTTTCAATTTCTATGTAACAGTATTGTTTGTTAAGATGTACCCTAACTAAAGTAGTGTCATAATAATGCATGCATGTTTAATTTATTTTATAGAGGGGAAAAGCTTAAAATGAGTTTTATATGGAATCCCATAATATCGCATGTTGAGATATTGAGTTGGATTCTAAAGATAAAGATACAATTTTTAAATCAAGTTATTGATTTACTACAATACAAATAAATACTAGAGAAAACGTGTTGTACAATAAATTAAAAACCACGGGAAGTGTACTGGTAAAGTTGGTGTTACTGCGTTATTTATCACATACTTGAGACAATCCCAATATTATATAATAGAAAAGTTACATACCTCAGAGAACTATTTGTTGGTTTATTTTATAAATTTAGCGTTGACCAAAATATTAGCAATTTGGAGATCTTCGTCAGTGTCCACTTCCAAACTTTCTATAGCACCAACTTCAAACACTGTACAGCTGCAACAATAAATATTACATACATAATCTTTGCACCTAATAAATGGTGCTTATTAAATGTTTAATAAAAACTTAAAAAGTACTTTTAAAAGTTCTGCGTCTGGATACAAACGAAACACGT
Organism: Miltochrista miniata; assembly: GCA_933228765.1. Classification (NCBI taxonomy): domain Eukaryota; kingdom Metazoa; phylum Arthropoda; class Insecta; order Lepidoptera; family Erebidae; genus Miltochrista; species Miltochrista miniata. The sequence goes on from OW121748.1 coordinate 39,898,119, forward strand.
AACAACTTTAACTTTATGTCACTAGTGTCACTGTCAATACAATCAGAAATTTGATCTGTCGAAGTGACAAATGTTATTTTTATATTTATTAGGAGATTGGACTTACTCAAGCTTAAGATTTAATACCTACCTCCTACTGTTCGACCATTTAGAATAGATCTTGGTTAACTGGTAAGTTTTTCATTTTATAAGTGCATCATGCGATGTCCTGTATATGGATGTCTCGTGCGGTGGAATGAGGCGATACTGTTAATGTACATTCAATTATAATTGTCTAGCATTGACTTGGTAAGGGGTATTTCCTTACTTATGATTTTGAAATTTCCCTTCTTCTAAAACTGTTCTCCGCACTATATAGAATGCTCCTGTTTCTAAAAATTCACCCTTCCAATCTTGTCTACGCATACGAGCATCAGGGTTAAAGTTAGCGGGACGAAGTTTACCGTTAATTGAATTCCAGCGTAGTTTAAAGCTCCTAGAACATAAAGTTACGAGTTAAGACAAACAACTCTTACAAGTCGACCTTGAACAATGCTCATAATTTAGTTTCTTAGTATGGTTGCAAATAAGTATACGGGCCACCTGGTCAATAAGCTTTGCATCCGTAGTCACGGTAGACCTACACTTGCTTGACGCTGAAGATTCGCTTGTGTTGCTTGTTGCTCGGCTCTTATACATTGGTGGTTCTAAAGATAAAGCTTGTACGATTTACGTCATATCGTAGACGGTACAGTCACGAGCAATAATATGTATACATTGTCAAGGCTCCTAAAATATGTAAACACCTTCGGCTCCAAAACGAAGGGCTCAACGTGAAGAGCATAAAATTGTAACCACGAGTTCACATCATAAATATATATACACTCATTGCATATACACTCCACCAATAATAAGTATACAACTAAAATTTCATAACTCTGTGTACAAACAAATTCTTTAAAATTGTGAGAAACGAATGCATGCTAGAGTTCCTGTCATCCTGTCTGTAGGTCGGGCACCTTCGCGAACCATACGAATATCAACGATCTATTTTCTCAGAAAAATTCTTTATTATTCTTTGTGGGGCTTATATATGTATGAAAATGACAAAGTTTGATTGTTTGTTTTCTTAAAAATGCAGTATTATAATATAAGTTTTAGTTAATCGATCTGAAACCTTTGCACGGGTTGTTTGGTATCGCAAACCCGAATGTGCTTTAACAGACTCCAAATAAAAATTTTTAAATAAAAAATAGAACCGACTTCATACAAATCCTTAAAAATAAAATTTACTTAGCACAAAGTAATATGTATTTTGATTTACCAGATTTTATTCAATATAATATTGAAGTCGGCGCCAAGTAAACCCATAGGTTTAGGCACAGACTTACAATAAGTAGCAGACAAAGCATTAGAGATCGAAAAGTACGCCAAAACTAACACATATAAAAACCACACACACTAACGCAACTACAGGGAAGGAGTTAGCCGCCTAGTTCAATAAGATTTATTTTAATGAAATAAGAGTAACATAAAATGCCTCTTTTAAGGTTCCGTAGCCAAATGGCAAAAAACGGAACCCTTATAGATTCGTCATGTCTGTCTGTCTGTCCGTCCGAATGTCACAACCACTTTTCTCCGAAACTATAAGACCAATGTACTTGAAACTTGGTAAGTAGATGTATTCTGTGAACCGCATTAAGATTTTTAAATATAACTAAAAAAAGCAGTAAATTTTGGGGGTCCCCATACTCAGAACTGAAACGAAAAGATTTTTTTTCATCAAACCCATACGTGTGGGGTATCCATAAATAGGTCTTCAAAAATGCTATTGAGGCTAAAGCACCTTTAGAAAAAAATGATGTTACAAAACATCATTTTTTTCTAAAGGTGCTCCCTCACCGGGAGCATTCGCGCTTAATGTAATGTTACGAGTCGAGAATTACAGCCAGTGTGGGAGGTGAACCGAGCATTGCAATGCGCACCTTGTAATGATACAAGACGAGGTTACAGCAGTGAAGCAGGTGATCCGAGCATTGCAATGCGCGCCTTGTAATGATACAATGTGTAAAGTTTTGATCCAACTCGTAATACAATGCGCTTTTTTTGTTGCGGCTGGCCGGCCGCACACTGGTCCGGATTATAAATAGGTACGATCTAAGATGTCAAACGCTTTTGGGAAAAAAATAGTAGTACGAGTACGAATTTCAGGTTAATTTCGCAATCCAATATGGCCGCCGCGCCGAAATCACAAAACTTTCGTGATGGGTATCGTTTAAGGGGTTTTTTGGTATGCTGAGTACGAATCACATGTCATGATAGTTTTGAAATCTAATATGGCCGCCACGCCGAAATCACAAAATTTCATGATGGATATCGTATAAGGGGTTTTTTGGTATGCCGAGTACGAACTTTGGGTTAATTTATCAATCCAAGATGGCTGTCGCGCCAGCGTTGCAAAATTTCATGTTGCATATCGTAGAAGGGGTTTTTTGGTATGCTGAATACGAATTTTAGGTCAATTTTGCAATCCAAGATGGCCGCCGAACCATCGTTGTAAAATTTCATATTGGATATCGTGAAAGGGGTTTTTTGGTATCTCAGCATACTGACAGAAATAGAAAGAAAGAAAGAAAGAAAATATTTTTTATTTTAGATCACAGCGCACATAGACCAAACAACAGTAACCTTTTATAAAAAATAATAATAAAAACAGAGAAAAACAAACATAGATATAAAAATAATATGTACATAAACAACACAACGATCATACAGACAGGCGGCAAAACGTTCAAAAACCTTTATTATAATCATCTCGCATCAGTGGCGCGGTGTATCATTAAAACCCCTTAGACGATACTCATGATGAAATTTTGTGATTTCGGCGCGGCCGCCATATTGGATTGCAAAATTATCATGTGATTCGTACTCAGCATACCAAAAAACCCCTTAGACGATACCCATCATGAAATTTTATGATGTCGGCGCGGCGGCCATATTGGATTGCAAAATTATCATGAGATTCGTACTCAGCGTACCAAATTTCCCCTTAAACGATACCCATCATGATATTTTGTGATTTCGGCGCGGCGGCCATATTGGATTGCAAAATTATCATGAGATTCGTACTCAGCGTACCAAAATCCCCTTTAAACAATACCCATCATGAAATTTTGTGATTTCGGCGCAGCGGCCATAATTGATTACAAAATTATCATGTGATTCGTACTCAGCATACCAAAAAATCCCTTAGACGATACCCATCATGAAATTTTGTGATTTCGGCGCGGCGGCCAAATTGGATTGCAAAATTATCATGTGTTTCGTACTCAGCATACCAAAAAACCCCTTAAACGATACCCATCATGAAATTTTGTGATTTCGGCGTGGCGGCCATATTGGATTGCAAAATTATCATGTGATTCGATCTCAGCATACAAAAAAAACCCCTTAGACGATACCCATCATGAAATTTTGTGATTTCGGCGCGGCGGCCATATTTGATTGCAAAATTATCATGTGATTCGTACCCAGCATACCAAAAACCCCCTTTAACGATACCCATCATGAAATTTTGTGATTTCAGGGCGGCGGCCATATTGGATTGCAAAAGTATCATGAGATTCGTACTCAGCGTACCAAAATCCCCCTTAAACGATACCCATCATGAAATTTTGTGATTTCGACGCGGCGGCTATATTGGATTGCAAAATTATCTCTTAGTCTTTCTGTTCCCGGTTTCCATTTCGGAGTTTCCAGTTCTATGATCCGATTCAAAATCGCAATAAAAACCATTTCTGCTAATAGTTTTGCACCAATTTTTTTAAAACCTTCTCCTGACAGAAACAAACACAACAAAAAAGAATTAGCGAAATCTGTCCAGCATTTCACGCGTGATGCCGTGACCACGGAAATCGGGCTTCATTTTTATATATTGTATACTCAATATCATCGAAGATTACAGGCATTATATTAAAATGCAATTCTGAACTAATTAAATGCTGAATCACAGTTTGCCACACTTATTTTTATGTTAGCATTAAATTTAATCTTGAAAAGAAGTGCCTGAGTTTGGCCCCTACATTAATTAGAGGTATCTAATACGTCAAACTGCAGCATCGGCAGCTTATATCTTTCAAAAACCAGGCGTACGTCATTTTTTTTTAAATGTCATGTATAGTGTTGATATACGTGTAGAAACGAGATAGCAGCATTCACTAACCCCATATAGCGAGCGGAATGGAAAGACCAACGCACACAAACATAATTAATGTTTCGTCTGCTACTTATTGTACGTCTGTGGGTTTAGGTAGGTATTATTAATGGCACCAACTTCAATATTATATTGAATAAAATCTGGTAAATCAAAATACATATTACTTTGTGCTAAGTAAATTTTATTTTTAAGGATTTGTATGAAGTCGGTTCTATTTTTTATTTAAAAATTTTTATTTTATTATTTTAAGTGACGGGTGGATCGAAAAGTATATCTATCTAGGTGTAAAGTTCTCATCAACACAAATCAATCAAGCCGAAACACAAGGTAACTGCTGTAAATCGTTAAGGAATTCCCTCGACTGTCTTTCGGTTCCATCATCAGATCGACTCCAGACCTTCAATAAATTGTAGTACATTAAAGCACTTAATAAAAGTTAACAAACGCACTAGTTGTCCCTACAATTTTCTGTGGTTGCCCTCGATTTCTCCTGGATTCCAGCATCAGATCCTGATACCCTGGATATGGGACCACCTCAGAAGTAGCCTCTTTCAAACAAAAAAAAAATTTTCAAAATCCATCCATAATTGGCGCCGCTATCGCGTAACATACATACAAAAAAAAAAAAAAAAAAAAAAAAAAAAACAGCGTACGAATTGAGAACCTCCTCCTTTTTTTGAAGTCGGTTAAAAAGAGGAAGTGTTTTATTTTAATGTTTGTTACTTCATAACTCCGACATTTACAGAACGGAATTTTCTTTTATATAAAAGGATATATTTCCAGATTGGTATTTTTTTTTTTCAAAGTTTTGTTCTGACGGGCGGGTAGATTAATGAGGACTGCAGTGTTTTGGTGAATTAGATCCCAGAACACCGTCACAGGGGCATAGAAGTGCGAAGTAGGCGTGGTACGCGTGTCAACATTAAGAGCATACTTAGGCTAATTCGTGCCCAGTCGTGTTTAACATCGTATCTAGTCGTGTCTAGTTGCTCGTTACGCAAACTTCATTAATTAAATCTGTTTTACCGCGAATATGCCGAATTGTGCCATTTTGGAGTGTAAAAATGATAGTAGGAAAATTAATCTTGGGAATGGAAGTGTTTCATACCACCCTTAGATGAATTAAAAAGGGAAGATACGGTACGTTCTCTATATTGCACTTAAAAAATAGCTCGCACATAACTACACACAAATACTTACTCACACATTGTCTTGTAATTAATAAAGATGCGCGAAAGTGACATAAATATATGATTTAGTTATGAGTGAGCAAGACGCGTTATCGCTTAGCCGTCTAGGTCTCGTACAAGTTCGTAAAAGCTTCGGCATGCTTCGTGGTCGTTCGAGTGCCGTATCCGATAGCCGATGCAGTACCGTCAGCATGTTTCCAGATTATGGTAAATCATATTAAAATAATATATTCGTATCAATAATAATTATGTATTTCACAGTTACACACTAAATAAAAAGACGTGTTATTTCAGTTATCAAAAGAACTTTTATTTAAATACTAGGTACATAACCACGATAACTAGGAACTGTTGAGTGTTTTCCTATGCTTCTTATCACTTGTATTAATATAATATTCTTTATAATATAATATTCTTTATTGACATAAACTAGGTTTATCACAATATGGAATTCCCTCACACCTGCGCTAGTAAAAACTGTGTTTCAGGTGCAGTTTATTCTCGTAAACTAAGGTGACAATGATTTCAAATTGTTTATAGTAAGAACTTACGATACACTTAATCTAATGCTTACAAAGGAAATCGTGTTTGCATGCACATTTTGGTATTGTGTGTGTATTAAACTAATCAGCATTTTGCATACCTTCGGTGGCTATGATAAAGGCTTATTTTGTTAGTAATAATACCTATGAATTAAATACATTGTACCCTTTGGCTAACATACAATTTCGTCAATAATAAAAGAAATATTAGACAAATTTCGTTTACTTAATATCGAAATCGACACGATCTTTTTACACATAGGTACATTATTAGACTTTCTTTTGAGCAATCTGCTGAGGTGACTTGTGCCACTGTTGAACTCGACTGTTATAAAATAGTATACTGTCCACTTAACAGTGATTTCAGAGATTTATAATAAATATAATGTTAAATAATTATGTGTGGAGAACTGGAGACTTTAATGTAAATATTTTACTACAATGTTGGAGAAATACTCAAACACAAAATACAAAAACAAAACCCCTAAGGAAATTTTGACGTGAAATAAAATATAGTTTAAGGTGCTAAACATTTTACTTATATATAATTTTAACATGAGGAAGGTTGTTATATCTACCTCATAATACAGTGAACGTAATATTTATTATTTATTTACAAATTATTTATATTACTTATTATTTACAAATTTACGCTAACAGATAACTATCATTGGGAAACATTTGAAGGATATTCAATACAAATTAAGTTACCGTAGGAATACGGAAATAAAATATAGCCTATGTTCACCGGGGGTAGTGTAGCTACCCAACAGTAAAAGAAATTTTAACAGCGGTTTAGTAGTTTCAGAGCCTATTCGATGCAAACAAAGAAACAAATGATCAAATATTTCCTCTTTATATTATTAGTACCTATAATAGAATATATTATAATAATATTACAAAGAATTTTTTATATGTTGTTTTCTGTAAATTAAGACTACTTAATAAAATAGGCTATGAGAAAAAATGTATTGCCAATGTAATGGCAGAGCATAGCTTACTCCTATTTCTAAACTAATATTATTAAGAGGAAAGATTTGATTGTTCGTTTGTTTGTTTGCATCGAATAGGCTCCGAAATTACTGGACCGATTTGAAAAATTAAATATTGATTATCGATTGAAAAATGCTAATAATTAAACAGAAATATTTTTTTTTTCAATGATAACCAACATTTATTATTAAGAATTACAGAGAAACATAATATATACAAATATCTATATATTTACATTATTACTATCTAAACTAAATCTAAATAAGGCTAAATTGAAAACATTTATAAAATAAATTGAAAACATCATTTCAAATACCTTCGAATAAAGATAATTTATTTCTTTGTTGCCGTTTAGAAGTGCTACTTATGGCTGAATCAATCTTATGAAAGTAATGTAATCGGACGTCACAGTACTTATCAACTATAGCTCTTAATAGATGTATTCTATGGTTAAACGTAGCAGGCTGATCTAACGAATGTTCATGTAAATTAGACGAAACATCAGTGTTTAAAAAATATTTAATTATATTCAACTTCAAGCGGATCACTTCTTCCTCTTTTAAAAAATGTTGTGTCTTTTTTTCCTTTATATACATCCTAATTGTTGTTTCTGATTTAGTACATATTTGAAATAAATCACACGATGGATAGCACAAACCACCCATATCTTTTATAACAATTAGCTTATGAAAATCTAACTTTTTATTTGTGATTAGTTCTGAAACACAAGGTTCACATTTAATCACTTTAATTAGTGATCTAGCCACAAAACCTCCTATGTAACCAATAATCTGTTGAGAACTTATGGAAATATCTAATTGATTATCTAAAAGGTTCCCTAATATTTCAACGTTATTTTTTGCTATTATATCGGCAGAACTTACTAAATCTTTTGACTTTTTAATATCTCTTACCAATTGATAAGATTTTGCTTTGGATACCTTGTGAAATTTAAAGGGTTTGTCAGTAAGCAAAAAATTTGAAGTATCCTCATCATTTTCTCTAACGGTAAATGTTAGTTTATTACGATAAGCAGTATCATTGATTACATCGGTCGCTGAAGAACAACCAAGTATAGTGAAATTATCCAGCGGGACGCAATTACCAGAAAAGGAGGACCGGAGTTCTAGGTGTCCTAATAACTTTCTATAAATCCCTTGAAATTGACGAGTATTAGGATTATTATTATAACCACCCTGTCTGCGAATAACTCCAAATAACAATTCTAAGTGATCCTGGCTTAGTCTGTAGGTTGCAATGTATTTTAGTTTGTCCTTTTCAATTAATGTTTTGTAAAGATGTTTTAGGCTCTCAATGCAAACAATAAACCCTAGAAACCCCGTTTTGCAAACCGATTCGGTTAAATTTTTCTTTAAAATTCTCATAGTCAAATCACGTCTGTATTTGATTAATATTTGCAAGCCAGAAATGTAGTTTTTAACTTTGTTCAAAAAATCAAAAATATTATCTTTATTATCTTTACATATAGGTTTTTTGAAACCGAAACGATCTCGTTGCCGAGAATTTAATATATCGAAAAGATTATTAAAATTTTCTATAAATTGTACAGTGGCTTCGGAACCAGAAAAACGAGACGACGTTGATGTTAGTAGTTGTTCGCTTAGTTTGAGTGCATTTGCTACACTCATACTGAGTAACTGAGTGGCAAGTTTTACTTTCATTATTTGATTTCTGAAATCAATATGTCGCGGAGTTAATTTATTAGCAAAATTGAGTGTTTCACTCTTCTGTAAATTTAATAAATCAATTAAAAACTGCCATTTGATTTCTCGACCTTGATCATCAAATAAAAGTTTTTTTGCTTCAAAAGTGTTTCTAACTAATTTAATCATATGTGCAGCATCTAAAAACACTGCAACTTCCAAATCACATGCGAGATGTCTAAAAGTAGTTTTTAAGTTTTGAGCAGTAATTTGACATCCTAATAAATTGGCAGCATTGATGTTGGAGGGACAGCCATCAAAAGTCAGTGATACGACGTCGACACCGACCTCCCAGCACTTACTTAAACACATTTTAATTAAATTGGCTCTGCATTCCGAAGATAGACCTTTAACAAAAAAATAGCCAACTGGCAACTTCCAGTTTTGATCCAAGCTCACTAACAACATCACATATGCTTCAGAAGCTACCCGATCTGCTTCTGATGAACCAACACCGTGATCAACGAGACCTACTGTTTTTTTGCCATTCCATAAAGTTTGCTGACGAATAGCCATTTCATCTACTACTAGGTTACACAATAACCGTTTTTTGGACGCAAGGTATTTACTTTTCAAAATGTTGAAAGCTTCGGCCGTAAATCCCGGTGTGGCATCAGTATTCTCATACCATTTACCTAAAGTGCGTGGGTGAGGCAGAGCATCTTTGAAAATATTTCGAACGTACTTATACGCTGTCGGCGAATAAAAATTTAAAGTTAAAGCAAACTTCCTTAAAATAGGAGAATACTTTATCCTTGTACTGGAGCTTCTTTTTTTGAGCATTCTGTTCAACAGATCCACTGCTTCAGCTTTGAAAAAGACATCATTAAACTGCTCTTCTGGAAGATGCATTTTTTTCTTTAAGCTTGTGATTGCTGACTTTAAAGAACTGTATTTATCTGCAAGGCGTTTATATTTTCTTTTTAAATTCCTATTTTCTTTGGAAATCGTTTGTTTTTCATGCAAGACCCTTCTAACTTTTCTTTTCAAAAAAGCTTTTCGAGGTGTATCGAAAATAGATTCCATATCTGAAATTCTATCATTTTGCAATGAGTTTGGTGAAATGTCACGACTTAATGTAACAGACGCCTCCTATAACAATAGTAAACTATTAATAAAAAGTGAAAAATATTTTTGTATGAATAACGCAATGCTTAAATGCAATATACTAAATTACCGTAACAATAGGTACCGCTCCTTTGTTTATTCTTTTTAAACCATTTTTTGTTGTGTATATGTCCCCAGGTTGAAAGTGATTTGAGCACACTCTACTGCTATTTGTAGCGGTCCAATCTGGTTCCGATCTTTGCTTTCGTAAAATACGAATCCATTTACCTTTTACGATCTCGTCAGCTGGGAATCTAAAATAAAAAAATAATGAACTACATAATTACATATAAAAAACCACCCTATTGCATTTGATTAATTCGATACATTGTTCTTTATTAATAAAATATTATAATTAATTTAAACACGAAACACTTTTTTTTCAATAATTTGATATTATGAATAGAATATGCTTTATTGTACACTAATTAACATATACATGTGTATATGAGTATGTATATAGTGATAAAATAAGTTTGTGTGTGTGCACTTTATATAATCCCGATTTCTTTCACACTTCTACCTAATATTTTAATATAATTCTTCACGCTTTCCTCTCGTCGGACTGCTGGAAGAAATTTCTATTTTAGAAATAAGCAGTACCGTACATACTCTTCTTTTCTTTTAATGTTAATTCTTTTATTGTTGTTATTTGTGTGCATAAATATTAAATACATGTATATGGAATACAGAGTTTAAAATGTACAATGGGCGGCCTTATCGCTAAGTGCGAATCTTCCAGGCAACCTTTGGATGGATATGAGTGTAAGAGATCAAGTTTATAACTGGGCAGATATTTCATTAGTGTTTTCATAGAAAGAAGGTACCTATTAGGTACTATAAAATACGTGGTACATTGAATGAATACAAAGTACAATAACAATAGCTAGATAAATATAATAAGAATGTGTAAATACATACAAACAAATACACAAAAATAAATAAGTATGAATTAATTAGTCAACTTAGTATGCCGACCGTACCTTCGTGCCAAATCTGGCCGCCATTCATTATGCACTTCGGGCCGTCGCCGTTCTCACTATACGTTCTATCTTTTTCTCTCTTATGGCATTTCAAATTATTTGTCTCGCTTTCACTCGTATTCGCATTTAGTGACAAATATTCTTTTTGAATTAAAGTTTTAATGTAATTTATTAGTTTATTAGGTACTTACGAATGATAAGTAATCCCATGTGTTTTGTTTTTGCTTCTTGAGTGATTTAAGCACTTTCTAAACACACATGAAGGCATTTTTGTTACTTAACACTGGATTTTACGGCACTTGAGAGATGAGCACTACACATCTACGCGCTTCGGTCGTTCGACGTCCACTAAACCATACTACGTCCAATAGCTCAGTTTGGCATGCCCACGCAAATGAGTCGGTACCGTATCTTCCCTTTTTAATTCATCTAAGATACCACCGGTAAGTAAAGATTTGTATTTTTTTCTAAGAAATCATAAAGAAATTCAATTAATCAAAAATTCAATAAAAATTGCCACGAAAATCAACCATATCTCTTTAGAAATAAAGCTTGTTTCGGGTTACACACACTAGCGTATTTTTTCTGGATCTTTCGTTGCTACTCGTTTAGTGATGTGGTCAAATGAGATGGCAGTTTTATCGATATATAATTTTTATTTTGTAAATAAATATAATTATAATTTTTGTAAATATAAATGTGTCAGTGGAGTACCTACTCTAAAATTCCATATTTTGCTTATAATTAAAATATCTTACAGATTTCCCAAAGACGCTGTTACCAAAGAGAAATGGATACATGCAACTGGTAAAGTTGATTGGATGCCAACTAAATTCAGTACCATATGCTCCAAACATTTTTTGGAAGACGATTTTATTATATCAAAAAATGGTATGAGATACATCAAACCGACTGCAATCCCAACTTCAAGAATTGTCAAGATTTTTGATCAGGTAAATAAAATAATATTTTTAGAATTTCAAAGGGTAAAAACGGGACCCGATTATCAATGAATACATACTTAGAGGGGTTCGGTTACTATCCCGCGTTTATTAGGGTTTTTTTCTCACGTTATACTGCAGTCTTGGCCATGTGTCATCGCTGTGTTCTTCGCAGTGTTGACCCTTACAAAAGCACCCATGCCTGGTAATTATCTGTGACAACCGGTAGAAGAGGTTGCGTGACTCTACTCCAGTAACTCGTTTTTGACCGATCTGACCGTATGCGCCCTTATTGTGGCGTTTCTCCATATTGGTCGCACAAGTCAAACCTTCCAAGTCTTCATGATTTCCTGGTGGAGCTGGGACCGCTGCGCCATGATTTCTCGAGACGCAGGCCTATGATGGCCCTCGCTTTCAGGTCCTTTGGACGGGTCCCGGCAAGTGGACGTGCTGCCTCAACGGAGATTGTGCGCTATCCCCTTATCACCCTGACTCTATTACTAACACTTCGCTGTCTTTCCTGAGGTCGTATCTCAGGAACTGTGATAGCTAATGAGCTGAAATTTTCACGGATGATATTTCCGTTGCTGCTATAATAAATACTAAAATCAGAAAAATATAAGAGGGACGTGATATTTTGCTGATTTTTTGTATTTACGAAATTCTTCGGGCGCGAGTCCAACTCGCACTTAGTCGGTATTTTTTTTCTATTTTTCTAGGTTGTGTAGTTATTGATGATTTTTTATTGTTTCAGCTTCAAAATCTTAATAATGTTAATTTAGATTCTTCCAAAAGAAACAATTTGGATAGTTGTCACTCAACGCCACCAAATAAGAAAAGTAGAACTTGTGATGAACAACAAGCTGAGATATCTGTCCAGCCACAGTCTCTAGGTCTTTTATTTGAGTTGGAAAAAGAAAATATAGTAGCGAGTGGATCTTCGAGTTCAACGCCGAGGAAAAAAAATTGAAAGCCCAACTAAAATTTTGTGAGGAGAAAGTGAACAAACAACGCTTAAAAATAAAGAGGTTACAATCAAGTAATAGGAGACTTAAAAAAAAAATAAGTGAAATGGATGATCTATTATCGAATTTAGAAGAAAAGTTTTTTATGAGTAAAGAAAATTTGGATTGTTTAAAAAATACTAATTTAGAGGTATATTTTCAATATCATAATGTACCTAAATTCAATTTGAAATACAATATCTTAAGTGTAAATATTAATATTAATAATGATTTTCAGGTACAGGAATTGATCAAACGAGCCGTTAAAAATATAGACTCCGGAGCAATATCAAGACGAAAATACTAACCAGCACTTCGCAGCTTTGCACTTACTTTACATTATTATTCTCCAAAAGCTTATGAGTATGTGCGTAAAACCTTTGAAACTAGTTTACCCCATACACGTACATTAAAAAGCTGGTACTCGAAAGTAGGAGGAGATCCAGGATTCACTAAGGAATCACTGTCTGCCTTAAAACATAAAGCAGGGTTATTTAATCATCCATTGTTGGCAACATTAATTGTTGATGAAATGAGCATTCGTCGTCGTGTGGAATGGGATGGGCGTAAATTTCACGGATATATATGGGTACGGAAATCGAAGGTGATCACTTAGCAGAAGCAAAAGAAGCGTTAGTATTTTTAGTTACTGCTATAAACAGTAACTTTAAAGTTCCTGTTGGTTTTTTTCTAGTAGATGGTGTTTCTGGACAACAACGCGCTGACCTTGTTAAAATTTGTTTAGAATTAATATACAAAACTGGCGTGAGAATAGTTGCTCTAACTTTTGATGGTTGCGCGGCGAACATTTCTATGGCCAAGTACCTTGGCTGCTCTTTTGATGAACAAAAAGTTTCTTTTCCACATCCTATTACCGGAGATCCCGTAGTTGCAATTTTAGATCCGTGGCATATGATAAAATTATTAAGAAACACGTTTGAAATGTACAAAATTCTAATAGATAAAGATGGGAATACAATTCAGTGGCAACACCTAGTGGAACTTAACCAATTGCAATACACGGAAACGTTTCATTTATCAAACAAATTGAAAGACCGCCATATTAATTTTCAAAATGAGCGGATGAAAGTTAAGTTGGCTACTCAACTTTTTAGCCAAAGTGTCGCAGATGCTATCAAATTTTGCAGAAAATTAGGTTTAAGTACTTTCAAACATAGTGAACCAACGGAAAAGTTTTTGATTATTTGCAATAATATTTTTGTAATATTTAATTCAAGAAATCTGCATTTTTTCAAATTTAAAAAAGCTCTAAAAGAAACGGAAAACGGTACCCTCCTAATTAATAGTCGAAGAAAGACTGGGTTCATAGGATTTTTGGGGTGTATAAAAGCGTTAGAACTATTATATTCAAGTTTAATACAGACAAAAATACTTATATACTTACCATTTTATAAACTGAGTCAGGACCATTTAGAGCTTTTTTTTTGGAATATTAGGGCACAAGGGGGATCGAATAATAATCCCACTGCCAGATAATTTTGTTTCCGCGTATAAGAAAATGCTGATTCATGTAGAATTAAAAGATTCAAACAAAGGTAATTGTATAGCCTTAGAACATGTATCCATTTTAAATTGCACATCTTCAATTGAGCGAATAAATAAAACGACAGCTCAAGACTCGTCACATGATGCTCAAATTGAAGATGAATCGGAAACGGAGGAACTAGGAGCGCACTTTTCCGACTTCTCTAATCAAAGCATAGGACATATTGCCGGTTACATTGCTCGAATATTGATGAAGAAAATAAAATGTGATATTTGTGTCAGCGCATTAGTTACACATCCTTTTCATCAATTTCATAAATTTATTATAGCAAAAGACCAGGGCGGTTTGATATATCCTTCACCAGATGTTGTGAAAATATGCCAAACGTCGGAAACATTTTTAAAAAATGTAGAGATTGGAAATTTTCAAAAGGCAGTGGCATTAAATAAAATAATGCGAAAATTTACAGGAACAAATTTATTTAATGATATTGCATTTCATCAATTAAGTGAATTTGCCGCGTCTAACCATGTTACCGATTTAATGAAGGCAATTGTAGAAAAATATATAAACGTTAGAATCCACCACTTATTAAAATTAAAAGTAAGACTTTCCAGACGCCAATTTTTTAATAAATACATTTTATTTCAAGGACAGTAATAAATTGCACACGGCTTTGGTGTTTGCATAATCCTAATGTTTTTGGCCGTACTGCATCCGAAAATTACTTCCGTTTTGTCCTAGCATGTCACGTTTTCTGACAATGTAGGTTTCTATATCTAGAACAAAGTGGGATTTTTACCACCAAGAACGGGGGAGCCGATTTTTGTTATCTTTGATTTTTGAATGATTGACTCCACCCAGACTGGAAAATAGGTAATAATGATGACCAGACTAGAAATAAGGAATAATGATTAAGAATGGTATGAATAAAATTTACCTTTCCTCATTAGACAACCTATAGCTTGAAATGCTTTTAAGACCTTAAACTGACTTTGTGATAAGCCATTTACCTTTTTCTTTTAAAAGTTATTAAGTTATGACTTGAATACATTAAAGACCAGGATTCCAAAAGAAAATACCTCTCATCATTATAGCTCCAAGACAACCTATAGCTTGAAATGCTTTTAAGACCTTAAACTGACTTCGTGATACGCCATTTACCTTTTTCTTTTAAAAGTTATTAAGTTATGACTTGAATACATTAAAGAACAGGATTCCAAAAGAAAATACCTCTCATCATTATGGCTCCAAGTTAGCCTAAAATCTCTTTTTTTATAAAAAAAATGCTTTTTTTAAAAAAACCTTATTTGCTGGAATGTTTTTCGTTTTCAAAACACCTTTACATAATATAAATCAGTTATAACATCCAGACAGCTTCTATGTTGCAGACCTGTGTTATCGATATAGATTTCGTCGCCTCTGACTTCCGGCTACACTATGTTGCTTAAAAGAAATTGTTCCTTATGAAAGACTCTATCGGTTGGCATCGTATAATACATGTTTTTTTTTTCAATCTTACCGGTTCGATTCCTGGATTATACGTTATTTTTAAAAAAAATCTTAATGCAGTTTTACTTACTATTAAAATTGAAAATAAAGGAATGTTTTTTTTTCAGCAAAATTTGCTATCATTAATATTAAACCCTTAATATTAATGATATTAAGGGTTTAATTCCTTTCCTTCAACCATGGCCTTTAATTTTCACCCTGTATACTTATGTTCTGTTTCTCAACTTTATTGCCGAGATGTTCTCTTATCTAAAAATTTGCACACTGCAGTATTCAGTAAGCAATAGCTGTGTTTTTAAGTTTTGTCTTTTAATATTTTCTTCACAAAATCTTAGTGTGCCTTTAATTTTTTTCCTCTTCGTTGAACTTGAAGATCGATATGAGAAAGAAGAGAAATTATATATGTACTTACACAGTCAGTATACCCCTTGTCTGTGTACAGACTGAATCAGCTTGCGCGTTTCATAGCACAGTTCGTAGCATTACACTGTGTCTATCTTGCTCTAATTTATACCAATCGTTAGAGGAAAGAACAAGCTAGACATATTTTTTAAGTGCAAAATAAATAAAAATATTAGCCATAACATATTATTTTTGGTTTCATTTTATTTGGTTTTATTTTATGTTAGTGGTGCAACTTGTATTGTATGTACATGTACTAGGTCAGTTCATGTTGCTAGCTTTGTAAATGATGAATTTTCAAAGTTAGGTGGTAAATTAAGGTATAAATCACATTTTATACCGTATTTTACTACCTTAATCAATTGTAAAATTAATCTTATATAATCTATTTAATTAATGCTACATATTGTCCAAATTTTATTACTTACATGTTCAGTGGCTTTGTCTCCATGTTTATGAGTCAGTCAGTCCCATTATCACTTTTTATAATAGAATAGATACGAGTACATACATTACAATAGAATTGAGAAACCTCCTTTTGGTTAAAAAAATACAGTGGGTTTTTTTAATACCACCAAGGTGGCAGACAAGCACACGGCCCACCAGATGTACAGTAACCAGCAAACTTCTTGAGCATCGATGAGCAACTTCGTGATCTCTTTTCTGTTTATATCACCAACTAAATAGCTATTAGCTAACACAATAAAATGCCAATAATAAAAAAACCGGCCAAGGGCGAGTTGGACTCGCCCATGAAGGGTTTCGTAGCAGCAAGTAACATAAAAGTTCTTATAGTTCGTTGTAACTTTGATTGATGTTTTAACACGTTCGCAGTGGTAGTGACTTTTCTAACCGAAAATTGCGGTTTATGACGTATTAAAAAAAATCTACCAGCTCTATCTCGTTTGAACTAATTTTCGTTGGTAGTTTTTATGGCAATGTACATCATATATTTTTTTTAGATTTATCATTCTCTTAGTTTAGAAGTTAGAGGGGGGGGGGGACACACATTTTTCCACTTTGGAAGTGTCTCTTGCGCAAACTATTCTTTTTAGAAAAAAAATGATGTTAGGAACCTCAATAGCATTTTTGAAGACCTATCTATAGATACCCCACACGTATGGGTTTGATGAAAAAAAAAATTTCGAGTTTCAATTCTGAGTATGGGGACCCCCGAAATTTACTACTTTTTTTCTAGTTTTATATAAGAATCGTAATGCGGTTCACAGAATACATCTAGTTACCAAGTTTCAATGGCATAGGCCTTATAGTTTCAGAGAAAAATGGCTGTGACACACGGACGGACAGACAGACAGACAGACAGACAGACAGACAGACATGACGAATCTATAAGGGTTCCGTTTTTGCCATTTGGCTACGAAACCCTAAAAAATGGCGTTTTTCAATGACACAATATTTTTGCACGTAAGTGTACATGCGCAAACTTTTTCTCACCACCTCACGCGATGCTCTAGTGTTTGCCGGGTACTGTACTGGTGGACACCGCAGTCTATGGACATTTGCAGCACCAGGGACGCTAACTCGCGTTGCCGACCCTGTAAAAAACTTTTTGAAGAACCCCAAACTGTGTTAAAGGTTTTGTTACAAGTGTAATTTGAAAATTACAAACGTAAGATCTTGGATTACAAACATCCTTTTATCGATATTGTAAATATGTTTTGCCCTGCACTAGCTGATAAGCGAGTAAAATAAAATGAATTGAGGCAATGTCAAACATATCACAAGGTAATAAGGTTCAAAATATCTTGCTTGAAATACACTGCCATCTCTCGCTGAGTAGCTGAACCTGTACGTAAATCGAAGCTTGTTTGATTTGGGATACAAAACGTCGTAAATACTTTTCTTTATTTATAGTATAGCAAGTTCTATTTTGTAGGGCTTAAGACGTGTTTTCGCTTTGTAGTTTATATGATTTAGGTCAATTTGAGATTAAATATATGCGACGAATCAAATCAATTGTGTCCTAGTAGTGCACAATATTATTCACGGTTTGTATGTGTGAGTTTGGCGACAGCGGTTCTAGTAAATTTGTCATATCACACTTCCACTAGTTTTTATTATTCCGTGGGCAGATCGGTGTCAAGGAGTTTTAGTGAGTATTCCCAGTGCTATCGTGATCAGGTGCGAGGCGACCCTCACACGAGCCCATGCCTCGCCAGCATGGGTAGTCCGTAAGCGGAGCTCTCCTTATAAAAAAAGGTTTATGAGGACTTGAGGGGACTCCTCAAACATTATATAAACATATGGCGATTTTTGTATTCATCAAATACTAGCTGTTCCCCGCAGCTTCGACCGCGTACCAGCCGTTATCGCGTAAAATCATAACCATCCTTTTGCGCAGTCGGTTAAAAAGTAGCTTAAGTCCTTCCCAGGGCCTCAAACTGTCCTTATTTCAAATTTCATCTCAATCATTCCACCCGTTTAGGCGTGAAGGCGTAACAGACAGACAGACAGAGTTACTTTCGCATTTATAATGTTAGTAGGGATTTACAACATCAAATTACTAAAAATTATTTTTAAGAGTTGGTGCCAGCAAAATATCAATATATACCTATGCAATTTTGAGTATATTTTTTTTTTTCAGTTCAGTATTCTTTTTGTCTAAGGTTCTATTTAGATATTAAATCATATATAGGTATCTAATTTGGAGGTTTTCATCAAAAGTGGATACATATTTATGTAGCACCGTTCAGATACATGTTATTGCCGGAGAAGTTAAATATTTAATGGAATATAATGATAATAATAATAATCGTCGAGTGATGAGTTTTTCTCTCCGCCGACGTCGCCAACACCTGTACGTCGGCCGGGGAGAGGCCGGCCACCGTCTCGCTTGGGACCCCGACGCCCACCGGCATCGCATAGGGCCCCCGCTTCCGGTAGTAATGTGCACCGCATGAGATGGACCTAGGGTTGCCAGATACAGGCATTCCATTTCCGGGACAATTCGAGGGTTACGCATTCGGTGGGTACTTAGAAATATACAAAAAGGAAATTATTTTTGTAAATCACTTGTAATATTTTACAAAACTTAAAACACATTATTGGCACTCCACCTCGCTTTTACTTATTCATTAAATAAAACTTTGGAAAACATTAACTTATGTTAGTTTACATTTTGTATGAAAACAACATTAACTCTTACCATCACACATAAAAATAAAACTTGAAACAAAAATTGACATCGTTTGCTCGCTCATTCAGTCGCTTAAAAACATCGGTGAAAATCAACATCAGATTACAATATTAAACATAGGTAATAAAACCGGCCAAGTGCGAGTTGGACTCGCATGAAGGGTTTCGTAGCAGCAAGTAACATAATATAAAAGTTCTTATAGTTCGTTGTAACTTTGATTGATGTTTTAACACGTTCGCAGTGGTAGTGATTATTCTAACCGAAAATTGCGGTTTATGACGTATTATAAAAAAACTACTATCTCTATCTCGTTCAAACTAATTTTCGTTGGTAGTTTTTATGGCAATGTACATCATATATTTTTTTTAGATTTATCACTCTCTTAGTTTAGAAGTTGATGGGGGGGGGACACTCATTTTGCCACTTTGGAAGTCCCTCTTGCGCAAACTATTCACTTTAGAAAAAAATGATGTTAGAAACCTCAACAGCATTTTGGAAGACCTATCTATAGATACCCCACACGTATGGGTTTGATGAAAACCCCCAAAATTTACTGCTATTTTTCTAGTGTTATATAAGAATCTTAATGCGGTTTACAGAATACATCTAGTTACCAAGTTTCAATTGCATAGGCCGTATAGTTTCCGAGAAAAGTGGCTGTGACACACGGACGGACAGACAGACGGACAGACAGACAGACAGACAGACATGACGAATCTATAAGGGTTCCGTTTTTGCCATTTGGCTACGAAACCTAAGAACAAAACTTAAGTACTTCTCCTTTGCTTAATAAATAAACTCTAATATTAAAATCACAATTCTTTTGGCTCAGTAAATAAATCAAACGATAAACCGACTACCTTTTTAAGAAATTGTCACTAGATTTTTCCATATTTTGCAACCTTTCTCCGTCAGGGCTTTGAAGAATAAGACATTATTTGCGAGCAAGACGCATCAAAATTGATGCGAGTCTGCAGTTCAGACTTGATCAAGTCCATGGACATTCCAGTTTCGCTCTTTCGTCCATAAATTGGTCATCAGGCTGAAAATTCGTTCACAAAAGGCGTTACTTGTTGGAATCGAAAGAACAAAACCCATCGTTAGAATTGTTAGTTCTAAAAAAGTGAGCCCAATTTTTGTCATTTGGCAAGTCTTTTGGAAGGACCTGCTATCAGAATTTCCTTCCATATTGAAAATTGAAGCTGCGGTCAACGTTGACTGCCTTTATTCAGAATTCGCATGTCTGAAAACTGTTTTTGAAGTCCTTCCAAAAGATTTGCCAAATGACAAAATTCGGGCTCATTTTTTTAGAACTAACAATTCTAGCGATTTTGTCAATTTAAAGAAAATAGTTGGTTTTGTTCTTTTAATTACAACAAGCAACACCTTTTGTGAATAAATCTTCAGCCTGATGAAAGTTTTTATGGACGAAAGAGCGAAACAGAATGTCCATGGACTTGATCAAGTCTGAACTGCAGATTCGCATCAATTTTGATGCGTCCTGATCGCAAATAATGTCGTATTCTGCAAAGCCCTGACGTAGAAAGGTTGCAAAATATGGCAAAATCCAGTGACAAATACTTAAAAAAGTAGTCTGTTTATCGTTTGACTAGCTGACCCGCGCAACTTCGTTTGCGTCACATGAGAGTGAGTAAATATTTCGAGTATTGTAATGTTTCCCGTTGCATTTACCCCCGTCGCGCTTATTCTCGTCGCGTCGCGTCGCTTGTATTCATTAGAGCTGAACCGCTTATCTTCGTTTGCGTCACATGAGAGTGAGAAGGAAAGAGATGTTAAAGTGATATAATGTTTCCCGTCGCTTTTATTTCCACCCATCCGTTTTTCGGTATGGAACTCATCGTGTGCGAGTCCGACTCGTACTTGGCCGGTTTTTATCGTTCAGTTGACTGGCTGCCACTGCAGACCAAATTTACTCCCGTCACGTCGCTCATACTTTAAAACTTAATAAGAGGGTTATTGTAAGTGAACCTTAAAAGATAGGCATATGCTGTTAAGGACTTTTTTTATAACTTTTTAAGAGAAACAATTTTGTAGTACACAATTTTTACGTAACTTTAACTATTTATGCAGCGTTAGCAATGGAAGCTCTCAAAAGAAAGAAATAATCCCCGTTCTCGAAACATTATTCATGGCTGCTCCGCTCCTAGTCGTCTTAGCGTGATGTTATACCGCCATTAGCCAGCCTCAATAAATGGACCATTAAACTGTAAAATGATTTTTGAAATGCAACCAGTAGTTTCTGAGATCCTAGCACAAACAAACTCTTCAGTTTCATTATATCGTGAGCGAACCTTAAGAGATAGACAAATTAGGTTATTGTGAGCGAACCTTATAAGATAGACGTATGCTGTCGTGGACTTTTTTTTAGAACTTTTTAAGAGAAACAATTTTGTAATACACAATTTTTACCTAACTGTAACCATTTACGCAGCGTAAGCCTCGGAAGCTCTCAGACGGGAAAAAATATTCCCCGTTTTCAAAACATTCTTGATTGCTGCTCCGCTCCTATTCGTCTTAGCGTGATGTTATATAGCCTATAGCCATCCTCGATAAATGGACCATCAAACTGTAAAAGAATTTTTGAAATCCAACCAGTAGTTCCTGAGATCCTAGCGTTCAAACAAACAAACAAACAAACAAACAAACAAACTCTTCAGCTTTATAATATTAGTATGGATTTATTTACTGAGCCAAAATAATTGTGATTTTAATATTTGAGTTTATTTAATAAGCAAAAGAGAAGTATTTAAAATGGTTTTCATGTTTAATATTTTAATCTCATGTTGATTTTCTACCAAAGTTTATTTTATTAAGCGACTGAATGACTCGAAAGCGAAGCGTGCGCGAGCGAGGTAGGTATTCGAAATCCGGGACTATGAAGTGTAATTCCTGGACACTGGACAAGACACGTTATTCCGGGACAATCCCGGATTTCCCGGCCATCTGGCAACCCTAGATGGACCACACCTATCAATGAAAATGTCATGCGGGCATATTTTATGGCTACAGAGGTTGAAACCAACCTCACTGCGTATCGTAATCGTATACTGCCTCTGTTTCAGGAGCTTGAACCATCTATCAACGTATCGGCTCAACGATTATCGGACCAAGTGCGTGTCATTCAACGCAATCGTATGTTGGATGACGCTGTACTTGACCGTTTACGCTCAGAGTGTCTGCAGAATAGGCGTGTTATCCCTCCTCCGCAACAAACTGTAAGTATAGCAGATAATATCAGCATAGTTGTGGATGACAGTATCACTGCTGTGGATGACACGTATATTCGTGCAGATACGCAGTACAATGACGAGGCTAGGGTAACTTTGGAATGTGCAATTCATGAATATCGTTTCATACCTATTGAATTAAGACCACGATTGCCCCGGTTACCGGGTGTTATAAATATGGAACCAATAAGAATAGATTGTTCAGATGTGGCTAATGCAGTTCGTTCGGTATCAAATTGGAAATCTCCAGGACCGGACGGACTGCATAACTTTTGGATTAAATGGTTCCGAAGTTCACATGCTCTTTTGGCATCTCAGTTCCAGGCGGCCATTGATTCTGGTTCACTCCCAAATTTTATGACCACAGGAGTTACTCACCTGCTACATAAGACAGGAAGTACCTCGAACCCCAGCAATTATAGGCCGATCACTTGTTTGCCATCGGTCTATAAACTTCTCACATCCATTTTGAGAGACAAAATTGCCAAGCACATTAGCTTTAATACGGTAATAAGTGCCTCTCAGAATGGATGTAGAAGTGGCGCTCGAGGTACTAAAGAGTTCCTCCTCATTGATATGGCCATCAGTCAACAGGTTCGCCGCAACCGCAAAGATCTCTCCGTATGTTGGATAGATTATAAGAAGGCGTTCGATTCCGTACCTCATACGTGGCTTTTGAGGGTGCTGGAGTTGTATAAAGTAGATACAACTCTCTGCACCTTTTTAAAGTCGTGTATGAGTCAATGGAGAACAATTCTTAGCTACCCAGGATATCGAGGGCCATGCGGTAGTGGTGAACCTATAAAAATCGAGCGGGGAATATTCCAAGGTGACAGTTTGAGTCCTCTTTGGTTTTGCCTAGCACTGAACCCTTTAAGTACTCTACTTGAAAGTTCAGGGTTAGGTTATAGGTTGCGAAGAGGAGGTCAGGTAATATCTCACTTACTTTATAAGGATGATTTAAAGTTGTTTGCTACAACAAACTCACAATTGATAGATTTACTAAAGGTAACTGAAAACTTTAGTATTTCTATCAAAATGGAGTTTGGTGTAGATAAATGTGCAGTCATGCATATTAAGCGAAGGAAGATAATGGAATCAGAGGGTATTCAGCTTTCTGATTCCGTCCATCTGACGTCACTCCTCGTAACTGATACCTATAAGTACTTGGGTATATCGCAGGCTTTGTGCATCAATGAAGCTGACTTGAAATATTCATTGCGAGAGCGTTTCTTTGGTCGCCTGAAAAAGGTACTAAACAGTCTTTTATCAGGTGGCAACAAGGTTCGCGCTTATAATAGATGGGTCATGCCACTTCTGATGTACTCCTTTGGTATACTCAAGTGGACTCAAACCGAATTGGACGCTTTGGATCGGAGGGTGCGCACATTGCTAACCGCATACCGTATGCATCATCCACGTTCATCTTTAATGAGGATGAACATCCCACGAAGATATGGAGGACGTGGCTTTTTAAATGCCAAAAGCCTCCACAATCGCGAGGTGTACAACCTCAGGCAGTATTTCCTTAGCATGAACGTGGATATGCATCGTGATGTAGTTGCAGTGGACGCTGGACTCACCCCGCTTGGTTTGGCTAAAGAGAACTGGCATAGGCCTACAGTACTTAGCCTTGGTGACCGTCAGAAGGTATGGCAGAGTAAGGAGCTACACGGGAGGTTCTATCAGGAATTACATGGGTCTGATGTGGACTTTTTAGCTTCCGTAGCCTGGCTACGTTTCGGTAATCTTTTTGGAGAAACCGAAGGTTTTGTCTGTGCAATTGCAGATGAAGTTATCAAGACGAACAACTATAGGAGGCATATTATGAGGGACGGTACGATCGACATTTGTCGAGCGTGTCACCAACCTGGTGAGTCCCTCAGACATATAGTTTCCGGTTGTCCTCGTCTTGCTAACAGCGAGTACTTGCACAGGCACAATCAAGTAGCCAGGATTATCCATCAACAGCTCGCTCTTAAGTACCACCTGGTGGACGTTGAGGTTCCGTATTATAAGTATGTTGGCGAACCAGTTCTCGAAAATGGTCTTATCACATTGTACTGGGACCGTTCTATCATCACAGACAGGACTGTTATAGCTAACAAACCTGATATTGTGGTGATAGACAGGTCCGAGCGCAAGGTTATGATTGTCGATGTCACAATCCCTCATGATGGCAATCTCGTGAAAGCTGAAAAAGAGAAACAAATTAAATATTTAGATCTAGCTCGCGAGATTGTCGATATGTGGGATGTGGACTCGGCAACCATAGTCCCGATAGTTGTAACTGTGAACGGACTCATAGCCAAGAGCCTCGACCAACATCTAAAGAGGCTCGCGTTAGGTAGCTGGGTCAAGGGCCAGATCCAAAAAGCAGTTCTTCTCGATACGGCACGTATTGTGAGGAGGTTTCTGTCTCTGGAGCCCTAACCACCGGTATCTTGGTCCCTGTATCCGAAGCCGGTGGGATGCTATTTTATATATTTTTAAATAGATTTTTTTTTGTATTATTTTAAATTTATTTAAAAATGTATCTAATACGTGTATTTGATGAATAAAGGACATAATGATAATAATAATAATAAATTTTATTTCGAATTTTTCATATTATCCATAATAGAGTTAGTACTTACTTATACAAAAAGCTTACGGACTATGTTAGTAGAATATAATGTTGATTTAGTTCCAAATATAAGATGAGTACATTTTATGTATCAACGCGTGCATACATGTTATGGCTGCAAACGTGGATACATAGTTTTGTGTATATATATTTATGATGTGAACTCGTGGTGACAATTTTATGCTCTTCACGTTGAGCACTTCGTTTTGGAGCTGAAGGTGGTTACATATTTTAGGAGCCTTGACAATGTATACATATTATTGCTCGTGACTGTACACAAGTACAACGGCAGTCTATAGGTCGTGTTGCTCTCAGTTGTGCATTAAACAACATACATACATATCTATCTACTGAATTCTACTGCCAGTAAACGTCAAAAATCGTGATGCTCTATGCATACATACAATCATGCCTATATTCCCGAGGTGTAGGCAGAGGTATTGTGTTAGAGATTACCAACCCACATTTGCTAGTTATTTAAGATCGCGTTTTTTTTATTGTACTGCGTTAAAGGGTAGGGTACATGCCATCAACTGCACTAATATATTGCAGAAAATCTATGGCTATACAGTGCTATGGCCATTCGGTGCGGGGAACGAAAATTCCCACAGCTACACAAATACAACTTCTGCTGTCCAACATCTAAATTGTAAACTACCTATTCGTTTACTTACCGCGTTGCAGCAAATATGCAGTCATATGGTTTAGGGTAGGTAAGCTTTTCTAGAGCTCTTCGCAAGTGAATTGGCTCAGTAAACGGTGAAGTAGTTTGTATCAATATTAGGATAGATATATCAAATCTATGTGATAAAAATTCAGCAACACCCCAGATTGAAGGTGCAGAATCGCTGGCAGTCACAGGGCTTCGATGAAATACGGTGATGTTGTCTGATGAGTTTAAAGGACACTAGTCATTAATATTATAAAAAAGCAACGTCACGAGTATCCGCTAGTTCAATTATTTTTCTATTTTATTATGTAGCATTAACCTTTAATAGCCTGAAGAGCAATAAGCGGATGATCCGTTGAAACAGTGATGTCGTGAATTTCAGCAGATTTAGCAGCAAATATAGCACGACTTAATAAACTTATTCCTCCTACTTTTTGTAAATTTTTTAATCGTATTCCTTTAGAACCGCCTCGTGCAAGTATTAGAGCCGCAGTTTCAGTGTTGTGCAGGGGAAACAATCTATAAACAGGAAGAAATTCTCTTATTACCAAAATACGGAAGTACCTAAACGCCTTGCCTAATGTTGAAAAACAATTCAAACTTACATTGATAAAATACTCATACTTATCAGCCACATTATTTAAAAAACTTCACTTCACTTTAACATTAACATAATTTCATATAAATGTTACTTGATTCTCGAAAAGACACGTTTTAAATAGAGAGGACTACAATACCTCAAATTTATACACTGCTCGTTAATAATACAACAACACAAACGTTCAATATCCAAACCTTTTCTTTTCAAAGGACGGCGATAACGAATGGGTCAATGGTCAATTTCTACTCTACTCGAGTTTTATAAAACAGGAAGTGTTTATTGGATAAGTAGGTAATCATTGCGTTCCCCAAGTAGGTAGTAGGTAGGTAGGTAGGTAGGTATCTCCTACTTACTCAACTCTATACAATTTAAGGTGTCATTTCAATTATCAAACAATTGAATTGAAGAAATAGGGTCCAATATATTGACGCACATTTCTAAACACTAATTGTGTAAATATTTAACGGGCTATTCCCATAACACACTATTGCGTTGACTTTATTTATCGGCGTCGAAGTTGTTTTCGAAGTTTCTATCTATCAATCATCCAACACAGCAAAAGAGGACAGCACTTTGTACAGTTTTAAATCCTTCGCCTGTTTTCTGACAAATCAACCATTCATTCAAATTTGGCAATCAATATATCAATGTCAAATGTCAAAGTTGAAAACATTGGTATTGGTTGAAAAATACACAAATTGCAGATTTAATTTAGATTTTCCGCATAAGTCTATAATTTAAATCTCGATTTAGATAATGAAGACTATAAAAGAGCTAGAAGTAGAACTGGCAAATGTAGATAAAGAGTTAATTCAAGTCGATGCAGAATTAGCAAAATGGAAAAACCGTCAACGAACACTTCACGAAAAGAAAACAAAGATAAAAAACTCCATAAACAAACTAAAATCTGAAACTCTGTCTAGTGTAGACTGGGCTGGCACCACATACGAATGGTCAAGTGATGTGGAAAGTGTATTAAAGGAAAAATTTGGTATAAATAGTTTTAGACCCAAACAGCTGAGCGCAATTAATTCTACTCTAGCCGGACAGCATGCTATCGTCGTTATGCCGACAGGTGCTGGTAAAAGCCTGTGCTACCAACTACCTGCCATAGTCAAACCGGGGCTTACTGTGGTAGTGTCCCCTCTAATCTCATTAATGGAGGACCAAGTGCGATCATTAACCAAAAAGAATATACCTGCAATACTAATCTCTAGCTCAAGCCCTAAAGAGGACACTACGAATGCTCTTAACGCCCTTAAAGTCGGTAACACAAATTTAAAATTAATTTATGCTACTCCGGAAAGGTTTGCTAAGAGTAAAAGGTTTATGTCCAATTTGCAAAAGTGTTATGAAGATGGTAGGTTGCAAAGGATAGCTATAGATGAAGTCCATTGCTGTTCTCAGTGGGGGCACGACTTTCGGCCTGACTATAAATACCTAGGAATACTTAGTAACATGTTTCCCAATGTACCGATTCTTGGATTGACAGCAACTGCTACATCACATGTGTTGACTGATGTTCAGAAAATTCTATGCATACCTGGTTGTCTACTTATTAAGTCAACATTTAACAGACCTAACTTATTTTATAAAATATTAGAGAAACCAACATCACAAGAAGAATGTATTATGATACTAGAAAAATTACTAAAAGGCAGGTATAAGAATGAATCTGGCATCATATACACTAACAGCATCAAAGATTCTGAAGACATAGCTGGAGAATTAAAGAAAAGGGGTTTGAAAGTTGGATGTTATCATGCAAATATGGAAGCTGCAGCACGGTCAAAAGTTCATCTGAAATGGCATGATAAGGAATATCAGGCTATTGTAGCTACCGTGGCATTTGGCATGGGTATCGACAAACCCGATGTTAGGTTTGTGATTCACCATACACTTAGTAAATCGATGGAGAACTATTACCAAGAAAGTGGTAGAGCTGGCCGTGATGGACAATACGCTGAATGTGTAACATTATACAGAATGCAAGACATCTTCAAAGTTAGTTCAATGATATTTTCAAATGTTGGCAACTTAGATCATTTATATGGCATGATCAAATATTGTCTTAATGGTTCCTTGTGCAGAAGAATGTTAATTGCAGAGCATTTTGACGAAACTTGGGGTAACTCAGACTGTAATAAAATGTGTGATGTTTGTTCTAATTCTAATGCTGTTGTTAGAGAGTTAAGTGTCAAACCATATTGTAAAACATTAGCCAGTATAATAGAAAGTGCTGAAAAGCAAGATTTAAAACTAACAGCCCAGAAATTGCTTGATGCCTGGTATTTGAAAGGACCAGTCAATTTGAGACATAAAGGAAAAGAGCCAAGCATTTTAAGAGCTATTGGTGAGGATGTCATAGCATTTTTATTAGTTGGACATTACCTTGTAGAAACTTTTCATTTCACAGCTTATTCTACAATAAGTTATATCAAAATTGGTCCGAATATGGATGCAACAAAAGATGAAAGTTTTGAACTGAATATGCCAATTAGAAAGTATTCTAGTTTCAATTTGGAATCAAGACTTACTCATGACTATTGTCCAGAAGAAAATGTACAATCTGAAAAGATTGTAAAACAAACTGAAAAGATTGTAAAACAATCTGAAAAGATTGTAAAACAAAAAAAACGTAAGTCAAGTTCAGGTGATAAATCCAATTCTAAAATTGCCAAGACTATAGTTGTTATTGACAGTGATTAGTTTAATAAGTAACTAGTGTGTTTATTCTTACCTCATCTCATATTTAAGAACTCCTCAATCACAATCAATAAAGATAATATTTCTCCTCACCGACTGGTTTCAAAAAGAGAATAATATGGACTAGAACATAAAACTAATAAACTCAGAATGGTTAGGTTGGATGTTAAAATTAAAAGAACAAATTTTTTAATTTGTGAACTGTTCAATGGACTTGATTTTACTTTGGAACAAGACAAACTGCTGCTTGATCAAATTAATCTTGCATCTGAAAAAAGACAGTTATTTTCATGGGGGACCTACCCTATCGTTGCTATCGTGGAGTTAAATGGTCACTTGAAGATTGTAAATGGGTACCTATGTAACTTTAAGAGAGGATAACTTTATACAGTGATAAAAGAGCAGTAATCTCAATCAGTTGGTGGACAGACCTACCAGATATCGACGAGAAACCAGCCATCTTTTTTTGGACCTGATCCTTACGAATGATGTTCCAGGCTCTATGAATTAAACTTATTGGTTGCTTCTGTCAACCACCAAGCACTGATTGGTAAGAGTGATCTTGATTTTCTACTGGCCACATAAGAACTCCAAGACCTCAAGAATACCAGCAAGACATCTACCAGGTTCAACTGCAGGCAAGCATACTATCTTAAAATGAACGAAGAGCTACAAAACTACAAATTATGCTGATTCAAACTTCAACCTTTACGGACAACTACTCTATCATTCAGGTTAAGTGGTTAATCCGGTGGGCCTTGATGTGGCGGTCAAGTCACGCCACAAGAACATCTTAAACTAAAACCTGGCCATCATTATTTTATTCATAAGTTACCATTCTCAAAAATAATTGAACAAATAAATCTAAACAGAAAATAAAATGAAAGAAATTTCTATTGTCGGCGTCTCGGTGAACGCTGCAATGGAGTGAACTGCGAGTATGACGTCACGTTTTCTTCCTTCTTGTGTGCTCGCCCCGAAGTGCGTGCGCCAGCCTTCTTTCCACTTTTGTCTGAGCGAGTTGAAGAGTGCGCTGAAAGAAAGAAAGAGTCCGTATGGGTGGTAAAGGGTACAACGACTTAAAAGTTGTATATATAACTGTCGTCATCGGCTAATTAGAGAGCACGACGCGACGTTAAAATATGATTTGCGCCGGAAGATGAAAAAACCATAGACTTTGGAAAAAACCATTTTAACAGGGATTCGTCCACAATCTGCGCCTGTCCATTTCCACATGGCAATAATCTATTACGTGGGACAAAAATGTATAAGGTGAAATGTGGGCGTATAAATTATAATGTCTCTGCCAGCTTACCCCTTCGGGGATAAAGGCGCCGTGATTATATGTAAGATTGATACGTTCAGTAGCTAGGTCCTTTATTTGTCTTCGTCGAGTTGTCCGAATATACGAGGACCTCTAAATTCTAGAAGAAGGTATACACACAAGTAGCGTTCGTTAGGTATAGAGCTACAGACAGGACAGTTCACATCTATCTAGTGTTGGTACGTAGACAAGGATAGGTTTGTAGGCATCAGAATCGGCAACAATACAACCCGCCCCAAAAAACATACTTAGGTACTGCCTTATATTTTCCGCGAAATCGTTACCCGATAAAAATACCCGGGATAAAACAGATAAGACGTATCTAAGACTTGCCTGTGATATATTTGCATATTTTGCATCTCCGCTCTACGATAGTGGCAGCGGTGCCATCTCGAGGCCTTATTCCCAGATCTTCACATTCCCAGATGTCTACTTCTAGTCCACTCAACAAATGACTGAATGGGAGGCATGCGTTGGCTGGCACCTAAGCGATTTCTTCAGAAAGTGGTTCAGGGTGCTTAGGGAGTGAACATACTAAAAGTCCCCGCGCCTAGGGGGGGAGCCGGAGGGAAGGGAGGGGTTTAAAGTTCCCATTTTTAGGGTTTTCGCTAATATCTTCAAATCGGTGAGTCGTAGAGAAAAAGTATTTCCTGTGCAATTAAAGCTTATAAAATTACCTACAACTTTTGTTTTGACACTTTTGCCGAAATCCTACCCATTTTCGAGGTACACGTTCCGAAAAAGTGAAAATTTTCGAAAAAACGATTTTTATTGATCATCAGCTCCTGAGTGCTATTTTGTTCGCGTTTTTTCGGAATAAAAAGTAGCCTATATGTTAATCCAGGACATAATCTATCTATCTACCAAATTTCATCCAAATCGGTTCAGCCGTTGAGTTATAGAAACTTTTAGTCCGGAACGCTAAACTATAATCTAGGTATTTTATAGATAACATAAGCTGGGAGTACCTCCAAGCGGTGAAGGCGGTAACAGTTTGATATCGCGTTTTCAATCAAAAGCGGGTAACGCGAGTGGAAGTGGGTTGTTAAATTTCTTTCCTTATTTCCGATGCCCACTGTCGTAGAAAACGCGATCTCACTGGCCAAAACTCCCATTATCACCCATGCCTTCAGGCTTATGTTATTAATTATATTTTCAATCTCTTTGGCACGGTAGCCTACCCGATAACGCAGGGGAGCAGCCAAAACGATTATTTTATTCATTAACGTGGTTAGTTACGCTTAGGTTATCCGCAATGAGTGTTAATAAGTGTCCTGTTTGTGAAAAGAACGTATTTAAAGGGAGCAAAGACGAGTTGAAACAAAAAGGAATATTAGGTCTTATTAAAGCTAGTCAAGAACGAAAAGATAACAAGCATCAAATTTTCCGTGACTTGACATCCCTTTTGATTCACACCAATTGTCGTAAAAATTACACCCGAGCCCAAACAATAAAAAAAGATATAAGGAATGCATCCACACCTAAGGGAGAGGCAGGGCCGTCTCAGCTCAGGTCTTCAGCTCCCCAGTTCGACTTTAAGACTAATTGTTTATTTTGTGGACAGTATACAAAGGCAGAAACCAAAACGCCTTTGAGTAAAAGGAGAATGGTACATATAGTTGAAACGCTGACTTTTCAATATCGTATCAGGGAGGCTTGTTCCATGAGGTCGGATTCATGGGGTAACGCTGTTCTTGGTCGCTTGTCCTGCATTAACGACCTTGTTGCTGAGGGGGCAGTATATCACAAAGACTGCTACCTTACTTTTGTGAAGCCTCCTAGTTTCACAAGTCTGAAAGCTGATATCCCTAGAGAGAGTCATGTCGCAGAGGCTATGGAGGAGATTTTTGACTACATGGAAGGTAGCGCCGACTGTCAGTTCTCCCAAGATGAGATACTAGGTGTCGTAAGAGGAGTCAAACCTCAGTGGCGAACCATCAAGGCTGACCTGGAAAGCAAATATGGGGACCGAGTATTGATAACTTCAGGGGTCAACAGATTCAAATCACCCGTGGTGTGTTTTAGAGACACCGGGTATAAAATCAACCAAGTATGGTACGAAAACAGAGCCAAAAACGAAGAAGAGGAGAGGTTGCGGATTGTTGCAAAAGCTGTGGAAATTATATGGCAAGACATTCAAAGTCAAGTGTATAGCACAGATATATATCCACCCTGCGACGACTTTTTAAATAATCCTGGTACACTGCCTCAATGCCTGACCTTTTTTCTTGAAGGCCTTCTGTTGTCGAAGACCAAGAGAGTAGACGAAACGAAGAGAAAATGTGCGGCACTGGGAAACGCCATTACCGCGATTTTCAGACCAAAGAGTTTCTTATCACCCCTATTGTGCAGTCTCTCCCTGTTCCTGTACAGAAAGTATGGTTCACAGCACTTGATCGATCTTCTTGCCAGTTTGGGCTTCTGTGCGTCGTATTACGAAGCACAAAAGTCAGAAATGTCTGCAATCTACTGTGCTAAACCAGATTTCAAGAAAGAGGCTTTCAATCAGTTTGTGTTTGACAACGTTGATTTCATCGTTTGTACTATTGATGGACTCCGGAGGTTCTACTCACCGGAGGTTCTACTCAAAACAATA
Organism: Miltochrista miniata; assembly: GCA_933228765.1. NCBI lineage: Eukaryota > Metazoa > Arthropoda > Insecta > Lepidoptera > Erebidae > Miltochrista > Miltochrista miniata. Next base: position 39,931,147 of record OW121748.1, read on the forward strand.
TTTTGCCGCTGCACCAAGAGTTGTGGTAGTGGCAAATGCGGATGTCGGAAAGCAATGTTAAATTGTTCTGCGGCGTGTCTTCACTGCCAAGGGAAATGTCTCAACAGCGTGCCTATTGACGAACACGATGGTGAAGATGACCTAGAGTCCCTTCATTAGGAACCATCCATTGAGGATGTGTATGCGTTGGAAAAAGAACACTTATCAGGACCCTCACGGCCTAAACGAATGAAGACTTAAATGGCATATATATAATATCAGGCACCTTCTAGACGACCAGGTACCACTTTAGTCCTTATCGTCGCTTGCCATTAAGCGCGATTAAGGCCAAAACGTTAGCGTATCATATGTAAAAAATATATATAAATAGATAAAAATGTTTGATAACTCAATGGCTGAACCGATTTGGATGAAATTTGGTAGGTAGATAAATTAGGACCTGTATTAACATATAGGCTACTTTTTATTCCAAAAAACACGCGAACCAAATAGCAGGCAGCAGCTGATGATAAAAAAAAAAGTTTTTTCGAAAATGTTCACTTTTTCGGAACGTTTACCTCGAAAATGGGTAGGATTGCGGCAAAAGTGTTAACACCAAAGTTGTAGGTAATTTTATAAGCTTTAATTGCACAGGAGATACTTTTTCTCTACGACTCACCGATTTGAAGATAGTAGCGAAAAACCTAAAAATGGTAACTTTAAACCCCTCCCCCGGCTCCCCCCCCCCAGGGGCGGGGACTTTTAGTATGTTTACTCCCTAAGCACCCTGAATAACTTTCTGAAGAAATTTCTTAGGTGCCAGCTAACGCACGCTACACTCCTTTGTTGAGTGGACTATTCCTCAATTCGAATACTACGCGCCCGACTTGGATGGGTGAGCGGAGCTCCCGCATTAGTCTTCGTGGTTTTTTTTTTTTATAACCATTAACACTAGTATCAATTTCGATGGTGCGACTACGAAACTATGTAGGTAATGTGAAGATCTGGAAATGTGAAAAATTGGGAAAGTGAAGACCTGGGAATAATCTATCTCGAGGCGGTGCGGTGCGGTGGTGAAGTGCCCGAGGTGGTACTTCAATGAGCCAGGATTAAGAGAGGAAACGATGCGCGTTGGCCGATTTTGATAAGTTGTTTATATAGTTATTCTTATTATAGGTACACTTCAGTAGTGTATTCGCAGCCGTGGCGTGAGGGTGATATTGTGCGATTTTGTGTGGACATAATTCTGTCAAGATGGGTTGTGGATTGAGATTTGTTAAATATCTGCTCTTTCTCTTCAACCTGCTTATCGTGCTCTTGGGCATAACTATAATAGGAATCGGTGTGGTAATTCATCTGAACTGGGACTTCAGCGACAGTGAATTGATTTTGGACATGCCAGTTGCACCTTGGATATTCATCATAATCGGCGCCATCATGTTCGTAATAGCGTTCTTCGGTTGCTGGGGAGCTATACGCGAAAGTCGTTGTCTAGTTGTCACGTACGCCATCTTCCTAATCCTAATCGTCATCGTAGAAGTGGTGATCGGTGGCTTACTGTATATGCACGGAGATGACGTCAAAGAGAAATTCCTCGTGTCTGTGAAAATTGCCTTCGAAGAGAGACGGAGTCACGAAATGAGCAACAATGGCACTGATACATTTATTAACAATATTCAAGAACTGTTCTCCTGCTGCGGCTTCAAAAACGCTATAGACTATTATGGTGCTCAATCTTTTATATCTCTACCTGACTCTTGCTGCAATATCACCAATTTCTATGACAGTTGCAAGTTGGTGTTTGCCAACTCCGGCTGTGAGAGCGTCATAACAGTTTACTATAACAGCTGGAACGAACTAATCGCTTTCGTTGCCACCGGATTTGCGAGTATAGAGATGTGCACCGCTATACTCGCTCTATGTCTAGCATATTCTATAGGTAACATTCACAAAGGGCCCCGTAGAACAACACGAATATTCAATTGAGAGTTTTGGGCCGTGCGAGCAATCTACGACACATAGAAGATAATAATTATGTAAATACTTATTAATGTTAAAAATAGGTTAAGAACAGTTAAGTTTTGTTATAAATCTCATTATCTGACCTTTAGCTATCTTACTAGTTATTATTTTAATCTTTGACTCAAAGATTTGATGATGTTCACTGACTACCTAATTATATAAGTGCTTCACGTAAGAGGCGAGTTCTTTTTGTCTAAAATAGAAGCACCGCTTTAAATGATTATTAGGCTAACATCGATAAATGTGTTTTAATTAATTAAAATATTCTCTAACAAACTTAAGTGGTTTTTGTGCGGAATCACCATTGTCTCGCGTTCTTTTAAGTTTGTATGTAATGACTAATGACTTCCAGGAGTTACCTACTTGTTTTTTCAATTTCTACGGCAATGGCCGTATTTATTTTGATGAAGTGCAGTGCAGTATGTAATCGGCGACAGTAATATAACCAAGCTTGGCGCTTACGTATAATTAATATACTCACCAGAAGGAGCGGCACTTGCAGGCTTGGCAACCGGCTCCTGACTCCTCAGAGTGCTGAATCCTGACGCAGTTGACCTTGCCGTGGAGCACTCACTGTCGAGACCCAGGGCGTCCAAAGCCCGCATGCGTTCCGCTATTTGGTCCCCTATGATGTCTCTGTGTGGTCCCGCTTCTCCCAAGTACTCCATTTCTGCGAGCCATTCCGTACGTTCGCGGATTTGAGTTACCACTGAAAGAGGATTATAAACAACATATTTTGTATTGAGGCGCAATTAGATTACTGTAGGTAAGTCAAATTTTGGACGGGTGTATCCGTAGGAAGTAAATACACCCGTCCAAAATTTCTAACAAATCAAATCGGCCTATATCGATCCACTGCTGGACGTAGGCGTCCAAAATTTCTAACAAACTGACTAAATTACATAGGTAATTTAAAAAACCGTCTGACCAGACTAGAGATATTTTTACATTGATTCAATGTAAAAATATCTGATGATGAGGTCATGAAACTTTATTCATGTGGATCTACAGAACTGTGAACTATACAGTAGTACTACTGGGAATATGGCGTATTGAAGAAGCACGTCAGAAGTGTCTCTCTAGCACTGTACTGTACCGCATCCATTTCAATCGTGCTTACCAGTACCTTGCCTATTTTGTGCCTAAACGTTGTGTCACATGGGCGCCGGGAAGGGTGTGCACTTGCACCCCCTGGTAGGCAAAAATGAAGTAGAAAGTGCTTAGAAAAATCATATATTTTAGTATGTTCAGATGTAGATACTCTAAAAATAATCCTAGATGCAGATGCACCTCCCTGGTAATAATACTGGCGGCGCGGCGCCCATTTGACCGATTGTAAACTGTGAAGTGCATTCTTCAGAGAAGAATTCACTTCACAGTCACTTTGTGACGTCAGCAACTAAAAGATTAATCATGAGTAAATTTTGATCCCATTAGACTTACTGATAGTTAGACTTGCCTGTTATATTTTTTTCCCAATAGTCCTACTGTTATAAAATCTAGACCTAGTAATGTCGCAGATAAGTCAAACGAAAATTTTGATATAAATAATAAATTAAAATTAAAATTTAGGTACCTACTTAACTATTTTAAGTTTCTTTTCTTGTGTAAAAAGTGTATAGTAAATATAAATTGTATATATGTATAAATTAAATAAATCTCAATAATAATTATAATTGGGACAAAATAAAATAAATTCAAGAGCATCCGTCAATCGAATAGGTAAAGGGAAACAAACCCTACGGAGCAGAATGTACAAAACGCGAAATGTACATTTATGTCCACATAGATCCATGATGGATCTTTTTAATGGATTTTAGTGGACAAAGGGATTTTATGAAAAATGGATCTTTTAGGACATGCGAGTGGAAAAAGATCCATTATGGGTTGTGGTATACGGAGAACATATTAAACTTAAAAAGTATAAAGTAATTAAATAATTTTCAAAACAAATGAAGATCAACAAAACAAATGAAGACTGACGAAACAAATGAAGATCAATTAAACAAATGAAGATCGGTGAAACAAAGAAGATCGACAAAATAAATTAAGATCGGCGAAACAAATGAATATCGACAAAACAAATGAATATTGGGAAAACAAATGAAGATGTGTAACGTTGTGAAGCAACGAATAAATAATCTATTAATTCATATTATTATTACAATTAGTTTGGTATATTAGAAACTATTTTATAATGAAAATTGTTGAAAGCGCCATCTGCCGACAAATAGTCACATTAACACTAGCGCGGGTTAACTCGCCAAGTAGGTAAATGACGTAGGACGTAGGGACGCTACTAGCCGCAAGAGGCGCTGTTCAATGCTATAAATAGGAGTGCACGCGCAGTTTCGGGAACCACATCACAAATTTAAAATATACTATCGCGAAAGATCTTTAAAAATAAATATAATTGTATAGGGAGCGAAATTCTCCCTAGGTGAATAATTGTCTAGCTTCAAACGACGAGCACCCCATCCTTGGGTGAGTTAAATTGTTTATAACGTAATCTAATTTTTAAACTGTGAAAATTAACGGCTGTTGGTCCACCCTGTTATAAGGGGGTAGTTAAAAGGGGCGTGAAAAAACTTCTTTGTAAAATTAGTGCTGTAAGCAGATGTGTAAGACTTCCGACTCCTGCAATGGTTAGCAGGGGCCGGCTGTCTTTGGGAATATGCGGGGAAAAAGGGTTCAAGCTAACCCCTAATCTGGAACATTCCAGGGTCCACCCTACGGGTTACAAGAAAGATCGTCCACCCTGCGGGTTCTAAAGAACCATTCACCCTACGGGTTACAAGAAGCTCACCCTCTGGACTTGTGCTCCGGGTTGAGAACACCGTGCCATTCTACGTTGTGGACGGCACGGCCACTTCAGCAACTGCAGCATCCTTCAGGAGACCCAAGATAAGTCGGAACCCCGCGAAGACTATCGGAAATCGCAAAGCCTCTTGCTGCTTGACCACAAACCACGACCCCGAGTTTTTTTTAATTTACAATAAACCAGCATTTTAAATTTCAACATTACTTTTTATTCATCTATTCAATTTCCTGAAAGCTCACAGCTTTTCAGATGGAAAAAGCAAATGAAGACCGACGAAACAAATGAAAATCAATGAAACAATAGACTATAAGCAGTTTGATAAGATCAAAAATTACTTGCAGTCATATTTTGTGATTTAATTATATTTGACAAAATAAATTAAGTTCATTTGTTTTACTGATCTACATTTGATTTACCAATTTTCATTTGTTTTTTCGATCTCCATTTGTTTTGTCAGTCTTAATTTGTTTTATCACTCTAATGTTTTATTTTAGGTCATAGATTCAAGTGCAAAAAGGTTAGTGTAGTTTATTATTAGGTCTACAGTTTGAGTTTTACCGGTAAGTCTAATGGGATGAATATTCCCAGTAGTACTACTGGGTTTTTAAAGTAAGTCTAATGGGATGAATATTCCCAGTAGTACTACTGGGTTTCTAAAGTAAGTCTAATGGGATAAATATTCCCAATAGTACTACTGGTAAGACTATTCAGTAGTACTACTGGGAATAACCTATTCCGGAGCAAATACCTAAGCAGTAAGCATTCCTAAAGTAGAACTTAATTATATTTAAACAGAACTTACATTCGTTCCATTTCTCTTTGTTGGAGGGTAATTTTGTCACTGGCTTCTTCTTTGGAGGGGTGACTTGTTGTTTAGGCTGGTCTGGCGTATCGCCATAAGTCATCGTATTGGCAAGTTTCTCCTTCATTAGCTCACGATCTTGACCACGTTTTAAAGGTTGAAAGTACCTGCAAAATACAAGTGAAAGAAAGAAGGTAGGTATGATTGAAAAGAAGCTAATTCATTAGGTATAATCTTATAATCCAGACGCATACAATCAATCAAGTATTGTTGCACGCACACCTTAGCAAAAGACCTTAGCTTAGACATAGTCCATCGAAATATGGATCTACCTACATTAGTCGTGAAACGCAAAAGTCCCATCGAGGAAAAGGACGTTTTGCTCGGCCATGTTCAAAGTGTTCTGAAGAGCTCTTTAACCGGATCCCGAACAACAGTTACCGGGCAGAGGTGCCACTCATACACAGTGGAGTGAATCTTCACCAGAACTGAGCGTTTCAAAAGATCGTTCTTGTGTCGAACTATAAAAACCTGGAACGACCTACCCGCACACGAGTTTTCCCTCTTCTTACAATCCCAGGTTCTGCAAGCGGTGCGCGAAGAGGCACATCACAGGGCCGCCAATTTGCGGACCACTGTTAGAAGTCTTACGGACTGTGAGAGTGGCCTCCAGTCGCTAGATGCGCCAAGGCTTTCCATCAGTGCCGACGTCAATTTGGCGAGCTTAGGATATCAAAAAAAAGTAAGTATCACCTAATTACAAAATTGCCAGCCCGAGATCCGCTTGGATGGGCATTTAAAAGGAAATCTAGCGCTGGCAATTTTGTTATCAGGTGCTTACTGTTTACCCGTCCATATCGAAGACTCCAGATTGTCTAATTTCGGAGAGCGATCGGCGACGAGAGGTTCTCGGTCGGATCATCGGTCTTCTAGGTTGCGAATAGTGTTCCGGTTTCTTCTCTTCTTGCTGACGAAGAAGATAGGCATTCTTCTGATTTTGCGTAAGAGTTAGTTTCGACTCTTCCAGAAGCACTAGTCAGAAAATTAAAGAACTTATGAATTTTTTTGATAAGTGTAGGATCATACATACATACATATAAGTAGTACAGTCACGCCTTTATCCCCGAAGGAGGACAGAGGCAAAGTATACGCCTTCATTTCACCTTATAGTTTTATGTCCCACGTAATAGTTGGTGAGCGTATTGCCGTGTTGTAATGGACGGGCGCAGGTCGTGACGACCCGCAGTAAATTTTTTTCAAGCCGTCAAATAGTAGGCCTTATGCCTTCAATTTGACTTAAAGATTGTTATTTTACTGTAATCCGGGTTTCATTTCGAGTTTTCCTTCTCTACGCCATGCATCGTTTTGAGAAACTGTTCCCTTAGTCGACTCTTACGATGTCCTCTTACGCCCTCGATATGAATTGGGGTGGTGACACTTTGAACTCTTTCCCGTCGCCACACGGGGCTTAGGATCATAATGGTTATTAGAGGATAATACCTAAATGGTTCAATATTGGCCACACTTTTTATTACTGAGGTGACAGACAAGAATACGAACCACCTGACAAATAGTGGTATACTGTAAACACCAGGGTTATTACACTCTCGTTGCCGTCCACATCTCAATCTTAATATACCTATATACTTACCTAAATTACATTTCAGTGCCACATAGTTTGTCCGGGATGAACTCCTAAATAAACTACCTACTTAACCGATTTTAACCAAATTTGCACACCGTGTGCAGTTTGATTCAAATTGAAAGATAGGATAGCTTTCTTTTCCTACATGGCTACGGCCGGGAGTACCGGGTTACAAAAACCTTAGCCACAGAACCGCGTGGCCTGATCCTCTAGTATGTAACTTATTATAATTTCCCAGGGGGGGGATGTAGTGTGCCTTCACGAAGAGCGTTACCTGTGCTCGGGCCCTCCTCGTAAGTAGCGGCGAAAGCGAAAACGCGAAACAAAACACTACCGATGAGTGCCGACAGGGCTAGGGCGTCCCCCCAAGGCGACGCGTACCGGTATGCCCCCGTCGGTACGACTGCATGCGCACGCGGCGAAGGGGGCCGCCACCCTTCACGCAGCGCCAACTCTGGCGGGATGCGAGGAGCCGAGTGCCGGATAGGCACGTGGAATGTGCGTGGTGGTATGGAAGGTAAGATGAATGAATTGATGGATGTAATGAAAGAGCGATGCCTGGATGTATTGTGTGTCACAGAGACTAAGCGGAAGGGGAGCGGAATCGACGATCTTCCTGGCGGAATAATTGCTTTGTGGTCCGGAGTGGATCAAGAGGATCATGCCAGTAAGGGAGTGGGTGTCTTGCTCTCCTCCCGTTTGGCCTCTGGAGTGAAAGATTATGGATTGGTAGGCCCAAGACTCCTGTGGGTACGTATAAAACTGGGGATCACGAGAGTTTTTTTGGTCGCAGCCTATGCTCCCGTCAGCTCGGCTAATCCCAAAGTGCTCGCGGAGTTCTGGGAATCCGTTAGGGACGTCCTCGATTTGGCTGACGGGAATGAAAAGTTGATCATGTGTGGTGATTTGAATGGATGGGTGGGGACCAAGCGAGATGGCTTCGATGCGGTCCTTGGTCCGTATGGAGATAAGAGAGCGAATGATGCTGGTAAGTCAATCTTAGACGTATGCTTGGAACGAGACCTCCTTGTGGCGAACAGTTTTATACATGGAGACGGAAGGAAGAAAAAAGTGTGATTGATCTGATTTTGATAGACAATCGTCTTCGACAGGTTATAAGGGATACAAGAGCCTACAGAGGCCCCACTCTTGAAACTGATCACTACCTGGTGGTAAGCCGGTTTGTTGGTCTTTTCAAGAAGTAGAGGCACTGGCGAGTGCGTGTCCCTTTCGGAGACTATGAAAGGATAAAGAGTGAAAAACTGGAAGATGAAAGCGTAAGGAGTATGTATGTTGGCTTAGTCAGTGAAAGGCTTGCAAACGCGAGCCTTTCCGACTTAGATGTGGATGAATGCTGGAATATTATGAAAGAAAGTATAGTGGATAGTGCAAAAGAAGCATGTGGGAGTGCAAAAAGACATGAACATTCAAAAGGTGATGCCTGGTGGGATGCAGAAGTTCAATCCTGCGTAGCAAGAAAGAAGAAAGCGTGGTTGGATTATGTCTCATCTTTGCAACTGAATGACAGTATGAAAGACACGAAGAAAGAAATTTACCGCCTCTGCAAGAATGAAGCCAAAGCTTTAGTAAAAGAGAAGCGTGAAAGAATAAATATGATTGCGGAAGAGAAGCTGACGAGGAACTTCGAGACGAATACCAAACTCTTTTGGAGGGAGGTCAAGAAGTCTCGGAGCTGTTCGTCAGTTTCCAGAATGGATAAGATAAAGAGTAAAGCTGGGGACATTCTTGCGGACCCCTTAGAGGTGTTAGAGCGGTGGTATGAGTACTTTGGAGAAATATATGAATATCTCCCGGATGCGGGCACTGCGAGGGAGGTGATAACTGATCTTGCGGTGCAAGCATCAAGCGGAGATATTACTTTGGAAGAGATTGAATGGTCGATACGAAGCTTAAAAAATGGAAAGTCTGCGGGAATTGATAGGATATCTGCTGAAATGATCAAATTAGGTGGTCCTTGCGTCCGGGACGCCTTCTGGTCATTGAGCAATCTATGCTGGAAGACTGGAAGAGTCCCAATGGACTGGAGGCGTGCTATCGTCGTGCCCTTGTATAAAGGCAAGGGCTCACGTATGGAGTGCGCCAACTATAGGGCCATCAGTTTGATCAGTATAGCAGATAAAGTGTATGGCAAAATTATTGAAAGGAGAATGAGGGTGGAATCTGACGGATTACTGTGGGAGGCGCAGGGTGGTTTCCGAAATGGAAGGGGATGTATGGACCAAGTTTTCTCGCTCCGCAACATTGTAGAGCAGCAGCTTGCTGTAGGCCGGAAGGTTTTCTGCGGTTTTGTGGACATGGAGAAAGCATTTGACAGAGTTGTACGAAAGGATCTCTGGGATATATTGCCAGGATACGGGATTAATGGTGCGCTGCTTCGTGCTGTGCAGTCTACATATGTAGGATGTACGGCATGTGTGCGGGTGGGCGGCAGCCTGTCTCCCTGGTTTGACGTCAACATTGGCGTCAGACAGGGTTGCGTGCTGTCGGCTCTGCTGTTTGTCCTGTACCTGGACGATTGTCTTAAGAGAGTAAGATCGATGAATGTTGGATTGCGAATGAATGACTTACTCGTGAACTGTTTGCTGTATGCAGATGATGCCGTGCTCATAGCCGAATCGCCATCAGAACTACAGTCACTAGTCACAACGATGACAGATGATTGTCTAATGAGAGGCTTACATTTGAACGCGACTAAAACGAAAGTGATGGTATTCGAAAGAGAAGACGACAGAACGAATGCCAGGATAACTGTAAATGATGTAGTGCTGGAACAGGTGGATGAGTTTGTATATCTTGGATGTGCATTTAGCAGGGATGGACGGTACACCGCTGATGTAGAAAAGAGGGTAACTGCGGGAAATAGTGTGAATGGAGCGTTAGGCAAACTTTTAGGTACCAAGGCCTTAAGTGAAAAGGCCCAGCTCGCAGTACACAATGCGGTGCTGATACCTACGCTAACGTATGGAAGCGAGAGTTGGGTATGGCAGGAAACGCATGAAAGCAGAATAAACGCGGTCGAGATGCGCGCGCTACGCAAAATCTGCGGAGTAACGCTCGCAGATCGCGTTCGGAATGAAGATGTAAGAAAGAGAGTTGGTCTAAAAGAGAGTGTCGGTGTTAAAGTAAGGAAGGGCATGCTACGATGGTTCGGGCATGTGGAACGAATGGGAGATGAAAGAATGACAAAACAGATATACAACGCGAAAGTGGATGGACGTAGGAGTCGGGGAAGGCCACGACACACCTACCACGACCAAATTAATCATGTGTTAGTGGAGGGTGGTGTCAAGAGCCGTAGGAACCGCCGTGCATGCATGAAAAGAAAAATGAAAGTTGAAGAGGCGAGTGAGGTGTGTATGGACCGTGCCGTGTGGCGCTCGGTTCTTTCTGCCTACCCCGCAAGGGCAGTGGCGAATACAGGGTAGGGACGCGGGGGGCGCGCGCCCCCCCCTTGGGTGCCGCACGCGCACGTGTCGTTCGTGCGCGCCGCGCCATGCCACCCAAAATTTTGATCTTTAACTATAATGCTTCCTCTAGATTACTCGCGAAGTTGGATGAATACGATAGTGGGCACTTCGTCAAACTGTAAAAATATATACTTCATTTTATATTTACACGGTTCGAGTTGAAGATCTAAAGGAGTTTAGCGCTGAAGCTGAAATAGAACATTGCTAAATGCTCGGCTGTAGTAAAACAAGGTGACTTGTATTTATGCGTGCCTTGGAGAGGTTTTACAAATGTACCAGTCGAGGAAAACAGGATATCATGGAGATTTGGAAGGTGTGACTTGAGCAACTAAGATGGGAAAACGGCACAACCGAGGCGATCAGACCGTCATGGACGAGTGGCTGGAGCGGAGCTTTCTCCTACCGGTTGTCAGAGACAAGTATCGGGCATGGGTGCTTCGGTAAGTATCTGAGGCGAATACACCGGGAGACCACACTTGAGTGCCACCAATGGAAGGAACGCAGCAAGGCACAATTGTGGAGTGCTCAGCGTGGGCACAAGAGCGCCTTGTTCTTCACAGCACAACCGGTCCGGACATAGAAATTTTCGTGCTGGAACCGTGGTGCGAGCCATGATTTCCGGCGGTAGTAAGTGGGCCGGTCGCCGCTACCTTTTTCTGCGAGCTGGTAATGCTCGTGAAAGAAGCAGCTAGGAGGGAACGGGAGAGTACTCTCCCACCCGAGTTCCGGAGGCGACGCAGACTTGTCTTCGCTCAAGACTATCGGCCTCCAAGACCGGGGGCTTGAGGACGGCGCGGCGGGAGGGCTGCTCGCCGTCCTTACAGAACCAGGCCCAAGACGGCAGCGTGATGAGAGAGTTTGACGCACGCCTCACCCCTCAATAAGCGGGATCAAACCCAAACCAACCCCTAAAGACACGGGTCAGTACCCGAACTCCTAGAAGAGGACGCAGTGGTAGCCAAAGTCTGACGGAAATCCTCGGACATCCTTCCGAAGACTTTCCCGGAGCTCCCAGTCGTAGGCAGTGGTAGCCGTGGTAGGACACCGTGTGGTTTGCCTGTAAGAGTCCGGACAGCATCTTTAACGGATTTCCACACTTAAAATTTGCATTAAATAACACTTTTCTAAATAAAGAATTTCGATTTTCATTAACCTTATAACTGGGATATTTATAAAAACTTTTGTCCCGTTTTGAGTTAAAAAATAAATGGTCAGTTTACGTATTGAGGACACCAGCGCTACCAAGCAGCCAATGCAGGAAACTCTCTGGCTGTGTGGCCGTGAAAGAGTTATTGGCGTTAAAAGTTACAGCGTCATCTAGCACCTAGAGCAGTCAACTCTTACGTTATAATGAAACGTAGAAGTAGGAGCAAGGGGAATACCAGCTAAATAAAGACCTAGAATTGTCAAGAGCTTCAGTAAACTCTTCATTAAAACGAATATCCAAAGCGACATTGTTAGAATCTTATCAAATCTGGTTAGGCAGGGAACATTGTGAACGTTTATGCGTACAGAAATGTGGCCATCCTAAACCTACTCAAATGGGTCGCAAGTCCCAGACCCCCTCACAGTATTTCCCTCTGTACCACGCTATGGACTCGGCGCGGTGCCCGCACAGTGAATCCATGGAATGCCCCAATAAGACGTGTTTTTCGATTGTATTTTTACTTTATTACCATTATACCATTTCAAATAAAATTTTTATAAACTTCACATGTGACTTGATAACTTTTTATTGCGGTAATATTAGAGGTAGCTTAAAACTCAAAATATCTTTTGCGCCCCCCCCCCTTGGGATTTTTCTGTATCCGCCACTGCGCAAGGGATTTGGCGTGAAGATAGTATAGTATAATTTCCCAGCAGGCTGCTCAAATTTCTAAGCTATGCGGCATTTATAATTAAGAATCACGTTAGTATTATTTTCACTTGCAAATTCCATAGATTCGGAAGTGACAAAAGTCCTAGTCGCATAGCCAAAAATGTAAAAAAACATTGTACGCGGCAAAAATTAAAAAATAACTCGTTTTAAAATCTGTGGATTTCAATTTTGCTATAATATTCTATGTGAGTGAATGTAGTTTTGGTTTAATATCTATGTAATATTGAACTTTGGTACCTATGTAAGTTTTTATTAATAATATTGATTACATAATGTAAATACCTTTTAGAAAATCCCGCTGGTGTTGTGACGTATTCGCTATAGGCGTATGGAATATCCCTCCATGTGGAACGTTTTTGCTAGGCCATGTTACCGTTACAAAACCTTCCGCATCGGGTTTCTGCATTATTTGTTACTATAAATTATCAATAGTTATGTAGTTTATCAATTTAATATGAAAATATTACAATCGACAATCGTGTGTTGTGTCAACAAAATCATAAACAAAACAACAGTAACTCGTTGCCCGGGTAACGAAAAGGAAAGTTCATTTTGTTTGACAGAGCGTTTATTGAATGTCCCAAAATCTATGGAATTCCCGAATTCCCCACATTCCCCGTCTTAAATTCAATGCGTTGTTTATTTATTGGTACACACGTAGTACACCTACTCCTAAACGGTTTGACCGATCCGAAAATTGTTCAGGTCAATCAGGAGAGGTGCACAGCACTTCCGGCATTTCATAGGTCAAATAGAGGTCATAGGGACGGAGTGACGGACGCCCTCTTTGACTTCCGAATTCCGATTGACTTACTTAAGTGCGAGGCCGCATTTGCGTTTTTCCGCGGCGGTTTCTAACCTCAAAATGTCATCAAACTGTCAAAATCAATGAAATCAAGTCAATGTTTTGACATTTTGAGGTTAGAAACCGCCGCGATAACCGCAAGTGCGGCCTCGCCCTAATGTTGTTTTCGACAAAAGTCAATGCCCCGGGCCGCATTTGCGATTTACCGCGGCGGTTTCTAAACTCAAAATGTCAAATTCTAGCCACAAAATCAAAATGTCAAACCAATGAAACCGAGTCTAGGTTAGATACCGCGCCGTGGCAATCGAATATGTGGCCGCAGACTTTGAACCCATTTTTATGAAAAATAAATAAATTGCGAGAATTCGTTCGCGCAATGATCGAGTAATCTGATGGGTACAGTTTACCCAGTGTATACCTAAAGCTACGCGAAGCTCAAGTTCAAACTTTAGGTAGGTACTACACAAATTATGTTTAAGATTCTGATAAATTTTAGGTGAGTAATTCTGGCGTAGGCAGGAGTAAAATGGATAACTCAGTAAGGCCTACTATTGAAAAAATTAAACTACAGGAACACGACAATGAAGTACGACTGAAGGAGAAACGTGAATGTAAGGCTATAAAATATTTACTTTGGCACAAGCACATGCCCTGGAAAATCCTTCCGAGGGCTTAGCCGCCATTAGCCGGGCGGGACTCCCAGCCGTAGACAGTTGTAAAGGGGTCCCGACACGGTCAAACTGGCAATTGTCATGCACGTTAAATATGAATGGAAGTTGCTTCAGTGTGCGTGATTTCTTTGCATGTGTGTGTGCTGTACCTACACATGATATTTATCGTGCATGACAAGTGCAGTTTGACCGTGTCGCTAGCCCTTTAGGCATCGTGTGGTTTTAGTCGGTATGAGTCCAGCATGTTGTCCGTTCATAGTTAATTTACCTCTAGCTGTGAGGTTGGCTTCATTGATTTTCGTGTTCCCATAATATGCTTGTGTTTCTCCCATGTACTCCAATCTTCTTTTGCTGCCGTTTTTTGGGTGTGGAAATTATTTGAGATGTGGAATCAGCAAATTCGCCCTCCTTGGTGATCGTATAGAGTGACGGCATCCATGTAGGATTTCAACACGTAAAAAAAGCACATAACGTTTTAAGCCTTCTGAAATTGTAAAAATATCCTTCTAACCAAAACTCCTCCAACCTCCAGACCGCTGAACTGATTTTGATGAAATTTGGTATAGATATGATTTGAGCCCAAGGAAAGGACATAGACTACTTTTTAACTGACTGCGCAAAAGGAGTATAGTGATTTTACGCGATAACGACTTCTACGCGTACGAAGCCGCGGGGAACAGCTAGTAGACTATATGGGACTCTGATTCAACTGGCTGACAAACAAGACTCCGGTAGTGGCCCTCTTCGACTTGGGAGATGTTTCGCAATTTGCATTCATTAAGCACATAATGCAGACAAATATTAAATCATGGTTAAGAACCTTTTTTTAAGTGTGGAAATCCCTCGTGGAATCCTATGCTGGACTTCTACTGATTTAAACCACCGGAGCCCTATCATTGCTTATGCTGACGGTTGTCGTTGGGAGCCTCGAATTCCCGGAAGGATATCCCAAAATCATGGCTAGCTTCTCACACTAGTCAGTTGCGGTCCTAAGGCTGAGGCCACATGTAGCCCGGGACAACACAGTCAAAATCAATGAAATCAAGTCAAGGTTTGACATTTTGAGGTTAGAAACCGCCGCGGTAAACCTCAAAGTTTGAGGTTAGCTGCGTTTTGAGGGTAACATTAAGTTTCAGAAGGGGAAAGAAGTACCTACCTATAAGAAAGTGCGACGCGGTGCGGTTAGATGTAGCGCAACCCTAATTCGCTTGTTGTCCCCTTAGGGCGCTTTTAGTGTCATGCGTGTTTTCGCGCTCATGCGAGCCGGGTGACCATGTTTTCATTATCATGCACGCCTCAAGCACGCGGAACGCTTGTGAGACGGTACGGTGATGCGGACCCGGCCAGCATGCGCACGAAAACACGCATGACACTAAAAGCGCCCATAAAGTATAATTATGCCGGCGCCGCGCATATGTGATGTAATGGTGAATTATATAAGTATAAAAAAATGGGTTTACAATTTTTTTCAGTGAATGCTGCAATATTGTCCTTAAATCGAGGGATTCGTGACACTTCATTAAATATAGAGAATCTGAAAAAGGAATACCAATCGCTAATAATTACCACTGATAAATTAGAAAATCAAGTGACAATAGACAAAATTCTAAGGAACTCGCTGGCTGCTCAAGTGAACGATTGTCGCAACCAAATAGACGATTTACAAAGAACGTCTGTTAGTATTTTTATTCCCTAAGTGCGAGGCCGCATCTGCGTTTTTCCGCGGCGGTTCCTAACCTGAAAATTTCAAACCTTGACCTAATTTCATTGATTTTGACAGTTTGTTGACACTTTGAGGTTAGAAACCGCCGCGGAAAAACATTATTCTTTCTTTCTAATTAATCCGTGAGTCTAAAGTCGCGGGTGGGGATTTTTGAACATGATACCTGTAGATGGGCACTTTTGCATTTTTCTGTACCGCGCGATCGACTGTAGATAATTATTTTAACGACAAGGCGGGAGTTAATACTGTACGTATATCCATAGGTCGATGGTTCAGATCCGGCTCGAAGGACCAAAAGATATTGGGATCGTTGTTTAGTTATCCTTTAAATCACTTGCTAGTTATAGAACGTTTATTTCTTGAATTAATATTTAGAGGTTTAAAGTATGTACACGATAACACGAGCACGTTACGGCTATATCTTACTAATATTATAAATGCGAAAGTTTGTGAGTGTGGATGTTTGTTACTCTTTCACGATCAAATGGCTGAACGGATCGGGCTGAAATTTGGTACAGAGATACATTATAGTCTGGAATAACACATAGGCCACTTTATATCCCGGGAATAAGTTCCCACGGGAAGAACAAATTTTACTCGGGCGAAGCTGCGGGCATTAGCTAGTTGATGTATAAAATTTGCTGTACGGTGTACGGGCAATATTATCTCGTAAACTTATATTATGCCACCGTAATGGCTGTGTAGTGACTAAATATCATTCATAGTAGGTAGGTGTGCCGTATGTATTAAGAACTAGCTGTTGCCAGCGACTTCGTACGCTGCATTTTATGTGATTCTTTAGATAGATACAACTTTTTTATTTATGGACCGATTGACATGAAACAAACACTAAATTTTAAGTGGAGCAAACCGCAACGCAATAAAGAAAACAGCATTGCAATTGGTTGAGCGGTTGCTGAGATTAGCGTGCACAAACGTACAGTTTCGATTTTATTTGATTGATTTGCACATCTTTACCAACAGGTTAACGGCTTAGATTCGGTATGGGAAAAAAGATCTGAACTTTTTAATACCGTACATCAAATTTCCGATAAGTGCGATATTTGGGCTTTGCTAAGAAAGCCTAATTGCGAAATAAAACCGAACGTTGTACCATTATCAATGAAAGAGCCAACTATGTTTGATGATACAAAATTAAAAGAAGCTAAAGATAGAAAAAGTAAAGCAATGGCTCTTCGAAACTTTTTGCTGAACGAGCCTGATGTTGGTGAAGAATTTATCAGGTAGGTACTACGCAATACATTAAAGAATTAAGGAGCACTGCGTACCCTCCATGTGGCTACGGGACCCCATAATGGCAACGGAAAAGAATACAGAATGTCGCCAACTTAATTCATCCCGAGGGTGTCGTAAGAGAAGACTAAGGTACCACTTTCGCAAAACGATAATTGCGTATGGAAGGTAAACTCGAAATGAAACGCGGTTGTCAGTAAAATGACAATTGTTACGCCAAGTTGATGGCCCTATGGACAGCTTGAAAATTTTCAACTGCGGGTCGTCACGACCTACACCTATCCATTCAACACGGCAATGGACTCAGCACCTATTATTACTTACGTGGGACATAAAAAGCATGGTGTGGGTCTATGCTATGCCTCTGCCTGCCCCATCGGGGATAGAGGTGTGACTGAATGTATGTAGGTATGTATGCATGTGTCACGAGTGAATATATTTTTGTATTTACAGGACAAGAAACGCTCTTCAGTATTCAATGGAAATAATGGCCAACGAGCAAATAGATTAAAAATTAATTTATTCTCTTTTTGAACAGGTAGTTATCAAATTGTAATGTTTTAGAAATTGAGGATTTGAGAGAGCAAGGGAAGCATGTCGTTTCAATACTTTAGCATGATGTGATGTGCGAATATTCTATACTAGGTAATCTAATAAAGAGAAAAGATTTGATTGTTTGCATCGAATAGGCTCCGAGGCTGTTGAACCGCTTTTAAAAATTACAGACTATCCGCAAGTAACATAGGCTATATTTAATTCCCGCACTCCTACGGGAATGGGAGATACGCGGGTAAAACAGCGTGACGTCTTTTATTCAATTATAATCATAGATTCAGCATTTTTCGATAATATCGTTATATAACGCGCCGGTCTACGCGTCTTATATCTATAGACAGGGTGATCTAGTATATGAATTCGAAAATTTACAGTTAGTATGCGGGTAAACCGTTTTAAGTTGCAGTGAAAATAAGGCTTCCGTCGCTTTACTAGCACCACTAACTAGGCAGCATTAACTTTAAAATATTAACCTTAGCCTGTAGAAGTGTAAAAAAAAACCAGTGACAATTATGACAAATAATGACAACACTCAACAGCAGGCAACAAAACAAATGTCAAAAATAGAAAATAGACTTTGATGGGATTTACATACAAAATACAAATTACAAAATAATAAATAAATTTTACAAGGAAATTTCATTAATAAAACAAAATGAATCGATTACTGCCACTGTTTAGGTGATCATCTTTCTATGATAACTCTACACTCGTGGTATTATTATGTCATTTTCTTCTGCAACCTCACATTAATCAGAATTTTATTCCAGGAATTTTAATCGAATTTATAGAGCAAGGCGACCATACAGTAATAATATAGAAGCTACTGAAAATGAGCCGATAAAATTTTCCACAAGCGGTGCTGCTAAAAAAACTATTCGTCCTGTTGTAAGAAAAGTATCTAATAACGATATGCCATGGTACCAGCCTCTTTCTGTCGTATCCAGTGTAGCAGTATTCCTAATATACTTTTGCATATTACGGGAAGAGAGTGACTTAGATCGTGAATTTGACAAAACATTGTATCAGAGGATAAAAGGCCTAGAAAAAGAACAATTGTTACAGTCATATCGATTCAACAAAGAACATGGCAAAAGTGTAACAGAAATTGAATTGAGATTAAAAGAGTTGGAAGAACTGGAAAAACAACAGAAAACAGAAGTTGCATCGACTTAAAATAAATTACTTTGAAATACATTTAAGTGAAATAGTCATTTATTAGCACTAACTAGATAATTTGTTGTCAATATACTTAGGTCTAACTTATTATACATTTAAAAGATTACCCTGTTTTAATCCTCAAAAAGTAAACCACTGGCAGTGCTGTGTAAAATTTAGCCCCTTGCGTTCTAGACGTCATGCTATTTTTAGTAAGTATGTACATATTCTTAGGCACCCTGAAGCTACGCCTTGTAGCTTAGTACTTGCTCACCCTTTCTATTTATTTACCTACATAAGTTTTTGTGTTAAATTAACAGGTAATCAAATCAGCCTATGGCAGTCAACTTCTAGACGTAGGCCTCCAAAATTATACCACAACATGCGGTCCTGCACCAAACACATTTCTCCTTTTTAAGTCGGTAGGCAGAAAAAAAACTTAGATGTATCCTGCCAAGTGTGTGCTGGGTAACATTCATAGGCTACGGAAACCACTTTCCATTAGGTGGGCCATAACCTTGTCTGCCACCTTGGCAGTGTTAAAAGAAAACTAAACAGAGCCTTAAGTAGGTACATTTGTAGTAGTTACTTCAATGTGCTCATAGTCCTCTAAGTATTTTGGACCGCATCTTATTCTATGGGTGATATCTTTGTGGTACTTGTACTTCCTAGTACCTATAAGCATTCTGTGCTTTCAGAAGGCAAGTCTATCCCTTGGTAGGTACTTGCGGCCTAATTCTCAGGGAGAAAGGTATGACTATATTGTATGTAGTTTTTGGTGTTGGAAGCTACTTCTTTCTTACCCCCCAGCCCTACACAAGGCTATATTTCTTAGCGTCATATTATAATCCCAGTAGTGCCATGGAGCTGATATCATGTTTCGTTGTACCTATACTAGTAGTTCCTTTATGGTCTAACTAAACCAATACCCTTACTTACCACAGAAAACTAGAACCCAGGTAGGTAAATAAGTATAGGTACATTAGATACAGTACCTACTGTAATTGCTTTTGCAGTAAGGATTGACATGGGAAATACAGGACAAAAATGCTCCCTTGCATTGATTGTGTCTGGACACATGCTGTAGGCGTTTGACCCCTGATCAGATGGTCTAACGAAAGGATCCCGGAGACAAAGAGACTTACCTAAGTTGAAATCATACAGGTTATCGACACAGAAACCTTTCCGGTTACATTCATTGGCCCACTCCTATTACCGTGATGTCATTCCACTATAGAAAAGCAGGTTGCTATGACTCGTGAATGCGTGAAAGTAGGTGCTCGGGAGCGGCGCGGGCGGTATGAAGCTAGATGTAGCAAAAAGACAGAGTAATTTGCTTTCAACTTGGAGTTTCACGCCAGTTCGTTTTGGCTATTTGGTTGCGGACAAGGTGAATCCTGCACTAGTCCCCAGCGAGCTCACCTAGGTACCTACTGACCAACGACGTACCTAAGCGCCTTTACGGAGTTTGAAGGCAGTCGTTGCCAACTAGGTATGCCTAAAATAATAGGTACCAAGTACCTAAGTCAAAACATAACTGCTCCTAGGTAGCAGCCAACACAGGGAACCCCAGCTGTGTTTGTTAGCAGCTGGGAATATTAAGCAGCGTAGGTACTGCAGTCTGGAGACATCGACTACGATATCAAGCCACACATGGCTACCTCTTGGGCCAAGTGGCGTGAGGTAGCTGGTGTTACATGTCATGTGATCCCAAAAACCAGGTTATGGTGAAGGGGCAGATCTACATAGTTTAATAATAAATATTATGCCTGGCGTTTTTCTACACAGGTGAGAAACGTGGGCAGAAGGTAGGTAGGTACTTTGTGACAGGCAGGAGCTGCATGTGGCGGAGAAGAGGTAAATACGTATGATAATATTCTATAATGAATGCGTAGGGTCGACAATTCGACATGCAGAGCCACCGCGTAGGGAAGTATTCCCTACACATCCAAGATAGCCTTTGTGGCATGATACTTAATGCCGAAAAGCTGCAAAAGACACTGCTTCACTGGTAAGGTGACATTTTAAGAACACCATCGGTTTACGTAGGGAACAAGTATCGGGTAGTGCTGCCTCCACCGGGTCACAGCAAGAGTGGAGAATGCCAAGCGCGTTGTTGGCCTCAGTACAGAATTACAGATGCTGACCGTGCGAAGTGGAGAGAGAAGAGTGCCTACATAGCAGAAAACAGGTCTCGGATGGCACAACCAAATGATGCAATATTGCACAAGAATGAACGAGTCATGCACTCGTGCATGAAGAATCATTTTTTCTCAGAACCATAAAACCTCATTGATCATGCCATTTTGTTGGAATTAGGGCTTTGAAACCCTTGACAGTAGGTACCTACCAGTAATGTTGGAAGACCATACATGCTACTTCAGAGCTAAATAGATGAGCAGACCTAACTGAGGCGTTTGGGGCTTAGAAAACTCCTAGGGTGACAATGTTACCTAGGTACCTGAAGAAATCCATCATCCAAAGGGGGGCAGGCCGTTGATGACAATATAGTACAAATAGTTATCAAGCTGAATGCGAGACATTAGACAAACAAGATTCCTATATTTAATGACACTACCTATTAGAAAGTAATTAACATCTAAATGTTAACCAATTACCATAATGGGGCTGATAACTTAACGACCCAATCATTAAAATGTTGCATTATCTTCACTGCAAAGTTTAATTTATTATGAATTTGTCCACTGAGCTAGCATACCCAGCAATTCCTAGCTTCCAAGAATCTACAAATACAACCCCTCCTGATATTGCAAATCACCTAGTTCCCACTAAAAAGACTATCTAACCACTCGGAAACCAGATATGTACAAGTGGTAAAATACACCAGCTTTATATGAACAATGTAATATAGATGCTGATAAAGTCAAGCTATTGACTAATAATAACCAGTGTCTGCATCAATGAACTTTATGTTTTACAGCCAACTGAGATCACAGGTGTTACGAAGGTTACAAATAAAATTCAAAGTGTCTTAAAACCTAAGCAATTTAATTAACACCAAATTTCTTACACATCATAAGTGCATTTATACTCCAAACACAGAATCATCTCACAAGTGTGGCTGATATCATTACCTATTAATATTACTACAACTTAAGATGTATACTAACTACAAGTCACTAAGAGCAATGTACTTGCACGAAATACTAACATAATGCCGAAGTGGCAGTGGAAACTGTAGTGTTTCATACATGAACACTTACAACTTACATATTATCATTGTATAATTAAACTCAGTTCTGCTGCATCCTTAACTTAATAATGAATATAATGTTTATTAGATATTAAATGTGAGACGATGTAAAAAAAGTTAATGGAATTTAGAGCTATTGAATTACAAATAATTTATGATTAAAGTAAATTCTAAATTTAAGCACGCTCGCCACGGATTCGCCGAGCGAGCTGGATGTCTTTAGGCATGATGGTGACACGTTTAGCGTGGATGGCGCACAAGTTGGTGTCTTCAAACAGGCCCACAAGGTAAGCCTCACTGGCTTCCTGAAATTCAAAAACGGTATTTAAAATCATCCTTAACATATTGACATAATTACCAGAACATAGAAATGCATCTATAACTTAAAAAATAAACAGAGAGTGGTACCCACCTGGAGAGCGCCGATGGCAGCAGACTGGAAACGCAAGTCTGTTTTGAAATCTTGAGCAATTTCTCTCACGAGACGCTGGAAGGGCAGCTTGCGAATAAGCAACTCGGTAGATTTCTGATAACGACGGATTTCTCTCAAGGCTACTGTACCAGGACGGTAACGATGAGGTTTCTTGACTCCGCCAGTGCTGGGAGCAGATTTACGGGCAGCTTTAGTAGCCAACTGTTTACGGGGAGCTTTCCCTCCAGTAGATTTACGGGCAGTCTGCTTTGTACGCGCCATTTTTCACTAGAACAATGAAACAAAATTATAGAGGGAACAATGATTTCAACACTAAAGAATTTAAATGTCCAAATGTATGCACCAAATGCATACATTAACTATGTTTTTATAGATTTATTTATCACGCTTGCAAAGTTACACAGTTTTACGTACCTTGAATTGCAGATTTCGCAATGTTAATACAACTTTTCACTTAAATACTCCGAGGAGACACAAACAACAACGATCATATGCTCAAGATGGCGTCGCAAGAATTGAGCGGGTGAAACTGACGCCAATATTTCTATAACCCCATTGGTTAGTTTCGAGCCTTGTGATTGGTGGTTAATGTAGCCCTTTTAATTCGTGGACAGTTGTCGTGTTTTTGGGACGAAATTATACGATTGGTAGAATATATTTCCAATGTTGCCAATCTCAAAATTATTTCTAGACTACAAAAGTTTTTTTTATTATTGTTGGTAATGTCAGTAATCAACCGGCCTCATACACGTGCAATATTATTGACTCAATAATATTGCATCAATATTTATTTCCGTCCGAATATAGTCTGTTCAAACCTTAGATCATCTAACCACAGGATGCGCCTTACTTAAGCATTGTTTTCTGCCAAGCCAATAGACCATTTGGTCATTTGGGTTTATAAAAAGCACTGTACATCAGTACATCATTTTATATGATTAAACTAGTACATTTCATTGTAGTTGACTGTACAATAAAAATTAACACACAACAGCTATACGCGTTTGTCGATTAATACATTTTTAAATATAATGAAATTTTATATGTCTTTGTGTTTCGCCCTTTACCCGCTATGAAAACTAGCAGAATATTTTTGTATCCGGTGGTTCGCAAAGGCTAGTCCCGTGATATATGGTCTAAGGTTCAAACCTCAATATTTTGCCGTCCACGATCAATTGATTATTGTACATGTTGGGGGCCGGTAAAGCGCAACCGATACGGTCAATGGTGTTTAGTCAGAATTTGCTTCAGAGTGCGTGATTTCATTGTATATTTGCGTGTGCATCGACGTGTATGTACAGTTTGTCTATAAAGTCGTGAAATGAATATTTGAGGAACTAACAAAAATTATGTGTGTGGCAAGCAACACGAAACATAAGTACGTCAGTTGTCAATGCTATCGTCGAATTTCGTTTGAGGAATAGTTTATATTTACTAGTTTGATTAAACTGCAACAAATTTAAACCAAACTACGCATAAAGGTTTGAAAAAATGAGTAAAGCAAAATCGGAGTGGTGCGTGGGAAGTGATTTTTAAAGTTTTCCAGTGATGTTTCGCGGAGTACCAAGCTGGTCTATTGTTGAGGGATTTGGAGAATTTTTATGGGCGAACAGCATCTTTGGTGGGTATGTAATCGTGTTATTGTTTGTTTTGAATCTGTCTGAAGTTATAAATTTACGAATTTACGATTTGGAGACAAAAAAAGGCATTGTTTACGTTGCATATTTTTAGGTTAGATTAACATTGTTTTATGGTTATTTCATAATACGATCTAAATTGTTGATACGTTGGTACTTAATTCCATCCGGTTTTCTACCAATTTTTGAAGTGAAACTTCTTTATCGGCGTTGGAAAAAAATTTGCGTCACGTCACGTCACGTCACGTCACGATTTTTGGTTACGCGCCATCTTTGTTCTGTTCCCCACCACGGTGGATTCGAATTAAGAGTACTTTATCCAGGGATAGCATGTCATTTAAGGGTTTTTGGACTTTTGGGCTTTTGGACTTTTGAACTTTTGGATGGGACCTAGGTACTTTGAGTCTTTGGGACTTTGGGACTTTGGGACTTTGTGACTTTTGGACTTTTGGACTTTTGGACTTTTGGACTTTTGGACTTTTGAACTTTTGGACTTTTGGACTTTTGGACTTTTGGACTTTTGGACTTTTGGACTTTTGGACTTTTGGACTTTTGGACTTTTGGACTTTTGGACTTTTGGACTTTTGGACTTTTGGACTTTTGGACTTTTGGACTTTTGTACTTTTGGACTTTTGGACTTTTGGACTTTTGGACTTTTGGACTTTTGGACTTTTGGACTTTTGGACTTTTGGACTTTTGGACTTTTGGACTTTTGGACTTTTGGACTTTTGGACTTTTGGACTTTTGGACTTTTGGACTTTTGGACTTTTGGACTTTTGGACTTTTGGACTTTTGGACTTTTGGACTTTTGGACTTTTGGACTTTTGTACTTTTGGACTTTTGGCCTCTGGGAGTTTTGGACTTTTAGATGGGACCTTGGTACTTTGGGTCTTTGGGACTATGGAACTTTGGGACTTTTGGACTTTTGGCCTTTGGGACTTTGGGACTTTGGGACTTTGGGACTTTGGGACTTTGGGACTTTGGGACTTTGGGACTTTGGGACTTTGGGACTTTGGGACCTTGAGACCTTGGGACTTTGGGACTTTGGGACTTTTGGACTTTTGGCCTTTTGGACTTTTGGACTTTGGACTTTGGACTTTTGGACCTTTGGACTTTTGGACTTTTGGACTTTTGGACTTTTGGACTTTTGGACTTTTGGACTTTTGGACTTTTGGACTTTTGGACTTTTGGACTTTTGGACTTTTGGACTTTTGGACTTTTGGACTTTTGGACTTTTGGACTTTTGGACTTTTGGACTTTTGGACTTTTGGACTTTTGGACTTTTGGACTTTTGGACTTTTGGACTTTTGGACTTTTGGACTTTTGGACTTTTGGACTTTTGGACTTTTGGACTTTTGGACTTTTGGACTTTTGAACTTCTGTACTTTTGTACTTTTTGACTTAATTTAAGGTGAGGTGAAAATTAAGTTTATGAAGAAGTTTCACTTCTTACGTGTGTACACTAAGTACACGCAATTTTTTTATTTTGAATTAATTGCTTCATGTCAATAGTTTGTTTCCATTCGGTAATTAATTATTATTATTATTTTACTCTTTTCAGGAAAATCAGAGAGTACAGTTAGGCGGATAGTTAACGAAGGTTTTAATAATGATGGAAAGTTTGAAACTCCTGGGAAACACAGGAAATGTCAGCCAAAGAAAGAAATGGACGACTCTAATATTTGTGCACTTCAATAAAACAGAAACAAAATTATAACTGTATAATGTGTTTTATTTATTAACTCACTAGCTGATGCCGGCAGCTTCGCCCGTGTCAAATTTGTTCCCGTTCCCGCTTCATGTAGGAACTTATTCCCGGGATAAAGCGGCCTATGTAAGTAGTAAAATATCTTTGCCAGATCCGTTTAACCGTTCGAGAGTGAAAGAGCAGACATCCACACTCGCAAACTTTCGCATTTATAATTATTAGTATTTTTCTCGTTCCCGCTTCCCGTAGGAACTTATTCCCGGGACAAAAAGTAGCCTATGTGTTATTCCAGACTATAATGTTGTGGCGTAAATCATAGATTTGCTGTAATTAGTTTATTAGGCGCTATTAAGCGTAGGTATAATGGTTATACTTAGGTCGGTATAAGGGGTGTGTCCTTAATAGTGTCATAGTAGGGATAGTTGATGGAAGGAGATATGGTGGGATGTAAGCTATATATAGGCGTGCGCAATGGTAAAAGAAAAAATCAGGAACTAACTAAATTTTTTAATTTACTTCATACTGTCGAAGAAATTTTACATCAAAGTAAATTATTCTATAAAATATATTTCCACTGAAATAATCAGTGAGTGGCTTAATAGCCCAAGTATTTAACTAAATTTTTATATGTGAAAACGGAAGCTCTGGTAAGCATCAACTTCATCAATTTTATTAAGTAAATTAATTGTGGGTAATTTTTATGTAAAAAAGTATATTTTAAGTAAATTTATTTTATCAGGCAGGCGTTTGTGAAATTTAGAAAAGGGGGTAATGTTCTTTGTATATTAAATGTTTTAAAATGGGGTTAAAAATAATAGTAAGGGAAAGTTTAGGGAAATCTATGGTTGAAGAGGGTGTATATAAAATATATTGTTTGTTCTTTTCAGAATGAGCTTCCAAGTTTATATTTAAAAAAACCTTGCTTATACCCGTGTGGCAACTATTAAATAAGCATCCATTTATTGAAAGTATAAGCGTATACCCATATTACATATCCTGGAGGAAGGAAATCGTCCCAGAATCCGGATGAGTACCTAGTATTTTAAGATAGATTTAAGTATTTTGTGAAATCGCAAATAAACTCAATTATTATATAATCGTTGCGTTATTGACTCCAGGACAAATTATATACCCTTACCTAAACTACTGAACCGCCTGGGAACTCCTGGGATCACTCTGGACTTCCTAGAAGCGTGTCATGGCGCCCGAACTTAAGTAATGGTCCTGGTAGTTGATAACGTGTGATTAATATCTACAGATTTGTTAGGTCTAGTGACCCGTAATTAAAATTTACAGTTTAATTTGTTGCCCGCTAGCAGGTAGCCTCCCCCGAAATTCGTGCTACTTCAAGGATTAGACGCCCTTGGCCTATGCTAGTCTGGATGCCCGAAATTTGATCATTTTATTTTGCATTTTACATAATTTTTTTTGGCTAAACGGGTATTCCGAAATTGGAAAATTCTCAACATCATTTTTATTAACGTAGCTTGTCCCCAAATTTAATTACAGTTATTTTATTTTATTTCAAACTGTAATAGTAGTATATCTTTTATTATATTGTTGGCTTATAGTCATATTCATATTTTGTATTGTTCATCATAAGGAAAAAATTCTACCCTCATTGTTTTTAATATTCCTTGTAATAAATTTAACGCAAAAAATATACCCACATTAATAAAATTGTTACGAACCTTATTGTAGAAGTAAAATTGTTGTTAATGTTTTAAAGATATTTAATGCAAAACATTCACGGTAGGTTTTGTTTTGTATAATTTGTGTATTGTTTCAGGAAAATCTGAATGATATTGTAGTTCTATGTGAATAGAGAAAGTGATTTGTGTATTAAAAATTGTGAGTGATTCGGTGCTTACCAGAGCCGTTTAATATGGATATCAATAAAATTAGGTATTTCTTGCTCAATAAAAATGAATTAACGTATGAATTAGTTATTCGCGGTTATGAGCCGGTTTCTACGGCAAAAATAGTATGGGGTTCTTTAAAAAGGGTCGTAAAAGGGTTTTACACGGTCGGCAGCAGGAGTTTGTCACCTATGGTGAGGCAAATGTTCATAGGCTGCGGTAACCGCCAGTCCTTCTGGTGGGCCGTATGTTTTTTTGCCACCTTCATAAAGTTATATATTTCCTATATCGATAGCCACCTTAGTAATATAACATTTTTGGGGTAGGTTACGAAGTTCATCATTACATCATTTCAAAAATGCTGCATAGTAGTTAGTAATACGAATATTCAAACGTAATAATTACATAGAATAATTAATTTATATCTTCATTAAATAAATCAATAATTTTAACCTCGTAACTAAAAATATTTTCTATGTAGATCGTAGTAAATTTTTTTTTCTCCTAAGTATGGGTAGTTGTGAATATCATTTGAATATCGTTTAGGCTGCTTACAGACTGCATTTCATTACAGAATTCCATAAGCGTAAGGACAAGATACAGTTTTAATGAATAATGTTGAGATTTAGTGTAAAATAAAGCTAAATTCTCTTGTGTATAAGAATTGCGTCATCATGTGATTGTATTGATGACACAAGTATGCATGAGTGTTTTATGAGCGTGAAATGTATGAGGATGTATGAATGTATGAAAGGGATGAATATGAGAGTATGAAAGGCACATTATTCAAAGGAATGGGTGAGTCCGATGAATTATGAAAGTTGAAATAGTCAGTAGGTAACTTTGCATACAAATAAACTGCATCGCTAAAAAAAAAAAAAAAAATTTTTTTTCCCCTATTCTGAAACAAAATTAACGTCATTTTGTTTTTAAGTTTTATCAAGTTAAATTAAAGTAAGTAAGACAAGAATAACAATGTCAGGTCAGTTATTTAAAAATGAACGTTAAATTACTTTAGGATGTTGTCGCGGACAGTCAAACATACACGAGAAATTTAAGTCAGTGTGTAAGAGACCTTATGAATAATTGTGAAAATTTATGAGGGTAGGTACCTCGAAATATTGTTAAGCTTGAGGTCACATTGTGAATTCATTGTCATGTTATGTGAAAGTTGTGTACGTGCCATGAGTTTATAAAATTACAAAGTATTAAGAATTAGGAAGTTATGAAAGTTTTATGCACATGCATTATGTTAATAGTGATGCATACGTTTTGAAAACGTTATTACATATTGGATTTGGATTTCAGTGAAATGTTAAGGTTGGTAAATGTGATTTTTTTTTCTGGGTTGTTTGTATATTTTTGGTTAGAATTCTGGTAGGATGATTCTGTAGGTGTATTCAGTGCTATATTTCTGTTTCTTGGTTTTTTTGTAGTAAATACTGCCACTCGGAAGCGGTAAGCTTGCCCTCGCAGATTTACGTGGTACTATAGGAAGCTCTTAAAGGCTTGCTTATCATATGCAAATATATTGCATTCAGTTATATAGACATATACAATGTTATTACATCGTTGTATATGTTGTTATATAAATTTTCTTCTCTGAGACGGTTATAGAAATCTCAGTCTTCAATTTAAGCCATATTCTATATTACATTCAGGCGGTTCGTATTACCTGGATTTCTTAATATTAAGCCTTAAATACGTCTTTTCTTCTATCTATCTTGTGAACACCATCAGAGTTACTCTATTGGAATATTTAAATTATTTATTTTGGGAGACATTATCTAAGTAATACAGTTGTTATAGATTGATTGTTATATACTAATTCAATTTTTTTTAAATTGAATTAGTATTCTTAAATTTTGTCTATAGGGACAAAATTTTCTCTTGGGGAGGGGATATTGTGGCGTAAATCATAGATTTGCTGTAATTAGTTTATTAGGCGCTATTAAGCGTAGGTATAATGGTTATACTTAGGTCGGTATAAGGGGTGTGTCCTTAATAGTGTCATAGTAGGGATAGTTGATGGAAGGAGATATGGTGGGATGTAAGCTATATATAGGCGTGCGCAATGGTAAAAGAAAAAATCAGGAACTAACTAAATTTTTTAATTTACTTCATACTGTCGAAGAAATTTTACATCAAAGTAAATTATTCTATAAAATATATTTCCACTGAAATAATCAGTGAGTGGCTTAATAGCCCAAGTATTTAACTAAATTTTTATATGTGAAAACGGAAGCTCTGGTAAGCATCAACTTCATCAATTTTATTAAGTAAATTAATTGTGGGTAATTTTTATGTAAAAAAGTATATTTTAAGTAAATTTATTTTATCAGGCAGGCGTTTGTGAAATTTAGAAAAGGGGGTAATGTTCTTTGTATATTAAATGTTTTAAAATGGGGTTAAAAATAATAGTAAGGGAAAGTTTAGGGAAATCTATGGTTGAAGAGGGTGTATATAAAATATATTGTTTGTTCTTTTCAGAATGAGCTTCCAAGTTTATATTTAAAAAAACCTTGCTTATACCCGTGTGGCAACTATTAAATAAGCATCCATTTATTGAAAGTATAAGCGTATACCCATATTACATATCCTGGAGGAAGGAAATCGTCCCAGAATCCGGATGAGTACCTAGTATTTTAAGATAGATTTAAGTATTTTGTGAAATCGCAAATAAACTCAATTATTATATAATCGTTGCGTTATTGACTCCAGGACAAATTATATACCCTTACCTAAACTACTGAACCGCCTGGGAACTCCTGGGATCACTCTGGACTTCCTAGAAGCGTGTCAATGTAGGTATCCCTGTCAAGAATTTCAGCCAGATCCGTTTAAGCGTGAAAGAGTAACAAACATCCACACTCACAAACTTTTGCATTTATAATATAGTAAGATTTTACTCGGAACGAACTCCTCGTATTAAAATCATTTTGGTCTTACTATGTAGGGTTGCTACATGCATTCAGCAGCGCCCTCATTTAATTTCACGACTTTATAGACAAACTGTACACATGATATTGACGAGGCATGACAAGTTCAATTGGGCCGTGTCGCGAGCCTCATAAGGGCTGGCGACACGGTCAAACTGCACTTGTCATGCACGTTAAAAATCACGTGTACATACACGTCGATTCACACATACATGCAAGGAAATGACGCACACTGAACGCAACTTCCATTCATATTTCACGTGCATGACAAGTGCAGTTTGACCGTGTCGCTAGCCCTTTAGTCTCTTCGTTTCTTCTTCTTAAGGGCACTGATGCAACTTCCATTCATAAATATCAGACTTGACTCAATACTATTGACCGTGTCGCTAACCCATAATAGTCAAGTATTTTGAAGTCAAAATTTTAAGAATGTTTATTTTATTGTTATAAAGTTTGTTAAAGGGCTCCCGACACGATCATGCCTTGCAATTGACATGCACGTTAAATTTGAATAGAAGTTGCTTCAGAGTGCGTGATTTCGTTTGCATGTGTGTGTGCATCGACATGTATGTACACATGACATTTAACGTGCATGACAATTGCAGTTTGACCGTGTCGGGACCCCTTTAGACCAAGTTCAATAATTATGTTTCACTGAAATTTTTTTACAATAAATGTAGATCACTTAGTAATCAGAAGCCAGCCTTCTGGTCACTATTTTTATTAATTTGGGACCGAGATTAAGTATTGACATTCAACGTGGCAAGCAATGCTGCCAGTCTTCCGGGTCGCTGCCACATGAGGACTGCGATGCGGAGAAACTTTTTATACATAAAATTTTTAATTTATAGATTTCCTATTATTTTTATTGTAGTCTTAGTTTACTTTATTATTTAAGTCGATAATTAATTTAATATTAATTCATTGTTCAATAGTTAATATTATCCATGTTCTTTAAACCTGCAACAGATGCACTGATTTGATACAAGCGGACCACGAATTTGACCGGACCAATTCCGTGGTCCGTGAACATATTCAACCGTCTGTAGAGTAGTCCGGTGGACATTAATATTATAAATTGAGTCCGTTGTGGTCCGCTGATTTTCACGTCGGATTTGGTCCGCTCCACGCCAAATCAGGACGAGTAGACGGTCAGACCGGACCAACTATGATTAGTCGTGTTCGGGCCGCCAATAAGAACGGTCGCTTATTTTAATTTTACTACTAGAAACAAATCTCGTAGTAATATTTTCTTGTAATTTTTTTTACTAAATTTAATAAATCTTTATTCATTCTAAAATATATTATTATATATGTTCAACTAAAATCCTTAGGAAACTTTATGTGACTTGATTCGTTGCGTTCTTCTGAATACAGTTTTCATTCTCTTATTTTTTACTAGCGTTGCTACTAAAATAATAATTTTAATGTTCAATGACATGATGTAAGCCATGTGCACTTGATGGCGTTGGTCCGACTTGTACGATCCAGTCGTGTTTAGCGCCATCTGATATGGTACGGCGAAAATGGTCCACCGAACCCAATCATACCGTTTAGTATTCTCGTTTGATTTTTAGCCAGTTATAACTTCAGCCTTGTACTTTGGGCGTAAAACGGGCAGTCTCAATCAAAAATACAAGTGTTCCAGTCACTGAGAAAATACATGAAAGAAGGACTCAAAATAAAGATCCCGAGGTGATAACGTCAGAAGTGCTAATAGTCTGAATAGTATTGCCATAGAGAGTGGCCATGTTTTGGCAGCTGAACAGGATGAATATGTCAGAATGTGAGCAAACCAATAAAGTTATGGTCCAAGATCCCAGAGCCCCCAGACGTCACTCATTTTCTGATGGACAAAATATGTACGAGTGATTAGTGGTGGGGTGTACTATGATCATATGACTAGTTGCTACCTTGGCCAGACGGCCAATTTTCTGGTAGCAATTAATCAAGGTACATAAAAACACTGCTCATGTCACTTAAATTCTGATAGCTGATTTTAACATTATATTTTACACAATATCGTTAAAAATCAGTATTCATTACTCCCAGACATATGCGGTCGGCGGTTTCACCTTACAGACGCTTCAAAGCTCTGAAAAAAATTTATTAAGGTCACTTATTTTCTGATGCTTGATTTTTATATATGTTATTCAGACAACTGTATTAAAACGTTTTGCAAACGGACAGACCGATCCAAGGGGCCAAACATTCCCCAGACCCAATTTTAATGTCGCTGAGAGTATGGGCGCGGGCATTATCCGTGCGTATTATGCGTATAATATGTAGCATGTCTAATCGAAGTCGGAATTAATATTGAAATGTAAATAAAAATGCATAAGTAGGTACCTATTAGTAATTAACGTCTGTCATTTTAAAATTTACATTTTTGTATTTGTTTTATTTAATTAAGACTTAAGTTTTAAAGGTAATAATTTGAAAATCACGTAAATAATCAAAGATTAACTTTGAGAAAAGTGCTCGTCTGACCGCAATAAATATAGAATTGTGCCTTACAAACTGTTTCATGAATTTTTTTTTAATCGAATTTATTTTTATTTTTTAAAGTAAATATCAAGAGGTTCACAAAGTATTAATAATTTAATTAAATAACAGCAAACTTTTCAAATAATTATTTATTGGTAACAAACCTTAAAAAACTACAAAAAATAGGACCAATATTTTTTCTAATCTTCATTGTCATCGTCGTTGAAGTCAGGTAATTCATCATCGAGTCAATCTTGATATCGAATATTTAAATCGTCATCTTGTTCATCAGTGTTTTCCTCGGGCTAAGGTTCGTTACCAATAAATAATTATTTGAAAAGGTTGCTGTTATTTAATTAAATTATTAATACTTTGATATTTACTTTAAAAAATTAAAATTAATTCGATTAAAAAAAAATCATAAAACAGTTTGTAAGGCACAATTCTATAAATTACTAGCTGACCCGCGCAACTTCGTTTGCGTCAAATGAGAGTGACAAAGAGAGTGGTATAGTATTAATATTTTAAGTAGGTAATATAATCCCGTCGCTTTTACACTCGTCGCGTGTCTTAGGTATATTTAATAGAGGGTTGTAGGTTTTAATAAAGTGTGTAAAAAGTGATATAATTTTTCCCGTCGCGTCGCTTATATTCATTTAGAGTTGACCCGCAAAACTTTGTTGAAGTGATATAATGTTTCCCGTCACATTTATTTTTGTCCGTTTTTTGGTACGGAACTCATCGTGTGCGAGTCCGACTTGCACTTGGCCGGTATTATCTTTCAGTTGATTGGCTACTGCTGCAGAAAACGTTTACTTCCGACGCGTAGTCGAGTTGCGTCGCTCATATTTTAAAAATTATTGTGAAGGTTATTGTAAGTGAACCTTAAAAGATGGGCATTTGCTGTTCAGGACTTTTTTTTGTAAATTTTTAAGAGGAAACATTTTGTAGTACACAATTTTTACGTAACTTTAACCATTTACGCAACGTACGCAATGAAACCTCACAAAAGAAATACATTTTTCCCGTTCTTAAAACATTATTCATGGCTGCTCCGCTCCTATTTGTCTTAGCGTGATGTTATATAGCCATTAGCCATCCTCAATAAATGGACTAAAAAACTGTGAAATTATTTTTGTAATGCAACCAGTAGTTTCTCAGAACCTAGCACAAACAAACTCTTCAGTTTGATAATATTGTGAGCTCACCTTAAAAGAAAGACAAATAATTTTATTGTAAGCAAACCTTAATAGATAGACATATGCTGTTGCGGACTTTTTTATAGAACTTTTTAAGAGAAACAATTTTGTAATATACAATTTTTACGTAACTTTAACCATTTAGGCAGCGTACGCCTCGGAAGCTCTCAGACGGTAAAAATATTCCCCGTTTTCTAAACATTCGTCTTAACGTGATGTTATATAGCCTATAGCCATCCTCAATAAATGAACTATTAAACTGTAAAAGAATTTTTGAAATCCCACCAGTAGTTTCTGAGATTCTAGCGTTCAAACAAACAAACAAACAAACAAATAAACAAACAAACAAACAAACAAACAAACTCTTCAGCTTTATAATATTAAGTATGGATATAGTATATATAGTATATATTGTATATAGTATATAGTATGGATTGCGGTCAGACGAGCACTTTTCTCAAAGTTAATCTTTGATTATTTACGTGATTTTCAAATTATTACCTTTAAAACTTAAGTCTTTATTAAATAAAACAAATACAAAAATGTAAATTTTAAAATGACAGGTGTTAATTACTAATAGGTACTTATGCATTTTTATTTACATTTCAATATTAATTCCGACTTCGATTAGACATGCTACATATACGCATAATACGCACGGATAATGCCCGCGCCCATACTCTCAGCGACATTAAAATTGGGTCTGGGGAATGTTTGGCCCCTTGGATCGGTCTGTCCGTTTGCAAAACGTTTTAAAACAGTTGTCTGAATAACATATATAAAAATCAAGCATCAGAAAATAAGTGACCTCAATAAATTTTTTTCAGAGCTTTGAAGCGTCTGTAAGGTGAAACCGCCGACCGCATATGTCTGGGAGTAATGAATACTGATTTTTAACGATATTGTGTAAAATATAATGTTAAAATCAGCTATCAGAATTTAAGTAACATGAGCAGTGTTTTTATGTACCTTGATTAATTGCTACCAGAAAATTGGCCGTCTGGCCAAGGTAGCAACTAGTCATATGATCATAGTACACCCCACCACTAATCACTCGTACATATTTTGTCCATCAGAAAATGAGTGACGTCTGGGGGCTCTGGGATCTTCCTCTATTATTTATAAATGTGAAGCTTGTTATAAAAATGTGTGCCTCTAATGCAGCATGGCTATAGGCAAAGACCGTTAATTGTGATACCTTGCAATTTTGAAGAAAATGTGATTGAATGGCATAATTAGTGTGCAAGTCAGTATTTTTGGTTTAACTTTGAAATACTTTGTTCAGAAAAAAGGAATACACAGATATCCATTTCAATAGATGCCTTTATTTTATAATTCAGATTAGCCTAACAGTAAACGAAGCTGCGCAGGCCAGCTTATTATATATAAAAGGGATGGGATTCGGTCCTGGCTTAAGCTTATTTTGGGTCTGCTACTCTTTTATGCAGTCCCTTGACGAAGATGCAATTGATCATACGGCATGAGATTTACGTCAATCAATACTATTTACCATCATGTCAGCGACTACAACTGTCGGAAAAAGAAAGAGAAAGGATAAGGGGGGAAGATGGTTGGGGGAATATTCTTTATTGGGTCCATACTAATTCCGATAAATTCGTAAAGCTGTTTACGTCCAGAGCTGTTCTTGCTTGAATTACCTGCAACAATAAGCAAACTGTTACTCTCAAGTTATTGAGATTAGCTAGTATTCCTAAACATTTATGCACATATATGTTGGATCCAACAACACGTATCGCGGCTATAAGCTGCTGTGAATCTCATGTTCACCGCCATAGACATATAACACGTTATAATTCCACGTTCACAGCAAAGACTGCATTCACTTTCTCCTGCGGACAACACGATGATGACACACAGATACAGGGAGGCGATGAACCGCATATTCATATAACAAATGCACACACCCCTCATGTTCATATAACAAATGCACTCACCTCGACCTGTGGCAGCACATAGACACAGGCCCGATGAATCGCAAGCCAATATCCCTTTCTGTGGAAATCATGACGACACACAGGCACTGGGTGAATCGCAGATATGATCACATAATAGTTTACTAAGCTATAACGGACAAGTAATAACATGTAAAAGGAATACCAGCCTAAGTCCTCGTAGACGTGCTATCAGACTTCGCACACGCGGTACCAACGAACAATTCGTGTAGCTAATACGGATAAACTTGACAGTACACGTAAGCCTTGTGTCTTGATAATATTATTAGACCAGCTTATTACGTTGTTCGGCTTTAACTAAATGACGTGCAATGAAAATAATCTATTTGACATTAGAAACGGAATCATATTCAAATTTAGTTATAAAACAAATTAACAGACGATTATTATCATGGAGTCTGTACCTCAAGTAGGAATCTCCTTGGAGTATAACTTCAGAACTTAGCAGATAGTCAGATCGTCGCGACAACAACAAAACGGTCATGCATACATGACAACATGTAATACATGTCAAGCTGCATGGTGGTCTAGAAACTAGGGACCACATTATGTCTATGAAAACCAATGACGGATATTAGTTGAAACACTGTCAAAAAGTATCATGTCGATTCAATACGGAACTCGCATATTGCTGACCTTTTCATCATCATTAGTAACACAATACAAATTAATCTACGAGAATTGCTTTAAAACCTTATTGTCGGAAAAAGAAAGAGAAAAGAAAAAATGATTGATTTGTGGGTTCTTTTATTGGGTTCATATTAATTCCGATAAATTCATAAAACGCTGTGCTGTTTACGTCAGAGATGTTCTTGCTTGCTTTATCTGTAACAAATAAAATAAACGTTATTCTCAAAGAGAATAGCTAGCATTCCTATACATATCAAAAGTACAACAATGTTGGATCCAACACCTAGATGCTGTAAATCTCATGTTCACAGCCATAGACATATAACACGTTATAACACACAGGTAGGCCGCCGGGTGATACGATAACTACACTGACTCCCAACTCTAGGATCATCAAATATCAGTGGCCCACACAGAGCATCGCTCGCAGCTCTAGTAACATCAAATATCATTGACTTGTTACATCAAATATCATTGACTCCAGTTCTAGGACCATCAAATGTAGGTATCCAGGGTCGGCTCACTTACTCATGCGTGACACTCATAACAACACAATAGTTTTATCTATTACACGGGAGAGTAATAACATGTAAAAGGAATACCAGCCTTCGTAGATGTGCTATCAGACTTCGCACACGCGGTACAGGATAAACTTGACCGTACACATAAACCTTGCGTCTTGATGTTAATAGACCAACTAAATGACGTGCAAAGAAAATTATCCATTTGACATTAGAAACGGAATCATATTCAAATTTAGATGAAAAACAAATAGACCAACGCGATAATTACCATGGAGTATGTACCTCCAGTAGCAATCTCCATGGAGTATAACTTCAGAACTTCGCAAGATTATCAGATCTTCGCGACACTTATTAACGATAAAGTGGGTCGGCGGGAAACTTTCAGACAAGCATTACATTGTGTTTTAATAATTTTTCAAAACTAGTGTAATTTCGAGTGTTTATGTGTAATTTATGGTGGATTATTAAACATAAAGGTTCGACAACGTGCAAAAGTGTTGGAAAGTGATAAAGCGCAGTGAAACGCGAGTTTTTAGGTTTGTCGACGAATTCCACAGCAAGCCCTAGTAAGGTACCACCGCCTTACTAGAGTAGAACTTAGTCCAAACTTGGACATACATGAATACGCTGCTCATAAGAAGAATCATAATATGAAAATGATTTATATTTTCATTTTCACAATGAAATTTACTTGACTTTGGCATACTCTCAAACCGAGAAAGTCCAAGAACAAGAAGAAAAAAAAAAAAAAAAAACGATAAAGTGATAGCTGGATTCAGCCCTGGATTAAGCTGCACTGAGCATATTTTGGCTTTTACCGCTATGTTTTGCCTCACTGTAACCATTCTATTGGAAACTATTATATCTTTGATGATTTACATGAGAGTTATGATGAAATTTTGTTGTATGCGAACGGGAAACATGATCTTTGTTATTTCGAAACACCTTTCTCTCATTATATAGAAGTTGCGCGCGTCATCTCTAGAGTAGGAATAAATAAAAAAAATCAGATTGTTGTGATGTCTCTGCTGTTGCATTTTCTTGTTTGAATTGAAGTAGCATGTCCTATTTTTTGTTTCAGTCATTCTACAGGAGTTTGTATTTGAGTAGAACGAAACAAATAGAAAACATAAACTTGACAGCTCTTCTATAAATTTATCCAGTGTTCTTACGAATTTTTAGTAGTGGTGTAGGTATCGAAATTAAATTCGCGTGGTAAGATATCGCCCGTCGAAGTTCAAGGCCGATAAAAATAAAATTATGTGTTTTCAGTAGCATTTGGATAGCAGTTTATCATTATTTACATTTTTTACCTTTCTAAAATAATATGTATCACGTGACCGTATATTGAATTTTAATTGGTCGCTCGGTGAGCGTGCCCTGCGCGACGCGAGAGGCGCAATAATAGTTTTCCAAAATGCCGTCGGAATCTAAACCTTTGTTAGCAGCTCAAACAGAAAAACCAAATCATTACAAGTAATTTCAGTTATAAACATTTGTTTTACATGTGAAGTGATAGTGTTGTATGTGATGTTTAAGATAGCTATAGTTTCATTAAGCATTGAATTATGTTCCAGATATTTAAAGGAGTTTCGGGTAGAGCAGTGTCCCTCTTTCTTACAACACAA
Organism: Miltochrista miniata; assembly: GCA_933228765.1. Classification (NCBI taxonomy): domain Eukaryota; kingdom Metazoa; phylum Arthropoda; class Insecta; order Lepidoptera; family Erebidae; genus Miltochrista; species Miltochrista miniata. The sequence continues at coordinate 39,970,180 of OW121748.1, forward strand.
ATGTACACAACATAGACCTTTTACATGTTTTCACTGGCATTTTAATAACCAAAGAAGACGGAGGCCGGTCAGAAAAAGAGATGGTACCTTCAACTATAGCGCGGATAATTATTGTACAAAATATAATGAGACTACGGGCATTTGTGAGGATGGAGACGAGTAAGTTCACTACACGTTGTTTTCCAAGACAATACCGTTCACCTTCCTTTCTCTTGTACAAACTCTTGCTAATTTGTGTACTTACCAAGATTTTATTGGCAGTAGCAACCAATCAATGTCTAATCAAGATGTTTTCAAAAGTAGGTAATTTGTTTACGAGTATTTGAAGGATAATTCGACCAAGTTTTGTATGTTTGACTTTTTCAAATAGTATCTTTTGTCAATAACATACTTAATTATATGTGTTTTCAAAAACACACAGCATTGTTAAAAGACGTAAGTACACTCATAATACCGATCCGCGAGTCGATACTTTAATAAATCAAGGAGATTTAGGAGATCTTCATACAGATTTTGACGAGAAACGAGTGTTACCTCCAGCTCAAAAGGGAAGGTTGGAGAAATTACGGCAGATCCAACACTTCGACACACAGGGCTGGAAGGGGATGCGATATAGATCTACTTTACAGGCATTTTCTGCAACCCCAGGCTTCGTAGCTTTGAAAGTGAATGAAGAATTCACTCACTTCAATAAAACTAAAGATTTTTTAGCATCGGCAGAGAATGTGCTTGCTGGTCTAACAAATGCGGAGCTGGAGCAACAGGAGCTATTAAGACTGGGGTTGCAGGATCTGGTGAATTGGGCGTCTGCAAATCCAAATGAGTTAAACTCAAATACACTCTTCAACAAAATTACAACCCTACTTGGATCCGGCTCTCAGCTGCATAAGTGCTCTGAGAAGATTATGCAGATTATCTGTGGGCGGAGAGCCGAATCTATTGAAATCAGGCGAGAGAGAATCATAAAGCAGATCTCAAACCCAAACTTAAAAGCCACCTTAAGAGGCATACCACCAAGTACTGAATATCTATTCAGCCGTGAAACGTTGCAACCAATAATTAGTTCTTTGGGGGGGGGCCCAAACATGGCTAAATAAGCCCGACTACATTAGAGAGTCAAGGGCAGGCAGATCCTCATCTAGTTACAAAGCTGAAAAAGCTGAAAGGCGTCCAAATAATTCAGACAAAAATGTGAGATTTCCGGGCAAAGCTAAACAAGACAAAAACTTTCAGGGCCCCCACAATAAGCACACCTTTCGCAAAAATAGAAAGAATAATTCAGAGAAGAGTTTTAAACAAGAATGACTATTCACAGAGTCGTCAGACATTTCAGGGGGGTTGCCTAAAACATCACATACAATGGTGGAGGGAACTTGGTGCAAACCAATATATTTTAAACATAGTCGCCAAGGGCCTCTTGCCCTTCAGGGAAAAACCCCCCTTTCAACACCTGGCACCAGATTTATTAAAAAAATTCAACACAAAGACCAGGCTTAACTTTAGATTAGTTGCCATCGAGTTTGAGGTTCATATTTTTTATACACAAAGCTAATATTATTAGAAGCCTACACGCGAAGTTTTAACTTGCGGAGATTAATGGTTAACGAGAAAAAAAATAATGAAAATCGTAAAAAAACACCAATAATTTGTCACTTTTCACCACAGAACACAAACACTTCCAATGTTTTTGACATTCGGCTCGTCCAATACGTTTTGTTTTACGTAACATTAACGCACAACAATGTTTTACTTCATTTAAAAATTTAATTAATAATTATATTTAGTTATTAAGTTAAATTTTATGCATATTTTATTATATTACGTATATTTATATAAATGAACGCTATTAAATATTATAATAATTTAATGACGGTTGCCGATATGTGAAACTAAACGTAAAACGTCGTACGCATTCTATGGGTTGGTCAAGGTCAACACTTTCAAATGACACCCTATTTGTGAATTTGTGTCTTGTATAGGAGACGCGTAGTTTTTTTTTTCAACCCCAGGTCGGCATTTGAATTACGCATCCCTAATTCAACCATAATTAGTACTTAATGGTTAACACCCCGACTCGGATAGGTTAGGTTAGAAGGCTAAGGCGGGAGCGAAGCGGAGCGGAGCTCCCGCCTTAGCCTTCGTGGTTATTTTTTTTTTGGCTTGTCGACGAGTTCTTATTTGGAGAACGATTACTTATGTTGTCGATTTTATTGAACATAACCTCAAAAAATAAAAATCTAAATTCAAGGTAACTATTGATTTCCTAACTTTGGGGAGGGGTCAGGGGGATTCCCCCCTCCCCCTCCATTTTCCATCTTCCAATTTCGACCTTGAAATCGATTTCAAAACAAGAAAATGCGAAAGTTAGGTTAGAATTTTAAAAAAATCATAACTCAAAAAGGGGGGGCGTCCGCAACTTTTCCGTCAGGGGGGGGGTTCCCCACCCCCCCCCCTCCCCCCTCCCCCCCACTCCCACCCCTTAAATCGTTGGATAGTAATCCGAAGTCCTCTCCAGATATGACCTTAGTGATAGAGGAGTTAAAGGAGAAGGGGATTTTAGAGGTGCCCCCAGTTTTGAACTCGGGCTTCCTTTCCAAAATGTTCCTGGTAAAGAAACCGGATGGGGGTGTGCGTCCTATATTCGACCTCAGGGGACTCAACAGGTTTATTTCAGTGAAACACTTCCAGTTAATATCCCAGGCAGATGTTGCAGAGTTCTTACAGCCAAACGATTGGATGGTAAAAATAGACCTCCAACAAGCCTATTTTCATTTACCCATAGCACAACACCATCGTCGTTTCCTAAGGGTCTGTTACAACAACCAGGTTCTTCAGTTAACAGCACTTCCTTTTGGCCTGTCTTCAGCCCCCCAAACATTTGCCACTCTGTCCAACTGGATAGCAGAAAACCTGCGTTTACAGGGAATAAGACTATTAGTGTACCTGGACGATTATATATTAGTCAATCAGGACAAGACCAAGCTACAAGAACAGGTCGCGGAGACCTTAAAGTTTCTAGAAGGTCTTGGCTGGCACATAAATTACCAGAAGTCAGTGATAACACCCTCACAAGAACTAGAATATCTCGGTCTTTTATGGAACACCAAGAGCAAAACCATGACCTTACCACCAAAAAAAGTGGCAAGAGCAAAACTCGTCCTATCAAACCTTCTACAGAAGGGTCGTTGCACTCTTCGGGAGAGTCAGCGCTTATTAGGACTACTGAATTTTGCAAACTTAACCACTCCAAGAGGACGCTTGCACTGTCGTCTAACACAAAGATTCCTAAAAGGTTTCAGACACCTCCGGAGTTCACAAAAGAGGGACTTACCTCATTGTGTGCAGCGCGAGCTACGCTGGTGGCAAAATGCCATAGATCACAGTTCAGTGGATCTACACAAGACAAAGGTTACTCACTTTCTGACCACAGACGCCGCAGATGCAGGTTGGGGTGCTCACCTAAACCAGAAATACCTGAAAGGCAGGTGGGCACCACATCAACGGACCTGGCACTCAAATATGAAGGAACTATTTGCAGTTTACGGTGGTGCGTCTTTTAACAATGCGTAATTTTAACAATGCGTACGTCTTTTAACAATGCTGTGTGTTTTTTCCACACACATAATAACTGTTTTGTTTTTATGCAAAACAGTCTTATTTTGGAGGCGTATAGACTTTGATTGACTTGATCAAATTGGTTTTGGATGAGTAGAAAAAATTACTAGGAATTTTCTAGGCAAGGGTATGAAATCCCTCCCTCTTATTCTAAGGCATGAAAAGTTTTAATATCTAGTAGTATTACAATAACTTTTAAATATTACTTTGCATTTATAACCTATAATATTATGAAGAGGATATTACATTTGCTTCTAATAATGAAATTGGAATAAAATTGACAATTAAGAAAATAATCGATTCTTTATAAACAAACTAGCTGATGCCTCAGCTTCGCCCACATCAAATTTGTTCCCGCGGGATGTAAAGTAGCCTATGTGTTATTCCAGACTATAATGTATCTCTGTACCAAATTTTAGCCAGATCCGTTCTGCGGTTTGAGCGTGAAAGAGTAACAAACATCCACACTCACAAACATTCGCATTTATAATATTAGTAAGAAGTAAGAAGTAAGATTCATTCAGAGCATAAAACACAAAAATTTTTTAATGAGACTGAACAATGTCTCATATTGGAACCTCAAACTAGTAAATAATTTCTCCACCTTGACATTGGCAGAATTGTTGGTAAACGACCGGGCCATAATTATATGATAAGGATGAAAAACACATTCATGTTCTTAATGATTCACATTACTGAGTGACTCACCCACCTATCAATGTCTCTAGAAACCATTACATCTAGGCACTTGATATTTTAGAGAAAGCTAAGCACCCACTAAGATAACAAAACCCTGAGTTGGAGACCATTCATTGCATGCCTTGAGGCGGAATATGGCCTGTATTTATACTGTATGAGGATGTCATGCGGTTTCACCCGCGTAGTTCCCGTTCCCGTGGGAATACGGGAATAAAATATAGCCTATGTTCACCGCAAAGAGTGTAGCTTCCCAACAGTGAAAGAATTTTTAAATCGGTCCCGTAGTTCCGGAGCCTATTCGTTACAAACAAACAAACAAAAAAACAAATCTTTCCTCTTTATAATATTAGTATAGATATTGTAAGACCTTTTATTGTGCCCATGTACGCAAAGTAAATAAATGAAATGAAATGAGAAATGGAATACCTAAATTTCAATTAGGCGGAGCCAATGGCAGCTGCAGTTCATTTTAAAATTATCTAGATATCTGTAAATATACTACAACTATATTGATATACTAGCGGACGCCACACGATTTCACCCGCGTAGTTCCTGTTCCCGTGGGAAAACGGGAATAAAATATAGCCTATGTTCACCGCAAAGACTGTAGCTTCCCAACAGTGAAAGAATTTTTCAAATCGGTCAATAGTTCTGGAGCCTATTCGTTACAAACAAACAAACAAAAAAAAGATAAAAACAAATCTTTCCTCTTTATAATATACATAACTGTACAGCAGCCAATGCAACCATATATGCCTGTATTTTTCATCCTCTTTCTTTGGTACCATAAGTCCTTCATAGTTTGACTTATTTACAATTATATATGGGAATCACTCTGAGCCATGCTGAGGTTTATTACCTACTAGCTGACCTGGCGAACTTTGTTCTGCCATATCAAGCTTACCCGATAAAAGATAAACAATACAATTTTTTTTTTATACAAACCGTGTTCTGGCTATAACTAAAATAAAGAAAAAAGAATTAACAAAATTGGTCCAGCCATATTTCGCAGATTCATTTTTATAAAAATAAAGTGGAAAGACCAGAGAAATGAGAATAACTCATGAAGAAAAAAAAACAGATTCTATTGGTCAACCAACAACTACTCGCATACCTTATTCAAATATCAATAATCCTGGCCAATAGACCCCTAATTCAGATTCGATAGTGATGTGCCTTTTCAAACTAAATTTTATGTAAAACTAGATGATGCTCGCGGCTTCGCCCGCGTGAAATTCGGTACCCGTTCCCGCTTCCCATGGTAACATATTACTGGGATGAAATGTAGCCTATGTGTTATTCTAGACTATAATCTTCCCTGGTTCCAAATTTCAGCCCGATCCGTTCGGCCGTTAGAGCGTGGCGTGATTGAGTAAACAAACATCCAAACATCTAAACATCCAACCATCTTCACAAACTTTCACATTTATAATATTACTAGCTGATGCTCGCGGCTTAGCCCGCGTGAAATTTGGTTCCCGTTCCGTTTCCCGTGGGAAGATATTCCCGGAATGAAAAGTAGCCTATGTGTTATTCCAGACTAAGCTATCTATGTACCAAATTTCAGCTCAATCCGTTCAGCCGTCAGAGCCTGATTGAGTAACAAACATCCAAACATCTTCACAAACTTTCACATTTATAATATTAGTAGGATTAAAACTTAAAATTTAGTTTTTGTTTTCCAAAAAACAAAAAGTTTGAAGCGCTCGTGGCCCTGCGGACTCAGTGTTCTGTAAACGATCACTGCAGTAAGCAACTTTCACTATGGCCGGTCCATGGATGGGTGACCATCCATGTGATCACTTTGTGACATTTATTTGAGCGTTTCCGTGCTTCGGAAGGCACGTTAAGCCGTTGGTCCCGGTTGCCAGTAAAATGGTAGTCGTTAAGCCAAGTTGGAAGGCTTTATTTCAACAGCAGGCAGTCACAACCTGCGCCTGTTCATTTAAACACGGCAATACGGCTCACAACGTATTACGTGGGACAAATTATAAAAAGGTGAAATGTGGGTATATAATATGCCTCTGCCTACCCCTTCGGGGATAAAGGCGTGATGATGAACCTGAAAAAACAAAACTTAATTTTACTAAAATTAAGTGTTGTTTTTGTAGAATTTGTTTAAAAATTGTGGTACCATATTTAATTTCATTTTGTTGTTACAGATGTCCATACTTACATCGGACCGCAGGCGACACAGAACGAAGATATCATCTCCGTTATTATAAGACTTGTATGTGCGTCCATGAAACGGACGCTAGGGGACTGTGTACGAAAAATGGGGCTCATTGTGCCTTCGCACATGGAGCACCCGATCTTAGACCTCCTGTACTTGACATGAGAGAACTTCAAGCTTTAGAAAATCCTGATATGGCAGACGGTGATTCCGCTGCTCCTAATGCTTTAGACAGGGAAAGAAATTTGCAGAATGAAGACCCTAAGTGGCAAGGTTGTTATTTATTGAATTTATTCCAATCTTTCCCCTATTTAAGGATAGCTTTGTTTAGAAGTCTTTTTTTATCTGGAAAATGTTTTGCTTAATTACATGTAGCCGAAATGAGCCAAATTACAACTGTCCTACCTAACTGCCTATCGAAACCAACCCTAATACTGATGAAATTGTATGAGAATGGCTCTTTATTTTATTTATAATAGGTATATAATATTTTTTCTGTTTTCAGATACGAATTTTGTATTATCATCTTATAAAACTGAGCCCTGTAAAAGACCACCTAGGTTATGTAGACAAGGATATGCATGTCCGCAATACCACAATAGTAAAGTAAGTATCTATCAAAGTACAATTCATATAATTATTCACTGTATCCATTCAATTGCATTTAATCACTAGCAAAATGTCAAGAAAGTAACGAGATCCAAAATAGGGCATTCAGCGACTATAAGGCTCAGTCTACACTGGTAAGACGTATGGGAAACAAGAATGATTTCGCAACAAAACTGCTGCATATAGGGTCTCAAAACTCGTAAATGCGTACTTACAAAAAATATTTCACTGATGTAGTAGTATGCCGAGGGTTTGTTTCAACTAATTGAAGGCGCGAGTTTCCAACCAACCAGAACATTTACGTTGCTCCCGAACTAGGTACCTTTCTGTCTCTCAATAGTGAGTTCCAATTTCGTATGAAGGGCTATTCGTATGCGGTCGCCACCAAGAACGTCTCGCGTCGATCAACTAGCTTTCTTGAGCTTGACTCACTTGCTGGTCGAGAGCTAGAGGGAAGGATTTAGTTGGTGTTGTTGATCAGTCTCCTAAAGACTTTTTAAGTATAAGAAAAGAATAACTACATGGTGCCGTTACATTCTTAGCCCCCATACAGTATGCGCCCTCTTCAATACTTTCATGGCTTTATGGGAATCGTAGCATCTCATACCTGTTGTTCAAAGCCCGAGATCAAATGCCTTTGCGTTATCAACCAGGTTACTCACATAAAAACTGGATATGATAACTAGTACTGTAATTCGAATCAGAGTGATCTTACTGAACTGAATGTATAATACAATAGTGATCTTAATTGCTATATAGCCAACAAACTAAACACAGACTCCAACGTTTGTGTCATCATAGCGCGATGCAGAACAGCAAACTTCTTACCTTTATAAAGTGTTGCACAATCTACATAGTGCGATTCAACAAATAGGCACAACGCCATCTAGTGGAAATTGATGCAAACATATTGCGCACTTTCGAACTATTTACGGCGTGAACACCTTTCAAATAGCTAGTGTGACCTCGGCTAATTATTTCGTATATCGCTTAAAAATACATTCACACATTATTTTCAGGATAAACGTAGGTCTCCAAGAAAATACAAGTATCGCAGCACGCCGTGCCCCAACGTGAAGCACGGCGAGGAGTGGGGCGAGCCCAGCAACTGCGAGTCGGGCGACGCGTGCGGCTACTGCCACACGCGCACCGAGCAGCAGTTCCACCCCGAGATCTACAAGTCCACCAAGTGCAACGACGTGCAGCAGGCCGGCTACTGCCCGCGCGGCCTCTTCTGTGCCTTCGCGCACGTCGAGCGTGAGTGTTGTACACTATGCGCATGTGTGGTACTGTGTAGCGAGCGTAGAGTGTAAAGGCTACTTTCCACTTTGATTAGTGCGAGTGCAGGTGATTAATTGTGTAGTAGTAATCTCAATGATTAGTACAAGTGTCTGTTGAGAGTAGTGTCCAATTGTGTTTAGTTTCTGCGCTTAGTTAAAGGTTAGTTGTTGGACGACTAACAGCAGGTAAGGACGACCAAATTCAAGAAACCATGGTTTATGAGGGTAAAAGCCATGTGATAAAACACAATTTATGAGCAAGGGTGTTGAAAACAGTAAAATATTATCAAATAATAACAAGAGAACATCGAACTAAACAGTAGCTACTAAACAACGAGCATGTCCAATCGTGTCTAGTTGCAGCCGTTGCAGGCACGCTGCGAGTGAAGGGGGTGGAGGGGCGCGCGGGACGTGGCTACTCGCAAAAAAATAGAACGCTCTTCTATTCATTTTACTTCGCTGATTAGTAATCACCTGCACTAATCACTAGTGGGCCACACGGGATTAGTACTAATCATTAAGCACCTGCATTAATCACCTGCACCTGCACTAATCAAAGTGGAAAGTAGGCTTAATGTGTGTATGCTCCACCCCACAGCGGAGGAGCTGGGCGCGCGCGAGGGCGGAGGGCTGGAGGCGGGCACGAGCCTGGGCGAGCTGCTGTCGTCCGCGCTGCCGCCGCGCGCCGCCTCGCCCAACGGCGCCGACCCCGAGGAGTGCGCGTCCACGTCCAGCGGCGGCTCGGGCGGCGCCGGCTCCGTGCCGCGCCGCGCCGCCCTGCGCGCGCTGGAGCTCGACGAGAGCGCCGCGCACGCCGTGTGCGCCACCGTGCTGCAGGAGGTGGCCGGCAACCGCGTCGACGACTTCCAGCTGGACGGGCCGCTCAGCCTGGGGCTCGACGACGCCGACTCGCTGCTCCCCGCCTCCGCGCCCGTCAACATCCCGCAGGCGCGCGCCGCGCTGCGCGGCTTCAGCCCGCCCGGCGCCGGCTCGCCGCTGCCGCCCTTCCTGCGCTACGACGAGCGCCTGTTCAACTCGCACCCCATGAAGGCGGGCAGCTTCGGCGGCGGCGGCGGCGGCGGGGGCGGCGGGTTCGAGTTCGAGGTGTCGCGGCTGCGCGAGGAGCTGGCGTCCAACCGCGCGTGCGTGGCGCGCTGGGACGAGCGCATCGCGCAGGCGCGCTCGGCGTGCGAGGCGTGGAAGCGCGAGGCGGAGGAGGCGCTGCGCGCGGCGGCCGCGGCGGAGCGGCAGCGCGACGAGGCGCTGGGCGTGGCGGCCGCGCTGCGCCGCGAGCTGGAGGCGGCGCGCGCCCGGCCTGCGCTGCGCTCGCTGGGGCTGGCGGCGCTGAAGGCGCTGCAGGCGGCGGCGCGCCGCGACCTGGAGGACATCGAGAAGGTGCTGTACCTGGAGACGGCCACCAAGTGCATGGTGTGCGAGGAGCGGCCGCGCGCCGTCACGCTGGCGCCCTGCAACCACTACGTGCTGTGCGACGCGTGCGCGTGCGGCGCCACCGAGTGCCCCTACTGCCAGACGCCCGTGCAGCACCACCGCTAGCCATCCACGTCCACGCAGACCCGGGGTGTCCTTTGCTAGGAGTTCGGTTCGGTCTCCCCGCAAATCTTTCGCTGTGCTAGAGCACCGCCTGTGGCGCGATTCCACCGTCGTCCCCCGCGAGTGCCGCTGTCGATGTTGACGTTCCCGCTCGCCCGGCTCCCGGGAGTCCCGGCCGGCGGGAGCCCAAGTATGTATCTCTGAGATTTTGTCTTTGCGGATCGACCTGTGGTTATGCTTTCACCGATAATCGTAGGTTTTAAGAAATTTTGTATCGATTTGGATATTCTCACTGACTCAATTTAAATATAGGAAAATCGATGTTGATGGAAGCACGGCCACGAATATTAGCGATTAAAAAATATTAACGAATGAATATTGACGGTAGTGTTTAGTTTTGTACAAATATCTACAAATCGTTCTACATATTCTAAGTATACTAAGTACCGACCGCATGTTATCGCTTCAGCCGTATTACCTATTCCTTTTCGTTTCTTGACTTTAACGAATGTGTCGTCTATGGACCAAATTTTTCTATAAAACCTTTTGGGTCCCCGTGACCTCCGCTTATTCGTCGATGGGGGCAAAACCATCGGTCAAGTTGGTTTAAAATTTTACTGCCGCCAAATTTTCACAAGTATGTGTACTTGAATTCTGTAAGAATATAGTAGAATTTCACAAAATACCCTCTTTGTTACAATTTAAATGTCATTTTCTTCCAATATCTTGCTTTACTAGAACATGTATAAGTAATACATTTACGAAATGTTATATTACTAAAAAAATATTATGTGTAGTTGTAATTGGACTTTAGTTATACCGTGAACTTAGGAGATGAGGTTATGGACAGACAGTCTTACAATATTTTTAATCAGAGATGCATACAGCCTTATCATGGTATGGTATGCAGTTACTTGAACCATTACAATTCTAATACTCTGTGATGGGCGGATAGGGTATGCCAATTTGACCATGATGTATGAAGATGGAGTATGCCAATTTGATCATGGTGCATTGAGACCAAGTATGCCATTTTGACCATGTAGTTTGGAGATGGTGTATGCCAATTTGACCATGGTGTATGGAGATGGAGTATGCCAATTTGACCATGGTGCATGGAGATCGAGTATGCCAATTCGTCCATGGTGCATCGAGACAGTATGCCAATTTGACCATGGTGCATGGAGATGGAGTATGCCAATTTGGCTATGGTGCATCGAGGCAGTATGCCAATTTGACTATGGTGCATGGAGATGGAGTATGCCAGTTTGACCATGGTGGCGATTTAGATATGTCAATATCACTATGCCAACCAGTATAGAGATATGTATAAGTCACTATGAAGATGCGGATGCATAATGTGTGTCACCATGCTGATGCAAATAGAGATGCGTCGAGAAAGAAAGAAACGTTTATTTGAGCTTGTACACTGGCTCCATGTCAGGCTATTCCAAGCTTGGATGATCAGATCGCCGTAGGCAATAAATAGAGATTTGGCGGAAATATAGACAAGCAAATTTTTCAAAACTAGTGTATTTTTTCAGTATTTATGTATAATTTCTGGTGGATTCCTAAACTTAAAAGTACGACAACGTGCACAAGTTGCTAAGTGATTTAACGCAGTGAAACGCGACTTTTTTGAGTCTACAAATTTCACAGCTAGCCCCAGTAAGGTACCACCGCTTTACTGGCGTGGAACTTAGTCCAAACTTGGACATACATGAATACACTACTGTGTACAAGAAATTAAGCATGAAAACGATTCATATTGATAACATAAAATTTAATAGTCTTTGGCATACTCTCAAGTCGAGAAAGCTCAAAATAAGAATAAAAAAAAAACAAGATATTATTACAATAAACTAAGTGGGATCATTTAGCAATAGGGCAATATGGCTCTCCACCTATTACGTGGGAAAAATTCTAAATGGTGAAATGTGGGCATATAATATGCCTCTGTCTACCCCTTCATAAAGACGTAACAGTACTTTACCACATTAAGGTTGAGGGAATACAGTTACGTTGCATTTTGTGGCCTCGTCATCTCCTAAGTACAACACGGCGGAAATATGTGAGAACCTGTCTTCCCCTCGCGCTTCCCCGCACCTGACCCCGTTTTCGCCTATTTAGTATAATGCGCACGCGATTGAATGGTATGGTATTTGACAAGATGCCGCACATTCTCGTTGCGCGCGGATTATGCCGTACAGTTTACATGACGTCACGAGCCAGGTTCGCAGATATTTCGGCCATGTATCTATGTTGAGATAGGTAGTTGACATGATTTTTTTTAATAGATTGCATTTTACATTAACATTCCTAAACGACGATTGTCATTCAGTAGCTTCAGCTCTGATTATGTGTCGTTGAAATACGATTATATATAAATGTAGGATATGTAGGATTCCTTTAAAACTTGAGCACATTATCGCATTTAATTTCTTTTATAACATGCTTTAAATAGATTTGAAAATATTTTTAATAACCATTAAAACTTTTCTGCCCGCAAGTTTTGCCTCTTGGGCTACGTATCACAAAAGTTTAAAAAAGAATAGATTCCTAAAAGCAAATGTTTTATACAAAAATATATTTATTTAAATTTTGCTACTTTAAAAAATATTTATACTTACTATAAAATGTCTTGAAATATTTTTCTTTTTGTATCGACATAATGTAATAGTAATAACAAATTTAACTTAGATATGTGACTTAGATATAAGTAGTGTTTTCAAATTGTAATGGACATTGTTTTAAGTGTGTAGAAGCATCTTGTATCGTCAACTGAAGCAATACACCACAACCGCCTTTCTTGAATCAAATATATATACCAATATACCTAATACTTACTTATATGGGTCAGCGACTAGCGGAAATGCTTGCCAATTAACACAGTAATTTAGTAAAAGATCGATAAATGACCAAGAACAATATTACAGCTCGCGCCAAATAACTTTGCGTTCATGAAGTTCGTTCGTTCGCGCCGCAATAGGGAATATGCATAAAATTTATATTGCCTCAAAAAATTTTTTTTTTTCCACTTTTTATTATCATTTAATTATAAATAAAAGGTTTTTTTTTATTTATTTATTATTTAAAACCTGTAAAATACTGCATTAAAAGTGAAAATCCTGAGAGCGAAATTCAAACTTGCACAAGCGTTTGTGCAAGTTTGAATTTCGAAGTTCACCATTGGTTGACACAAATGTGACGTCATTTGTCTCACACAACATTCAACTTATAGGCGTCAATATGTATAAAGGTCATTGACCCAAACAAACAGTACAAGCATACACGGATTGACAGTGTCATCTTTTGTCATCAAAATGGCGCCAATATTGGTGGCGTTTCAAGTGCTCAAATTTAATCAATGTTTTAAATTTGAATTAGAAGAATAATTTGATCATTTTAAGACATACTTAAATATTATTTTTATTTTATAATGATGTAAGGAATTCATTTAAGTTATAAAAAAAATCATGCATATTCCCTATTAGTATCACTGCTGAGGCGGAAGAGGCACCCATCCCGCTTCAACTTCGCAGTAGTTTCCCATGTGATACCTATTATTTAATAATTGCAGCGCGAACGAACGAACTTCATAGACGCAAAGTTATTTGGCGCGAGCTGTTAGAATATCTGGTGTTCTTTGAGACGTAAAACCAACCTACACAAGGGAGATGAAATATAAAAATTCCTCCATACTCTGTTTAAAATAAATTTCTTAACATGATACCTACTTACTATCGATAACACAACAACACTAGCACAAAGTAATAAGGAGACAGAACGCAATCTCATGTGTATGTATTTTTTTTTCAAACTACCCTCGGCTACGCACACTCGCGTTCAGACCAGTATCGAAACTACTATGAAAATCCTTTGACTCTATAGTGTGCGTAGCCTGAGCGCACTTCGTATGCAGATTTCCTACTTTTTGTAGACACTAGCCTTTACTTTAAATAAATTTGATCAAAATCTTTACACTCAACTACTTAATACAAAGTATATAAAATTAAATTTGTAGGTATATTATAAAAAAAACATTGTTGCCAAAAGAGCGTCTCCGCGGTTCGCCTAAGCCTTTCTGATAAGTCAACACGGCACATTTTGCGTAATGGATTGCACTTAGTGGAAAGAATTATCTAAAAATATTTCGAGGGTAATGTAACAAATACAATTTGGCAAAAAAGAAAATATAGAGGACGCACGGTTAAAAAAGTTGCTACTAGAAAAGTTTTTCAAGATAAGAATTGGTTGAAAATCCATTTATAATAACACGTGGAGTTTTGGCGGGAACACAGACGCAGACGCTATTTCAAATTTGAATACTGCATTCTTTGAGTGTGTTTAAAAACGGTGAATTCTAGGAATAAAAAAGGTGACTTTTTTGTTACTTCCAAACTCCATAGATCCAAAGTAGCCACCGCTTTACTGGAGTAGGACTTTGTCCAAACCGAGATTTGAATATATTGCTCATAAATTTAAACATGAAAAAAAAAAGTAGCAACAGTTTTGTTCAAACACGTTTTTGCCAAGTTGTAAAAAAAATTATATTCATCATAGATTCACACTATTTATTGTATTAGAAACTTATCTATACATAATAGTATAAAACTATAAAGTTTATGCTTTTATTACTACCCTCACAAATAAATTGATAAAATATTAAATATAGCCGTATCAAACTAACACAAATATTTAATCATAATTAATATTTGAAATTATCTTCTCCAATATAGTTTGGTAACGTATATTCATGGAAAATTATTTTATTGAATGGAGAGCGATACACAATGTGGTATTAAAAACAAATTTATATCATTAATAATAACTTTTTCAATTACTTTTAGAAACTACAACGGATTTGTGGTTCTTTAAGTCGGGAATCTTCCCATTTAGGTATATATTTATCAAATTGTATGTGGCTCTGAATTAAGGTGCGCTCCACACTAGCGTTTCTTGAGCGTCGTTCGAGCGTTTATTTCGAACTAGTACAGTGTACAACCACAAAATAATAAGATACAAAAAGCAATTTCATGTATGTACTTTGCTTTCATACCTACTTTTGGCTACGCACGTTCGGGCTTAAATATCGAAATTACTATGGAAGGCCTCTGAACTTGTATCCATGAAATCCGTCAGCGGTATCTATGTGTGTGCGAAGCCCAAGCGCACTTTGTATGTGCTTTCTATACTTATAATATTTTGTGATGAAACACAAAATTATGACCCGGTGTCTCAACCGTTTGGTAGTTGCTCAGCGCTAGACGACAGTCGAGCGACGCTAAAAAAACGCAAGCGTACGGGGCGCCTCAAAAGCATTTTTTCTTATAAATGTATGTAGTGTGTGTGCAAGATTGCTATCGTGTGATATTGTGTCGGAAACATAATTGAGTAGTGGCGCGAAACAAAATGTTCTGTGTTGCCATAGTCGTATTTTATAGTCTAGCTTGCTAATGATTTGAGATTTAGATGTGTATTAGAGTCGATATTTATTTTTATATAGAGATCTTTATCACATGGAGAGTGTAATTTGGTTGATGTCATTTTCTATATCATATCTTCCTCGGAAGTTTTTGGTTTAGTCGAGTTGTGGGTATGTGTAAGTTACCCTCGACTTGACTATGCTGACTAAACACCCCCTAGCTTTGCAGTGTAGTGTCTGTTAATGTGTGACGTAATGATTCTCCCATTCCGTTGCTAGCGAGGCGTTCAGAGATTACCAGTCACAAAGATACAGTGCTAGGCTGTGCCAGTAAGCAATACAAGTTGCTAGCGTGCAGTGCTAGGCTGTGCCGGACAGCAACACAAGTGACAGGCCTATAGTGCTAGGCAACACAAGTGCTATCTATGAGGCGTGGTGTGATTCTTGTTACGTTTTACTCTTGTTTTAAGCGATTACTTTATTCATTTATAAACAATTATATACAGTTTGCATTTTGTTTTTAGTTTCTTAAGGACCAATCTAGATTAAACACTTTGAAACTTTTTTACATTATGCATAATAACTATTTTACTTACTTATATATATGTTTACATATTTTTTAATTTTATTTAATATTAGGTAGGTAGGTCCAACAAATTCTTTCAAATTTTTATTGTTAAATTAGAATGTTGTAGTAGTTAACGAATTGAGACACGATCCCTCACCCGCTGAGATCAAATTATGTTTTATTATTTTTCTATTTATTACAGAAATATGCATTATATAGCTTCTAATATCATAGTAGGTATTTTTAAACAAATAATTTTCAAATCCATGTGATACAAACGTGTAACAGAGATGCGAAGATTATAATTATTACTAGATAGGTAGGTTTAATAAATTTTAAATTCCATTCAATAGTATATGAGTTTTATTTTACCTGTCTGAATTCTGCGACCTTTTATCCTGAAATATTTGTCCTATAAATACTCGTAACTACCTATTCCCAAATATCAATAGAACCTAGACTGCGCCTTGTCACTTATGGCTGCACTTACGCTTTGCCTTCCTTCATTCAAAACCATGGCAGCGTATATTAAAAAGCCTAGCCTAGGTGTGGTAAATCATTCGACATGCTTCGAACAGATTCTCTCCGTCTCGTACCATGACGAAAGGTATGCCAGAATTCCAGTAAGGACCTCGTTAAGTAAAGCGTGCGCACGCTGCGTGTGCAAAACTGATAAAAAACCGCGTCCAAACCAGTTGGCGTTGCTCATTACTATCCCTTTTTTCCATGGGACCACGAGAAACAGTTCTACCTCGTGGTCCCAAGAGGTACCTAGATCTTAAGAGAGCAGTGATAGTTTGGAAAGAAACGCAAAATCAGAATCGCCTGGTTACTCGTCTAGTGAAATTGTAGTTTCAGAACAAAACCATAATGTTTTGTTGTGGACAATATAATTTTAAAAGAATGACTGATGAAAAAGATAAGTTTTTACTCCCTCACCCAAACTTTTTATTTTTCCCATACGTAAAAAAATGGTGTGTGGGAGTTGTGGGACCACAAATTAGGGACAGTACAGAGTACAGATGGAACCTACCACGTGAAACCTAAATACTAAATTCATTGAAGCTACGCACACATAGACAACTCTATTCACACAGCAGCTACGTACTCAATTCCCATGAATGCTATGTTGGACTAAAACAACACGGTGCGCGGTGGGTGCCCTTCCATCTGCCTAATATCACAGTCTAAAGATCATATTTATCTTTATATTGTATGGTGACTAAAAACCATGTGAACGAAAGAATTTGCAGATAAAATAGGCCGTGTTCGCAGACTCACTTGCTAGTTGAGAGCTAGAGGAGTGATGATGTGATTTGATGATGCTGTGGGATGGCGATTCGAGCACTTGTTATGGTGAAACAAGTGAGGTAGTATGGGAAAAAATAAACAAATAAAGTAAACAATTGAATATTTATTACAACCGCGATACAACATCAGAGCGAAGTAATTGAACTTCGATATTTGTAGCGAAGAGTACCTAGGTACAGTCGGCGTAATAAGAAAATAAAAATACGATAATTTTAATACCTCTTTAAATCACAGAACATTATGAAAGAAGTTAGAATAGCTTATTTAATGAGCGTTGAGCTATCACAAGCATAGTTCAACGTTAAGGTATGAGTCCGAACTCGACCACAAGCAGTACTGCGGTCGCTGCAGTGCCGCGACAGCACCACTGGTCCCCATACATTCTGTATAGATTTGTATTAGAATTTAAAATACATTCCGAACTCGGCAGCAGCGTCGCGACTGCATTTAGTAGGTACTGCACAGCACTACGTCGCCTTGCGGCCGCGACAGCAATACTGCTTGCTGTGTCGAGATCGGACTCATACCTTTCCTTTAGTTTCTTGAGAGCAAGAAACAAAGTTACTCGAGTATTCAACACGCTGATAAACATTATTATTTCTATAAGTAGGTACTGATATGTCAAAGTTGGCCAATGACAGAAATGTAGTGTTCAGTTGCAGACTCTGGCGACAAAAGTTCTAACAGTAACTATACTCTGTAAAATATAGCTTGATCTCTGTGACAGTTCTACAAACGTAAACAAGAATAGACTATGTCAATGGCATAAAGCTTTTGTGGTTGAAATGTTATTCTTGATCTAAGGTTGAAATGCAGAGTGAGAACACAGAGGTGCAAACTGTAAATAACATTTTAATGCCTTTGCAATAAAAGTCAATTTTGTTTACGTTTGTAGAACTGTTACAGAGATCAAGCTATATTTTACGGGTCCGTAACTTAATTTCGAGAGACATATGTTCGATTATTGGAATATCGACTGAACGATTGTGCGAATAGAGTTTATTGCGAAACAACTTTTTGTCGCTAAACGCTGCTTCGACTGAACGATTCTTCGAATATTTATTAATCGATAGACTGATCTTTCGAATGTTAAATTTAGAGTAGTTACATGCAAATTGATTGGTATGAATGAAGAAAAAACATAATTTTTTAATCAAGTAGGTATTTATTTAACCATGCAATATTGACATAAAATAATAAAAATCGAAATATAAGTGTTGTTTTATTTTTTAGAGTGGCAAACGTGGTCATGTGGTCTTTTTATTTAAAAGTTTTTTTCATTTTTTCTTCTTTTTCTGCCTGCTTTTTGTTTTTGTTGGGAGACACCGACTCATCTTTGTCTCTAATATCTTTCTGTAATCAGCTCATTAATCTTTTGTTCTCTTTCAATTTCTTTTATTGTTTTGAAAAAGTTCCACTTCCTTCTTCCTAGGAGTCCATTCCAGCGGCGATACCATGATTCAACTGAATTTTGTGAATTAGGAGTATTTGATACTAAACGATCATGGATAGACCATGTTTCAGACGGGAACAAACATATTAAGCGGGAACATTTTCTAGAATCGAGAGGAGACTAACTCGTCTCTCCCAACAAAAAAAAATTACCAAAAATAAAACCGACTTCAAACAAAAACTGAAAAAAAATTTTTGCCTCCGTTGCCCTTTTTGTCCTGGATCCCATCATCAGATCCTGACCTGGTGAAAATGGGACCACCTCAGAACCTCTCTTTTTTCTAAATTAAATCCGTGTATAATTGACGAAAATATCGGTGAACATACAAAAAAAACATAGACGAATTGAGAACCTCCTCCTTTTTTGAAGTCGGTTAAAAAGAAAAAGCAGGCAGAAAAAAAAGGAAAAATTAAAAAAAACTTTAAATCAAAAAGACCACATGGAGAGGCTTGACTTCATGAGCTCGATTCAATCAATTTGCATGTAACTACTCTAAATTTAACATTCGAAAGATCAGTCTATCGATTAATAAATAATCGAAGAATCGTTCTCTCGAAGCAGCGTTTAGCGACAAAAAGTTGTTTCGCAATAAACTCTATTCGCACAATCGTTCAGTCGATATTCCAATAATCGAACATATGTCTCTCGAAATTAAGTTACGGACCCATATTTTACAGAGTATAACGTTTTTCTAAAGCATTTCGAACTGCTTTCATACGTTTTATGATTTAGAGCTGATCATTTACTTCCGGTATTATTGACTGTATATAAAAAAAATTAATTCATTTTCTTAGTGACAAAAATATTATCTTTTTATAAATGCACAAATAATTGCATTCATTGCATCTTCCCATCATATTAGTAAAGTCAAAACTGAGAATATTTTGTTTAAATTTTGAGCTAATAGAATAGGAGCCCGCGACTGTCAGACCTTCGTCATTTTATAAAAGGGAATATTTCACGAAGCAAATTTTTCCAACACAGATAATAAATATTTTTACTTATTTAAGTCAACGGTGTATTATAATTAGACACGTCATGCACGAACATCACGGCTTTCAAAAACAGCAGATCTTTTATACATTTAAATAAAGAATTTCTATGAAATTATCTATGGTAGCATGTATAAAAAGTAAGGCAATTGCCTGACTTTTGCTGCCATTTTTCAGTGTTGGTAACGTATCTATAGTTTTTATAAATCATTGATGTAAGTGTATTAGACTAAGCAGAAGCAAAGGTTGTTCAATGGAGTCGAGACACAAGATGCTTTTAACTGTACGTACTACGTGTTATACCTACGCAAATATAGACAGAAACCAACATTTGTGAATCACAAAAATATTTGTTCCGATTCAGGATTTATTCATCACCACTGTGCCATAGAGATTATCGTCGCTGATTGTTTATTTGTGTCAGTAACTAGCGCAAAATGTCTTCCCGCTTTTATAAAATGACAAAGGACTAGCAATGACCGGCTCTTGGACTATAATTTTCAACATTGCAGACACACGGTACATAGGTATCTAATTTCAAACATAATTTTTATGCGTTTATTTCTTAAAATACATAACACAATGGTGCTTTAAAATCAAATCGGTGAGGTACATATATTAGAGTGAACAGTTTAAAAATGTACGTACATTATGAGCAAATGCTAATGTCAATCGTGAGGCCTAGGTACAGGTGAACCAAGTTTATAAGTCGCAACGACAAAATTGGCCTGCTCTGAGAGCAAGCTAACGCAGATTGATTACGATTGCCAACGCTATTGAAACGCCGACTTTATTGCGTTACGTTAAGATTGAAAATGCAATAAATCCAGAGAGTAGTGCGATCTCGCTCATTGTTCCTCATTGCACCGCGATGCTGCGGGCATCGAACATGGCGCGCAGGCGGCAACCAATAACATGTTCGGCGCGTCTATGCGAAGCGTTGTGCGATTTTTTCGCGTTGAATATGAGACTTCTGCGCAGGTACATCGGCGTAGCTTATAAACGTGGTACTACTGTACCGTGCTGTGCCTGGGTTAGGTAGCAAACCTTATCTCCTAAATCACCAAATTTTATGAAAACTTTATGAATTGGTTAAAAATGTAAGTTCGGCTATTTCAAAATTGTTGGAAATGAAAATAATTAGGTACTTAACTTTTGTGTGCCTATTGAGACTTTCCTGAATAGAAAATGAATAGCTATCATTTAAGCTACTTGTAAACTAAAGTAAAATTAAGGGAAAAATAATAATGAGACAACATGATCTTCATAAAACTCAGTGTATTCAATGCAGTGACAGCAAATTAAATAATTCAACATCGTGTATATTAGGCCTTTATGATATTAAAATACTTTTGTCATATATAACTAGTCCTTATATCTAATGTTTTTAGAATCTAGAAGAGAGCATTAAACAGGTTATTCAAGTTGATGAGAAAGCTTTAGCGCCTTTCAACTGAGACTATTACAATCACAGATTATACAACTGAAAACAGATGACGCTTACCGAACATGAAAGTGAGGCCATGACCAACGACGTATTATAATTAGACACGTCATGCAATGCACCAACATCACGGCTTTCAAAAACAGCAGATTTTTTATACATTTAAAAAAAAAGAATTCAATGAAATTATCTATGGTAGCATGTATGAAAAGTAAGGTAATTGCCCGACCTATTTTGTTGCCATTTTCAGTGCATGACAGCAAATACTAAATCCAAAAGTGAATAATGCGTAGACACTTAAAGTGAAATACTCGAATAATGCCGTCATGATGAACGAAAACGCACTGTCACGTCATAGCATTTTGGATTCAGTATTTGCTTTCTTGGCCTCATTTTCTTGTTTGTTAAGCGTTTTCTAACTTTAATTCTATAATTTGAGATGAGAATATTCTTTTTGTTTAAGACTCAACTTATATTGTCGCAGGGTCGAAGTGACGAGTTGTGACTTGGTTTCAACAGTCTGGTTTTAATATCTCAACTGGTCGATGGTCAGTTTACGCGTCGTTGTACGAGAGTAACACAGACAGAACACAGGTCAAAACCATATTTAATAATAAAACGCATATTCAAAAAGAGAAAATGGGGTTAAATAATACTATGGACAAAAATCATAACGCGTCATTCGACTCCGCACATACATGAGTCAAGCCTTACATTTACAAAAAAAAAATACAGATGCTTCCTATCAAACAAGTTCGAATAACGATTTCAGTGTCGCATACCGGGTCCTACTAAGGCTAAGAAACTATTCATACAAAGCTTATGTTTTATAAGCAACATTGCGCTGCATGGCTGATGCAAGTTTTGGCATTTGACATGTTTGTCAGCCAGCAGATCCATTTGAGATAAAGCCACGGTTTAAAAAAAATACCAGTGGTACTACTAGAAAACCCTCGGTTAAAAAAATACCCGTGGAACTATCAAGCTATCCATTAATACCACAGGGCGGAAACTCCAGCTTGAATGCGTGCGTGTGATCAATGAAATGTAAGCAAATTGTCCGTCAACGCGCACGTCAACTCTACTGACAGCTGTGGCGCGACAGGGAGTTGCCGATCAGTATGTTATACTATTATATTATCTTTGGTAGTACCACGATTACCTGTCTAGCAGTTTGCGATGCAAGTTTTAATATACAACTATTAATAATATCGCATTCGAAATGATAAGAGCCATAACTACCAAAAATTTTGAATATTTCTTCAAAACCCGCCCAAGGAACCCGGTTCGTAAGAAGGAAACAAGCTTATCAAGTGTAGGAAAGGAATACAGGCACTCATCATTGCATTAATATTTTTATATATTACATTTATTTATTTAAATATATACTTAACCTAAATAAAGCTTACAACGAAATAGTCATGTTTATAAATGCGAATAATTTCAGATCTTCGTTTTTTGGTATAATTTTTGTTTCTGTAGTATTGCATGGTCTATGCTACGTGTAATTTTATTCATAATTATTAACTAAATGTATATAATTCGACGTAGGTATGCCCCTTTATAAAAGTACTCCGTTCCAATGGTCATTCGAAAAAAAAATCCGGTCGGACTGTGGGTTATTTTGAAATAGACACGAAATACCACCATTTAGTTAATAATTATGAACTTTATTCGTCGTACAAAATAGGTCTATTATGTTACCTAACTAATATACAAAGCTTTTTTATTTAAAATTTCCAATGACATACAATAAATTCTGAGATCGTTTTATTTTCACAAAATTTTGACATGTTTTAGATGAAATAAAAAATAAATTAGTAGATTACGTAATTAATATTAACTGGACCGACTTTGAACGACTGAGACCACACGTTGCATAGACAGAAAACATATTATTCTGCTGACGTTTATAATGAGTTTGTATTATATACATTTAAATAATACTTAGAAGGTAAAATTCATAAAATAATGTATAAAAAAAGTTAGAAAGAAAAAAATATTTTAGCAGTAATTTTTGTTCAACTATGTAGTTGAAGGTTTAAAACACTACGTAAAATTTTTTTGCAACTTTTATGAGACGGCGGTACTTGTGAGGCGGTATCTAGTTTAGTAGCTATTTTACAAGTGGTGTACAGTCGCGAACTTTAATTTGGGACCCATTTCTTCGAATGTTGTTACAATACCAATTCAAGTTCTAAATAAATATTTTATTTTTATATTTAAAACCATTGCAATGAGGGTCGAAAACGAGCCATCACTAAACACTTGCCACGTATAAAAATTACACGTATAAACAATAATATTTTCCAATGTTTTCGGTTCGTGTAACCGTGGATCCCAAATTAAAGTTCGCGAACGTACCTATATCGATAGCTGACATAACTTCATGTATATTTCAAATCATTTTTGGTGTATACTTATAAGTATTTACAATAAATATTATCGAATAATTTCACACTACAATCCCTCATCTAGGCACTATTAGTTTTATACAAATTGTATTGATAACAGCCTACCTAGTCTACGGATTTGAGGCTGAAAGCTGCCTTTAATTGTAGCTTAAATGCAAACATTTTTCGTTGCTCTACTGCTGCATGATAGCTGAACAATATTTATATATATTTGGTCACATATAGGGTGAAAAAGGTGGCAGTAGGCTGTATGCGGAAGACGCATGGTCATGATGTGGCGTAAATTAGGAGAGGCTAACGTCCAGCAGCAAAATGCCATAAGCTGATTGATTAATAGTGCTGATATAGCTGTATAGGACCTAATCTAATTGCTCTTCACGATTACACCGCTCCCCAAGAGTCCAATCAAAATGATACTAAATGCTCGAGGTTGGTTTTCGCCTTACATGCTCAACCGTTTCTTGATTTTGAGATACGACCCTAAGTCGCTTCGGCAAATGCTAACTAAAGCTATTGGAACGCATGTTCCCGCCTCTTTCTGCAACTTTCTCACATCATATAATAATATTATTATATTACTTCTTGAAGTAAACGCGGTACGCTTCTTAATATTAGTCATTACCATATAAGGGCAATGTATTTCAAAATTACAATTAAGGCGTTAACAATATGTCGTAGTGATTACACGAAAAGCGGGCGAAAGTACCTCCATTCAGTTTCGGATCCGGGAATCTTTCATACCGGAGCAGAAAAGGGTCCTTGAAAAATTTATCTCAAACGCTGCTACATGGCAAATTATGTAGGTGTACCAGATACTTTGTAGAGCTAGTTTTTCGATTTTTAATCATTCGGTATTACGATTTTGGTTTATCCTAGATCCATAGCTACATTAGTGCAATATAGCATTTTTTGCAGACTTGTTATTTACGATGACGAATGACGATAATTGCTAAATATTTATTGGGCCGTAAATATATAAATATTGCTTTTGGCAGTCAACGTTTTTAATCTTTTGAACATACTACACCTATCTAATATTATTTAATTAAATGCGTAAGGCGATATAGCAACTTCAACATTTTTACTTACAACCATAATACATACACATACACACGCACCAAGCATTACAAACTCTCATTGTACAATCATGTTTATCCATATTGACTTTCAGTATTCAAATTTCAAAATAATGTGCGTTTATTTGGGAATCGGAGGCTATTTTTGAATACTAATACTTACATGATTTTAAAAAATCTATTAATTTCATAATTCACACAGACCCATATCGCAATTATTACACAATTATTTTTTATATAAGTCGTTGTCACGGGAAGCTAAATTGTGATTTTTAATTCTAATTCACATCAAAACTTTTCTAGTATATAAATCATAAACTTAAAAAGTTTAGAAATCTCTCAATATTCAAGAGTATTCAACAATTTTCCACAGCTTTCCTACAGCTATAATCACACACACAAACTCATTTCGGAACGCAAGTATTTACTTCGAAAATAAAAGTATATTCCAAGGCTTTCACGAAATTCAATGTATAATTACAACTTTCACGACATAAATGTATAATTACAACTTTCACGACAAAAATGTATAATTACGACTTTCACAACAAAAATGTATAACTAGTTACTAGTTTTTTTTAAATTAAATGTTTAATTATAATATTTTCACGACATAAATGTAAAGTTAGTATTTCCTCGAAATTGAACGTATAGTTACTATTTCCTCGACATTAAATGTAAAATTATAAAATTACTATTATTCGAATTTAAATGTTTAGTTACTATTTTTCCGAAATCGATCGTTGAATCGTATAATCATTGCCAAGGTTTTAATATATTTTAAACACGTACCTAATGATGTGGACATTTTTCTTAAAATTAAATATTGAGGTTTAACAGGACTGTTTCAGTATTTTTGTGCAATGAAATATGTACTGTGTATAATATTCTTTATGGTGGGGTGTAGGAAATTGGCTTTGGTATTAAATATTAACTTAAAATTACTAAATAAATAGTAGCTTTACAAGATATAAATTAAATAATATGAATTATGAGTCTTATTCCAACTTCGATAATACAAACAATAGATATCGTTTGTTTAATGTGATTCCACCGAATGACTACACAGCCAAAAACCAGTCTTATTGCTACGGGTTTTAGACACAAATTCCTGTGGCAACTAGTTTTGATTAGTCCTTTTCAAATCATGGCTATTCGCAGCCAATAGCAGTCTTAAGGCTTTCGTATTCGACATCGACATATCCTAAGGCAATTCGAAGGGTTGCAGCGTACGCATTTCATTTGATTCTAATAATACATTATATTATTGTTATAAAATCTGAGGGGTTTCAAGAAAAAATCTAGATGTAGAATATTGTTATAATGACCTATATCTATTTTATGACAAGTTTTTATGAGGATTAGTTTATTTGACTAGTTGTTAAGATTTTTGCAATTTTTCTCGTTTTGCGAGCGCGATTTCGATCGAACAAAGTTTTCCTAATCGTGTTTTGAACCGTTAAAAATGCAAAAGTATCTAATGAATTACAATAATATAATTTTATCAGATCAAATCAAAGAATATTTCCTAGTATAAACTTCACCCCAAGATGAGTCTCTTTCGAATATACACGGTGTTTCTTTTAGGGTGTCAAGCCGCCACTAGCTGGTAGCAGGGTTCCATACCTATCGATTTAACCCCCATGTATGTTCTACGATTTTTTGTAGTTTTCGAGATATAATGTTTTGCATAATTCCCTATTTTTTTATTATCGATTAAATTTTTTACATCTTGTATCAAAGTTAGGAAGGAGATTATTTTGTCCATAATACTGCAATTAATAGGCATTATAATAATAAAAAATATCCAAGAAAAGTCGAACAAAAAAGAAGTTCTAATTATTTAAAGCCACGTGGAAAAATAACGAAAAAAATGTTATATCTCGAAAACTACAAAAAATCGTAGAACATACATGGGGGTTAAATCGATAGGTATGGAACCCTGCTGCCAGCTAGTGGCGGCTTGACACCCTAAAAGAAACACCCAGTATAAGCCTTAGTGCTATATTATCGTAATATGCGTCGACAAGATGTTTCGCTATATTATGGCTTATGGCTGTGTAGTCGTTGGCTTCCAACAATAACTTGCCTTTAACTGGCATACAAGCAGTTACCTTACAGCTATAAGTATAATGTGAAAATGTGGTTTTGTAATAATTTTCGTAAATTGCAATTTTTTTTTTTTTGATGGCTTTCCTTTCATTGTGGGGTAGATTAGACGGCAGGTGATTTTCTTACAACTAGATGTACAAAATGAATAATCGATGCATAGTGAACGATCGTTTTTCTTACCAATATCTTGTAGTAATGTTACTGGCGCGGTGCACATATTCTTTGAAAGACTTTCTTATGCTTCCTCCACATTACTCGCGAAGTTGAACGAAGTTGGACGAGCACGATAGTGTGGAGGGGCTCCTCGGCCTACTTCGTCAAAAATTTTCTTTGACTCGGGCAACTTCGCCGACAAACTTCGTTCAACTTCGCGAGTAATGTGGAGGAAGCATTAGAGTTGAGTTACATCTAACCACACCGCGCCGCACTTTCTTATAAATTCTATCCTTTTCTGTTATTCAGGACCGTATTTCGCTAGTGGGAGCGCTTACATTCTCTTTCTTAATCTAGAATAATTATGATACTCACTCTAGAAGAAACTCTAGCAAGAAACTGCGGCGCGTTGCAGTCAGATATAGATCAACTCTAAAGGTGCGGTTCCATTGAGGCGGAGCGGGGCTGAGCTGTGAAAAGAGCTAGGTGTTTTCACTGAAGCGGAGCGGAGCTGGGTAGAGCGGAGTTGCTTTGCCTATTCGCATCATCTGGTGCTTGAGTGACCCAGTGACACACGTTCTCTCACCCCCAGTTTCCGAAAGGCTGATCAACGCTAAAATTAACTAATCGGCTGTTAAAGGCGGATCCTCACAGAAGATCCAAAATGGATCGCCAATTCCTGCGATCCACGAACAAAACTTTTCTTGCGATCCCGCCGCGTTCTACCGACACGCACCAACCGATCCACACTGATCCGCCTAAGTATAGTACAGTTGAACTTTCGGTCGCTATGGAGTCACATGTGCAGCAACAACGTCGAATCGCTTTGGTAGCAACAACCTACATTCTTCTTAAATATTTACGAAGCATTTATGTTCCTTGTAAATGGATTTTCATTTTGGATCTTCTGTGAGGATCCGCCTTTAACAGCCGATTAGTTAATTTTAGCGTTGATCAGCCTTTCGGAAACTGGGGGTCAGTCAGATAAAACGCGAGTGAGCCGCCTCGCCCCGCCCCGTTCCGTACTGCCCCGCCCGACCCCTCTCCGCTCCGCGTCGCTAGTCTAATCTAGCCTGTTTTCCCTATATTTTAAACAATTCCGCCCCTCTCCGTCAATGCTGTTTCCTTTGAAACGGAGTGGAGAAGAGATGTGGATTTCAAACCATGTGATTGGTGAATTGCGGCACAGCTCGTCTCCGCTCTGCCTCAGTGGAACCGCAGCTTGAGGCTAAAGTCACACTACAGTAGCCTCGTTTAGTGCCAAGTGACACGCTTAGTGACGGCTTGATCATATAGAATAGACGCATTACGTACTATCAAAGCAGACACATTGCGTGTGACGCGTCTAGTTAGGTGTGCCTGGATAGTCACTAATGCTGCGTCCACATTTGTAACATTTTAACGGCACATTTCTCCATTACCGTATCAAACTCGTGTGTCGGTGCCGTTCAAAATTGCAGCTACGAGTTACATGTTCGACACGATGACACGCTGTCATGTAAAAAATGTGGACGCAATATTACGTACTATCAAAGCCGCCAAATTGCGTGCGACACGCCTAGCTATACTCTGTAAAATATAGCGTGATCTCTTTGACAGTTCTACAAACAAGATTAGACTTTATGTCAACGGCATAAAGCTTTGGATTACAGATAGCGAGAACACAGAGGTGCAAACTGTAAATAATAACTTTATGATTTTGAAATAAAAGTCAATTTTGTTTACGTTAATATTATTGTAATAGAGATCAAGCTATATTTTACAGAGTATAGTCGCTAAGCGAGTCTGAATGTGGCCGCTATGACAATACGTCATGAGTCTGTTCGATAAGATCAAGTCACTTGGATCTTAGCAATAAGCGAGGCTCCTGTAACTGACCTTAGTTTTATTATTACACAACAACTTTCATAAAGCTAGAATTAATGATAAACCGGACCCCTCCTTAGAAGCCCGGTTCTTTCAGACTGAGGTGCCGTGTGTCGCGTGTCGTTCAGCGTCGAGAGTCACATCTTCAGGACTAGCCAGGTCTGCCCGCAAACGGACCCCTCGCCCGGTTAGAGTCCAACGGCAAGCTGCTCGACCTGATACCCTGAGGAAAAATTGTTAATATGTAATTTAAGGATTGGATAATTTTTTGGGTAGGGCAAAAAAAACCAGGAACTGTGGTTTAACGTGTGGTATATATTTGACACTCATTAAATCAAACGTATAAAAAACTAGCTGATGCCCGCAGCTTCGCCCGCGTAAAATTTGTTCCCTTTCCCGTTTCTCGTATTTTATCCCTTTGGGGGTAGAATTCATCAAAATCCTTTCTTAGCGGATGTCTACGTCATAACATCTACCTGCATGTCAAATTTCAGCCCGATCCGTCCAGTGGTTTGGGCTGTGCGTTGATAGATCACTATGTCAGTCAGTCAGTCACCTTTGAGTTATATATATACTGGGTGTTTCTTTTAGGGTGTCAAGCCGCCACTAGCTGGTAGCAGGGTTCCATACCTATCGATTTAACCCCCATGTATGTTCTACGATTTTTTGTAGTTTTCGAGATATAATTTTTATAATACGGAAATAAAATATAGCCTATGTTCACCGCAAAGAGTGTAGCTTCCCAACAGTGAAAGAATTTTTCAAATCGGTTCAGTAGTTCCGGAGCCTATTCGTTACAAACAAATAAACAAAAAAACAAATCTTTCCTCTTTATAATATTAGTATAGATGTATTGTTGTGAGTTTCCAATATTTCGGCACTGTTACAAGCGCCATGATCACGGAGGAACTGAAGTACTGGCGGTTGAAAGCGAAAGTCTCAGCACATATATCGATCTACCCTTCTTGGCTGTCATTTATTACGCGTTACACCACTACCACTGGTCTCACTTTCGATTTCACTAACTCGACTACATTCACGACACACAATGCTCACAGCATCTACTAGCGGTTTTGTCTGGAACTGTTTCTGGTTACAGGATTAGTAGAACTACTGCGTTCCTCATTACAGCTTTATGTATATCCCGTTCGCTCTAAGTTTGCGGCTGGCGTATAGGCTGGTATAGAGGCATAGTATGGGAAGCGACCAGCAAACTTGGAGTGAACGTACATCTGCTATCATACCTGCACAAGCCGTCTTCGTTGAGCGCGGCGGGTCCAGGGTTGGAAGCGGGGAGATGTGGCGAGTCTTCATGGGGTGTCTCGTCGTCGTCAGGATCGGGTTCACTGGGCGCAGAGCTGGAGCCCGAACTGCCACCACCGCGGTACCGCTCCACTTCGCAACACTCTGGGGAAATAATCTTTCTAACTACTCATAAGACTGCCTCTGTGGCGCAGTCGGTAGTGATACCGCCTGCGCCACAGAGGCAGATAGTAAGATTCACGGACATCTCACACAACGCTATCTGACCCCAAAGTAAGCTAGGAATAACCTGCTTGTGTTATGGGTATCATACCACGGATATTAATACTTATCTACTTTTTAAAAACATTCATATTATACATAGAAACACCCAGACTCTTGAGACAAATATTTATGGGTCACACAAATATTTGTCTCCGGTGGGAATCGAACCCACGACCTCCAGCGCCGCAGGCGGTATCACTACCGACCGCGCCACAGAGGCAGTCAATCAAAAGTCAGAGGTAGTGGGACTCAGCTGCCTCTTTCTGCGAGCAGGTCATGTGAGTGAAAGAGCGTCGTCTCTTTGGGCGCTGGAGACGTGTCTTCGCTTACTAAGGCTATCGGCCTCCATGATCCTGAGACCACGGGCCTGAGAACGGTGAGAGACGTCCTTACAGAAGCAGGCCCTAGATGACAGCGTGACGTGAAAGATCATATTAAGAAAAATCCCCCAAAGAGGCGGGATAGCACCCGAAAGATGAGGCCGCAGTTACCACCAAGGTCTGTTGGAAGTCCAGGGGTATCCTTCCGAGAGCTTACCCGGGGCTCCCAACCCTAGGCATTAGGTAGGATACGTGTGATATTTAGTCGGCAGGAGTACGGCATAGCATCCATGTAGGATTTTCTCCAAGGCTTAAAAATCGACGAACGGCTGCACGCACGATAAAGTGTCACGTTCCGACTGATCCGAAGTATCGCTAGTTCCGCGCTTTAACTTGCAAGCGAGAGCGCGGTACAAACGATAGAGAGGAACAATCGGCTTATGTTCGGCTTGTGACGCCTCTATCTCTCTTCTACTCCATCGGCCGACAACGTTTTATTTTCAAGACGTTATCACATAAAATTATCGTCCAACAGATATTTTTCTAATCAATTACTGATAGTAAGCTTTCTCTAATAATATTTGAATGTCAAATTACCTCTCTTATCATCACAGTCAGGCGCGTCTTCTAAACTCTTGAGGATCTCCGCACACAGCTCTGAGTCCAAAGGCACTGGGTTGTCTGACTCACTGCGAAAGTTACAACTTATTAGCACAAGATAATGATGAAACAAAAATACATGAGCACAAGGGTGAACTATTTAAAGACAAATTACCCGTTCTAAAGTGACGTCATAGGGTTTACGTGACGTCTACACGAGCAAGAAAATTAGTAGCGATAATAACATCGTGCAACGTATTTCTATACACTTTCTATTTACATGTCTATAACCGAAGATATCATAGCGACAAGAGATTGTATGGAAATATGTGACAAGACGATAATATAGCAGCGATTATATCGTTCATGTACTATATAAATAAGCAACTCTAAAGAGCCATCCCCTTTAGAGGTGCTTATTTATATGGTAGCACACTCAGATTATAGAACTAAACGTCGAAGACGCTTATCGGAAAAGAAAGTTAGGTCATGAAAGCTAATATTACATTCAAAAGTGAATACTGTGTAAACTCTCTAGAAGTAAATACGGAAATCATCATATTATGACGGTAAATTCTAACGATAAATGAGAAATTGCTCGTTATGTCGTGTGAAAAGTAATACGTCTTTTTCAAAAGATTGTAAAGAGTACAGATTAAGTATTTGATTTCATAGCCTCACTTTCTTGTTCGGTAAGCATCATCTACGTTTAGTTCTATAATCTGTGGTAGCACATTTTACGTGTTACAATAAAATAAATAAATATTTGTGGACTTTCTCACACAACATCATCTAGCCCAAATTAAGCTAATATAAGCTTGTGCTATGGAATCTAGACGACTGATAGACATACTTATATATTTCTAAATACATACATATTAAACATAACAAGCATCCAAACTCAGAAAGAAAAACTTGTGGATCACGCAAATATTTGGACCGACCCAGGAATCGAACCCAGAACCTCCAGCGCGGCAGCCGGCATCACTATCGACTGCGCCACAGAGACAGAGATACATTGATAGATATGTGCGCTTTCAGGTGTGTACATAAGAAGTGTAGTATACGTACCGGATAAGCAGCACTAGCGCTACGGCTGCAGGATGTGGTACCGGTGGGTGTAAAGGCGCTCTGGGGCTAAAGACGCCCACTTCTAGCGTGTGCTTTGATATGGTAGTAGAGCTGTATATACATAGCATAACGCGCGCTTTCAGGTTGTACATGATTATAGCATACCGGTTATGCAGCACTAGCGCCACAGCTGCAGGATGAGGTACCCGCGGGTGTAAGGACGCTCTTGGACTAAAGGCGCCCACTTCAACGAATGATTTGATATGTGCGCTTTCAGGTGTGAACATAAGAAGTGTAGTATACAATACATACCGGTTATGCAGCACTAGCGCCACGGCTGCGGGATGCGGTACTGGCGGGTGTAGAGGCGCCCTGGGGCTGAAGGCGCCCACTTCCAGCGTGGGCGCCGATACGCGCGGTAGGGCGGTGCCACCCCACTCGCACCACACGCCGGTCGCTAGGGGGACACGGACACACTGGTTAACTAGCAGTAATATTATGTTTCAAAATATCGTTCCTCTGTTGAACTATAAAAACATGGAACGACCTGCCCACACACGTGTTTCCCTCATCTTACAATCTCGGGTTGTTTAAGCGGAGCGTGAAGAGGCACAATGTTATACACTTTATTTCATACTAGCAAACGTCACGCGGTTTCTTCCGCGTAGCTCCCGTCCCCGTGGGAATATGGGAATAAATTATAGCCACTCAGGGTGAATGAAGCATTCCAATGGTGAAAGAAATTTTGAAATCGGCACAGTAGTTTTTAAGTTTATTTATTACAAAAACACACATAAATACAATTTTTTCCTCTTTATAATAGTAGTGTACATTTAGAAAGAAAAAACAGAGAGTAACTTGTTATAATGAAAGTAGTAGGTAAAAATATAAAAATATAGTAATTAAAATTTTCTTATCACAATCTATCGAAAACAGAATCTGTCCTAAGCAGAATCTGACAGCAAAAATATAGCGGTCTATTGTTAGCCCTAATTGTTGACCGGGCCAGAGGACGGTGAGGAGGGTGCTCACCGGCCTTAAAGAAGCAGGCCCATGACGACAGCGTGACATGAGCAACTCACGCACGCCCTTCCAATAAGCGGAATAACATCCGAACAACCCCTCAAAGAAACGGGAAAGCACCCGAACCCCCTCTAGTTGAGGCCGCAGTGGTAGCCGTAGGTCTGTTGGGAGTACTGGGGTATCCTTCCGAGGGCTTACCCAGGGCTCCAAATCGTAGGCTTTAAGTAGGAAACGTGTGGTTTTTAGTAGGTAGGAGTCCGACATAGCATCCATGTAGTATTTTCCGAGCATCAGCTAGTAGTATATAATTTTGCATGCTGTCTTGGCGGTCGAGTATAGTGATACAAAAATTTATAGTAACATCCTGTAAACCTGTATTCGCAAAATAAAGGAATTTGAATTCCTCACGGCGAAAAAAATAACAATCAGTGCTTTTTGGATCAAATTCATTTGTGATTTTCTGTTACTTCTTAGTTTATGAGTGTCATAGATCTAGAAAAAAAGCAGTATATAAAATAGTCCCTCACGTGCAGCCGCAGCCAAAGCCCCCCAGTCGTCCCTCTCCGCCAGGACGTCAGGAGGCGCCGTGTCCCGTCCACACCGCGCCGCCCACTGACGTTCCGCCTCGCCACGTTCTAGAGGCAACCGGGCTTCGTCCGCTTCTAGAGCTACTAGGACTTCTGCGTCGAATACCTGCAGATATTGTTATTATTGAATGAAAAATCAAAAGTAATCATATGCGAATTTTGTGAAGAAATTAATCTTCACAAAATCCAATTCACACTGAGAAATAATAAAATATTATCTTTTCCTTCCCAAATTCAACGTACATCGAAACAAAAGATGGTTTATTTTAATCGCCCATTGGTTTAGGGTTGCGTACCTCAAAAGGAATAAACGGAACCTTTAAAGGTTCACTTTGTATTTCGACTGTCCGTCCATCTGTCTGTCTGTCAGTCACGCGCTCAGGAGATAAACGACTTGAACGTTTATCTCGTGAGCACGTAACTACTGCCAAATATAGTCGCTGTAAAAGAATCATTTTTCCAAAAAAAAGTATTTCTCAGTCACCTACAACCATAAAATGTGGCGAGTAATATCCTCCGAAATTAAAAGTCTAAAAACCTAATTATTTGTAATTAAATCATCAAATATGATCTTGAAAGTGTGTAATCCAAAACGGCGAGATTCAAGTCCTGAACTGTTAGAACGTGAAAAAAAAACTGCGAGATTCAATGCCTTAACCATTTGTAGATGAAAAATTTGTACAGAACTCTCCGTGGGCAAGTTCAACTCGCTCTTGACTGGGTTTTTTTTATTGAACGCGGACCTATCCGTTTGATACTTTTTTGTGGCGTATGCGAGTTTCGCAACACAAATAAGGCCCCCGTGGCATTGTGTCCAAAAGACTAGCTGCATTCCTCCTTTCAATAGCAATACCTATTCGCTGAGAGAGACAAACTGCCAAATTCTAAAGAAGCACCTCATCAGTAATATATCTTTTTTACGGTATTTTACCCAAAAGGTAAAAACAGGCCCTCACACAACAAACGTAATATTTTGCTGTTTATTTGAATGGAACCCTTCGTGTGCGACTCCGACTCTCACTTGCCTATCTTTTGTTTGAATTCTTTTCTTTGAATGTGTTTGTCACTCATCTCGATAAGAGTAATGCCCGCCTTCCACTGCGAGCGAGTCGGACCCATTACGGACTCCGCTATACTCGTAGCGACGATTTTCATACATGTCCTTCCACCAAAGCGGACATGACATGTATCGAAAATCATCGTTACGAGTATAGCGGAGTCCGTGATGGGTCCGACTCGCTCGCAGTGGAAAGCGGGCATAAGCAGCGAGCCCCAGTCGCGTAACACCTCTCCTAAAACACCTCAGTTTCACACACACAGCGATCAGCTTCATTATGAAAAGTAATTTGTATTGAAAGAGTTTTTTAAAGGCAATATTCTAGCAGTGTAGTGTAGGGAAAAGGGTGTAGTGGGGCCCTACCAACACCTTCGGGCCCAAGTCAACCTCACGTGCAAGCTCGTGCATCTGCTGAACAACGGACGAGGCTCTGACGGCGGCGGTCCATTTCAACACGGCGATGGGCTCACCACCTGTTACGTGCCTACCCCTTCAGGGATAAAGGCGTGAGTATATGTATGTATGTATGTATTCTAGCAGTGAGCCGCGGAACTACATGATCGTTTGTGTCAAATGGTATGAAATGCGGTCAGTGTATTGCCCTAGATTTTCAGGGTTCATTAAAACTTAGCTCGCGACTATGAAAATGTAGTCTCTATCTCTATACTATAAAGGCACAAATTAGATAGTACAGATGGAAATCTCATGGTATGTACTTTTCTCACAAATACCCTCTGCTACGCACACTCGCGCACAAATCAGTATCGAAAACTACTATGAAAATGTTTGACCTCGTGTCTGTGAACTCTGTGAGCGGTGTCTATGTGTACGTAGCCTCAACGAATTTAGTATCTAGGTTTCCATCTGTACTATCTGATTTGTGGTATAAGCCCCGCAAGTTGGTAATGCGCTGGAACCTCGTCATAATGACAGCTAAGTGACGTCATTGTGACGTAGCGCGAGCGCGCGCTGGCCTCGCGAAGCTGCGTACGGTAGTTTTTTTAGTACTGACTGCTCGACGGACATACGTCACCAAGTGCCCACAAATGGATCATTGAAAAAGTACATTTCAACATGCTCGTAAAGGGAAGCTATGATTTGTTTGTGTGGCAAGGAGACTGATAAACAAACTTTGTATCTAGTGTTAAGTTATTTATTATTTATATTTTAGTTTATATCTGAATGTAGTGTTCACTTCGAGAAGGGCATACACAAACATTGTAAGATGTTTTATTTTGTTAAGTTTAAGACTCTCTAAAGTGTGTAAACAGTTTAGTGAACCGTCAAAAAAAAAAAAAAAAAAAAAAAAAAAAAAAAAAAAAAAAAAAAAAAAAAAAACAAGATGGCCGCCAAGCGCAATATCAACGTGCGGGGCTTATAAAGCGTGGTGTGCACTCACCTCGACAAGCGTGTTGGCAGCGAGCGCGTGCCAGTCCCTCAGCTCCAGGCCCCGCGCCGCCCACCACTCGTCCGAGCGCGCCGCCGCACACGCACCGCGCGCTAGTTCACGTGCGCACGAGTGTACGCAGCGCTGTACACACACCATATTTTTTACACACCTAGGCGCACACTGGCCTACATGTCACGGCGACAAACTGCAGGTGCAAAATCTTACTATATCCTACTAATATTATAAATGTGAAAGTTTGTGAAGATGTTTGGATGTTTGTTACTCAATCACGCTCTAACAGCTGAATGGACCTAGCTGAAAGGTACAGAGATAGAGTATAGTCCAGAATAACACATAGGCTACTTTTTATGCCGGTAAAATGTTCCCACGGGAAGCGGGAACGGGAACCAAATTTCACGCGGGCAAAGCCGCGCACATCAGCTAGTAATATTATAAATGCGAAAGTTTGTGAGTGTGGATGTTTGTTACTCTTTCACGCTCAAACAGATGAACGGATCGGGCTGAAATTTGGTACAGATATACATTAAAGTCTGGAATAACACATAGGCTGCTTTTTATCCCGGGAATAGGTTCCCACAGGAAGCGGAAATTTTTACGCAGGCGAAGCTGCGGGCATCAGCTAGTCACATACATTTTGCTCTAAGCTCCGCACACTGGGCGATACGGCGACAGTCGCCGAGCGACTACTTTTTTGCGCTACGTCTGTCACCGACGCCAGCAACAGTAGCGACAACAAGTCGCCCGATGCAAGCGCACACTGAGCGACATGTTGCCACGACTGTCGCCCAGGGTTATATCCGCCAATAGTAAGCTCAATGATTCTCAAATGTTTTGTTGTTCACGATTAAGTCGGTTTGAGGAATTTATCGATATGGTCTTCCCCTCTCCTTTAAAGATATACACTTCTAAGTGAGAAATTAGATTTAGAAGCGCTCGTGGCCCCGCGGATTCAGTGTTCTGTAAACGATCACTGCAGTAAAAAATCTTTCACAACAGCCAGTCCTAGGAAGTAGCCACTTTGTGACATTTATTTGTCAGTGTTTCCGTGCTTGGGAAGGCACGTTAAGCCGTCCCGGTTATCAGTATAATAGTCAGTAAGCTAAATTGAAGGCCTTATAAAATCTTCATCAACGAGTCGTCACAAGCTCCGCCTGGGTCGCTATAAACTATTAAAGCACACAGTTTTGCCACAAAAAAATTCCCTCCAAAAAGCACTCACCGTGAGATCGTGTGACGTCATCCGCACCCTCGCCCTAGCCGCGTCGCTGAGAGTGAGCGCTAGGTCGCGTCGCCTCGCGGCCGCCTTTTCTCTTAGAGAAGCTGTCAGGTCGTGGCATTCTTTCTCTAACTGCTTGTAGGAGCCCGTCTGTTCAATAATAATAATAAATAAATATTGTGTGACATCTTTTTTCATATATACATTTAGTGTCATCTACCCCCAGCTTGTGGCTGCAGCGCCAAGACCGCGTTACTACTGTAGTATTTAGCGACTTATTTTGTAAACCATGTTATACTTATATTTATATACTTCTATCATTTATTTTAGTGTTTCTATTGTCTCTCGTATCCCGACCTTTCATGGCGACCTAGCCAGTCCGCCAGTTCGGTATGGGGCGTCGGACGACAAATGACTAGCTTGAATGTGGACATTCTTCCGCTAGAGAACATGATGGCCATGGAGAAATTGGGACGTCACGCCCCTGCGTCTTTCTGCGAGCGAGTTGTGCTCGAGAATGAGGCAGATTCCCCGAACTAACGTTATCTATACTAATATTATAAAGAGGAAAGATTTGTCTTTTTTTGTTTTTTTTTTGTTTGTTTGTTTGTAACGAACAGGCTCCGGAAATACTGGACTGATTCGAAAAATTCTTTCATTGTTGGAAAGCTACGCTCTTTGCGGTGAACATAGGCTATATTTTATTCCCGTATTCCCACGGGACCGGAAACTACGCGGGTGAAACCGCGTGACGTCCGCTAGTATAAAATAATTTGAGCTAGATGGCGTTGCGTAAAAAAATGCCCTACAATGTTTATTATTTACTTAAATAGAGTTAGGGATAGGGCACCATTGAAAACGGCGCTGTGAAACACACGACACTTAACATGCCATACTTATTATCTCATATATTTATTGTATTAATATTTAGCGTTTTCTGGTGAGTTTCACGACTCGTGCTATCTATGGACAGTGATTTCTGTCTAACGCGCTCTCTACGAAAGAAGACATCTACCAACAATGTTACTGTCAACAAAGTATTCGAAGGAACGGGTTTCTGATTAAAGTACCAAACTTAAGGCTCCGATTTTCATAAAACGTACCTTAGCGATCTGAACAGAGAAGGGTCCAAAGCACGCGTCGACGAAGTGCTCGTAGTCTCGTAGAGGCCGCTCTATCGCGTGCTCCAGTTCCGACACCCACGACGACAACGCTTCTAGCTCTGCTCTCGCGCAAACGGCTGATAAAGCTTGCCCGCTCCTGTATTACACAATAAATATTGGATAAATCCTACTTTCTACTAATATTAAAATGTGCAAGTTTGTGAAGATGTTCGGATGTTTGTTACTCAATCACGCTCTGAACGGATTTAGCTGAAATTTGGTACAGAGATAGCTCATAGTCTGGAATAACACATAGGCTTTTCATCCCGGGAAAATGTTCCCACGGGAAGCAGGAACGGGTACCGAATTTCACACAACGCTATCTGATCTAAAAGTAAGCTAGGAATAACCTGCTTGTGTTATTGGTGTCAGACCACGGATACTTATATACTTTTAAATAAGTACATACTTATTATACATAGAAACACCCAGACTCTCGAGACAAACATTTATGGATCACACAAATTTTTGTCTCCGGTGGGAATCGAACCCACGACCTCGTTCGCAGTCGCACATTTCGACCTCTAGACCAACGATGCAGCCGAGGATAGATGCCAGATAAATTCAAAGATCCTCCAAGCCAACCAAGGGAGTTATAGTGGCGCGAACATATAATATAGAACGCAAATACGAACCACACTATATAATTAAAAGCAAAATTTTCATTTTATTTATATTTATAATAATCAAAAACGGTTTATGCATGTCTAAAAACCATCGATCATTCATGCGTTCACTAATTCGTTCATTATATTATTCGTTCACTGATTCACACATTCTTTTATTCTATCATTCGTTCTTCGATTCAAACTTTAATGCTAAATATTGGAGACAGTATGTAAGTAAATATCTTATGAAATCGCGAAAACTGTCAGAAGTGGCCCCCAATCGCTAGATGCGCTACGCTTTCCATCAGGCTGGTGACGACGTCAATTTGGCGAGCTAAATATAAAAAAAAACTATTTGTGCGTGTCAAATAAATTCATTCAATCGTTCATTGATTAATAACAGTAGCAAAGATAATTATACAGATAGGCAACTCCCTGCCTACCACCACAAATTAGAGATGGCACAGATGGAAATCTCATATTAGTAGTTTATGACACTGTTGCATAATAAGGGTTCTTATAACACGAGTGTGTTTTAAAAAAACGAGCCGTAGGCGAGTTTTTTTATAGTATTACACGAGTGTTATAAGACCAAGTTATGTACAGTGTCATACACTACTTTATCTACTCTCATACTATAATACCTGATTTCATTTTGTTGTGATATATAGTTGCTCCTTGATTTCGCCGGTAACAGGTTCATGGTCATGTTTGACGCAGTTTCCAGAATGTCTGGTGGTGTATAATTACCACCATCCTCGCTTTAAGACATGTTTTTACACAACAACTAATTTATTTTACAAACAAAACCAAACTTTGTTTAATTTAAATGTAAAATGTTGGCGCCAAGGCGCAAACATCGATTGCGCATGCGTTTCTTTTTTTTTTTAGGCTGTGGAGACCATAGATTTAGGATTTTTCGCTACTCTGGAGACACAATTTTTTTTAAAGTAGAGGTTCAAACTTCTTTTTCAGCTGGAGATTGTTTATGGTGTATCGTAATGATTAAAAAGTTTTATTATGATTTAGGTGTCCATACAAGACCTGTATCGTAATAAAACTTTTTTTTTTGGCCTGTGCGTAATGTT
Source organism: Miltochrista miniata (assembly GCA_933228765.1). Taxonomy (NCBI): domain Eukaryota; kingdom Metazoa; phylum Arthropoda; class Insecta; order Lepidoptera; family Erebidae; genus Miltochrista; species Miltochrista miniata. The sequence goes on from OW121748.1 coordinate 40,010,592, forward strand.
TGTCATAATAGTATTGATTTCAATTTTATAATCTTTGTATTATAGTATCAGAGTAGATAAATGTACTTTTTTTCAAACCTACCCTCTGCTACGTACACTCGCGCACAAATCAGAATCGAAATCTCGCCTGAACCTCGCCTGACTTCGTGTCTGTGAACTCAGTGAACGGTGTCTTTGTGTGCGTAGTCTCAGCCATACCAAATTCGCTGAGGCTACTCAGTGGTAGCACAAAATAGCGAAAGTACAGATGTACTATCTCTAATTTGTGCTACCACTGAGCAAGCTTTCCCACAGTACAGTAGTACCAGTGTACTGTATACATACGTGATCTGGTAGTAAGTGCTGGTGTGCAGCCCCGGGCCCTGCACGCGGCGACAGAACGCGGAGTCGTGCGCCGGCACGCGAGCGCCCCGCGCCAGTACCCCGCGCCATGCTGCCTGCTCCCACAGGCCGCGGGCTGCCCACCATGCCGCGCCTCCTGGAGACCATGCACGGTTATTTAAAGAACATATGGCCCAAGTGCATTCATACATGACATTTAAAAGGTTGGGCAAAGGAAATAATCATATCAATGATCACATCATATAGGGTGACAGACAGTTTGACCGGGGGCCTGAGGACGGTGAGGGGACTGACTGCTCACCGTCCTTACAGAAGCAGGCCGCAGTGGTAGCCGTATGTCTGTTGGAACTCCTGGGGTACCCTTCCGAGGGCTTACCCGGGGTTCCTAACCGTAAGCTGTTAGGTAACTTAGGTAGTAAACGTGAGGTTTTTTAGTCAGTATCCATGTAGGATTTTACCTCACGTAAAAATAAAAAAAAATGGTGACGGACAGTCTTATGGCAGTCTTGATATCATTTTACATAATGTTTACCTAGATCAGTTGTTACAAAATTATGTTTATGAATTATACCGAATATGAAATGCCTGATACGGTTTACTAATGTTTGCCATAATTTCATATGCCATACTGGTATTTGCCATAATTTCATTACACATAACGCTTCAGTTGCCATAATCGTGAAATGACATAAAATGACTTTCACTAATTTCATTGGTCATAATCGATCAAGTGTCATAATAATTTAAATCCATAAATGTATTTGCCATAATTTTCGTTTTCAATAATGCCATTTTCCATAACTTTTGTTCACCATAATATAAATAAAGATAATTTATACGACACAGATAATTTATTCACAATTAAACCTAAAACTAAACCTCATAAGGCGTCTACTAACTAAGCTCGACGGAGCCCCGCTTTGCGGTGCTCCTACTTATGGGTGGTTTAAAAAAAAACCACGACCACTAACCTAACCTAACCTAACCTATACGAGTCGGATTGCACTGAGTCGTGGGTGTTAACGATAATTAATTTCGACCTAACAATATTATGTATTATTTTCATAATTATATCAAATTTTAATTATGCCAAGAGTCGATTATGAGATGTCTTACTTATGGAAACTAATTATTATGATATATGTTGTTATAGAAAGTCATTTTATGGCAAATAAAAGTTATGACTGTTGAGTTGTTAAGGCAAACGTTATTAGTATAAATGATAATAGTGCAAGTAAATATTATGATCGGGGATGATTATGGCAAACAATATTAGTGCAAATGAATTTATGGAAAACGAGAGAAGACCGCCTGATACTTTACTAAAACCAGCACTAAGATCTTAGTTTGACGTTCAAAGTTCACGCTATGGTATAAACTCATCTAAAACTACGATTTATGCTACTTATATTCATATGAAAAATCTTACGCGCCGTCATAGTCTATTGATCTTAATAATCTTTCTTCAGCGCTTTTTCGAGCCGGGCACTGCGCGTCACCAGTAGCGTGATTGTAGGACTTGTTAAAGCGCATGCAGGATGCACACTTAGCCGGCTGTTCGCGAGCAGAGCACTCTTTGAGCGTGTGACCAACGCATCCACAGTGCCCACATGTTGGGTTCGTGTCCCGGCAGTACTTGGCCGAGTGTCCATATTGTTGACACTTGTAACACCTAGTTACAAGTGTGAAGTCTCGGACGGGGCATGAAGTCCAGTCTATAAAGATGCGCTCCTGTGTCATGATCATCTGTCTAATCTCAGCTGTTACCTCTACAATGTAGTTACAGTGAGGGGCCTCTTTTCTGCCAGATTTATGGCTTAATCTGATAGAGTTCTGAAATTTCTCACGCGTAAGGCTTGGATGCTTATCAGTAATAGTACGAGAGCCCACGACCAAAATTTTTGTCTCATAGCAATACAGCCAAAACCTCATCAAATCGATAGATACGATTATCCTGAACTCGAAAATACCAATATCAGACATTTTCCGCGTAGCGTTTGATCTGACCGAATTTTCAAAATTGTCAAAGAATTTTACCGAACTGCATCATAGCAATATGTCTGATTTGCAGACTGTAGTTGAATGATAGTTCTGAGATACCAGAAACATATTTTTCAGACGTTAGTGGTGTAGCGCAAACCCGTAAAATCACTTAAAAAAATTAAAAATGAGACAAAAAAAATGTCTCATAGCAATACGTCTGAAAATCTTTTTTATTAGTAAATTTTGGTTATTTGATGCGAACAAAACAATTTTCAGACGGAAATGTGAACGCATTAAATTTTGAGACCGTTTTGGAAATGTTAACAAATTTTACCGATCGGTATCATAGCAATATGTCTGAAAATTGTCGGACATGATAAAATAAGTTGTCCACATGTGCAAAAAATTTATATCAGACAAATTAAGTGTAGCACCTTCTCTATCAGACAACTTTTCGATGCTCAGATATCATTTAAAAATCGTATTGAAGCATCTTGAATTCTCTGTTACAAACCAATGAATACGTTGCGACCCTGAATTTATTAGATGATAATTAACAAAGAATTTACCCGAAACCGTAACAAAAAGCACACTTGAGTAACTTTTACAAAAGCAATAAGTAATGACATCTGTCATCTGTCAAAGTACATATAATAGACAAGGGAGATTCTTGAATGATGAAGGCTGTAAATTAAAAAAAACATTTAACAGAGGCGTCGGCCAGGCGACTCCGAATCGTTATTTTCGTTTTTGGGAGTAGGTATATGCTACACTTAAAGTGTCTGAAAACAGGTTTTTGGTAATCATGGCAGCAATACGAAAAGTTTAAAAAAAAAATTATCCGTATTGCTATGATACAGGTTGGCTAAATTTGTTGACATTTTCAAAAATGCGCTCAGGCTATGTGCTACGCGCAAAATGTCTGAAAACAAACTTTTTCGTAATACAATTCTAGAATCTATGTACATTTTCACTATCAGACGTATTGCTATAATACCGACTGCCTTTTTTTTTTGACACAGCAGAAATGGCCTCCCACGCAGTTGCTACGCTTTCGACCGTTACTAAACACCTAGTCGGGTTCAGAATCATACAATCTAACGATTTTATAGGGTTTTTGCCGTATTGCTATGAGACATGGTTTTGGTCGTGGGCTCTCGTACTATAAGGTTTTGTTCGAAAATGCAGTCAAATAAATGATTTTCTGAGATATCTGAGGGCACACCCAGGAAAATCAATCTTGGCCTCTTTTTCGTAGTCTCCTCAATTTTAAGGCCAGATGATTGTAGCTGATGTGATGTTCTCAATTTTTCTAGGTCATCTTTTCCTGCTGTACTTATAATTACACCGCCGTTCCTTATTTTCCTGAGCCCTCGTACCTGCAGTTTTAACTTCTCGGGCTTAAGCAAGTCCGGTTCGCGATGCGACAGCACGCGGTCGCATCTATGTTGGTATTTTTGATGACTCATTGTGTCTGTTGACAATGACGAATATTGTGAAGTGTGCGAGTTGTAACGTTGTGATCAACGAACTTCTGGCATTTGTTAGAAACGTAATGGACTTTATGGATGAAGAAAGTATACACCAGCTATGTACTACATCCTTCTCAGTAGACGATATTGCGAAGGCAAAAACACTGCTCTTTAGTGCAATACCGAGCACTAAGAAGATGCCTGTGAGACGAAAACAGGACAAGAAAAGAATGTCTAGGGACCTCGACGACATCATTAGTTTAATGAAAAGTGCTGACCCCCAGATATTTCCTGTATTTGTAGCCAAAGACTTGCATCTGTTACCTCCTGTAACATTCGATCATGTGGATGTTACACGGTTTTTGAGGGAACTTCTGTGGTTGAAAAATCGATTGAGTACAATGGAAGAGAATATTGTGACCTCGGATCAATTCACTCAACTAAAGCAAGAGGTAGACTATATGAAACATGCCTCCATAGTAGATGATTACTCCTCAAGGGTAAATGTAAATAAAAGAAGAGGAGCTTGCTTGCAAAACAGTCCTGAGATGGATAGTGGACCCATTGGACTTCCGTATGTACCCACATATGTATCAATAAAATCGCCACTAGTATCAGCAGTTTCTGAGGTCAACAACCTACCTACTATGACAAATAAAAATAATAATTCCAGCTCTCTCAGCTGCAAGCAAAACGATGAGACAAGTTTGCATCGGCGCGTGGAGGCACTGACTGTGGATTCGCCGCAGCAATGTGATAGTGAATATCGCACGAAAACGGTATATAATGTTGGCGCAGGTGCGGTCGAGATGCAAGACAAATCGTCACGGGTGGAGGCCAACGTAAGCGCTGAGGTCTCGCAACAGGGGGCGGAGCCGGTTGTAGGATCCCCGCCATGCGCACGCGTCTCGTCCGGGAACCAGCGAGCCCCTACTAGTAAACATAGACCGATGATATCCGAACAGCTGATGTCTAATACTGTGAACTCGGACGACGCGCGACGTTTATCTTTGTGTACTGCTCAGAATGCGTCGAGTTTAAATGTAAATAGTGATCAAATGGTAGGGGACACGGAATGGCAGATTGTACGGAATAAGTCTGCTAAACGTTATAGGCTGTTTGGACAAAGGGGGTGCGCCCCCATCGCGAGTGATGGTAAATTTAGGCCAGCTGATATTAAAGTGCCTCTTTTAATTTCAAACGTTAGTAAAGACACGAGTGAAATGGACATAACAAATTATATAAGAGAGAAAACAAACGAGAGTGTAGTGCTAAAAAAGATCAATATGAAAAAAGGTAAAATGTATGATGCTTATAAGCTGTATGTCTCAAAGTACAAATTAGATTTATTTTTAAATGATGAGTTTTGGCCTAGCGGTATAACGTTTAGGCGGTTTGTACATTTTATGTACAAACCGAAATTGAATAATATTGTTAAAGTTAATAAATAGCATTTTATATGGATAATAAAGGTCAGTGTATTACAATGGTCAGTTTTAATTGTTGTTTTGTTTCTAGATCTTTTAGGGATATACAAAATCTCTGTAATAAATCAGACCTAGTGGCTCTCCAGGAGACGTGTTTACTCCCCCATGACATAGCTACATTAGGAACCATATCGACTGATTTTGAATACACCGGTAAATCGGCTGTGGACACGTCTGCTGGACTGCTAAGGGGTCGACCTTATGGGGGAGTGGCGATTTTATGGAGGAGGGGCATTTTTGACATTGTTTCTGTAATAAACTGTAGTAGTGTACGCCTGGTAGCAATCAGAGCCACAGTCTCCCAGCGTTCTGTCATAGTATTCTCTGTCTACATGCCTACTAACTCGCCGGAGAACTTAACTGATTTTACTGAAGTGTTGGGGGAAATAAGTGCAATTGTAGAAAGTGAAAATGTTGAGAGCATATTTATATTGGGGGATTTTAATGCACATCCGCAAGAGTTGTTTTATAATGAGCTTTGTAACTTTTGTTCCGACCATGGTTGGCGGTGTGCTGATGTAGATAAACTGGGTCTTATGTCTAATGCTTATACTTTCGTCAGCGGGGCTCATGGTAGTAGGCGTTGGCTGGATCATTGCGTGGTCTCCGAGTCTGCTGCCAGGTGTGTTGCCGAGGTTGAGGTAATTGAGGACGTGTTTGTGTCGGATCATCTTCCTCTTTTGGTAAGATGCGAGTTGAAGTCTGTCCGGCCGAAAGTACCGTCTCGCCGAGTAGATAGAAGCTCAGTAGTGTGGGGTGAGAGAGATGATGTTCAAATATATAATTATCACGAGATGTGTCACAATAGTCTGCGAGAATTTGATTTCCCCCCGGAGTTTGCTGTTTGCAGTCATGGGTCCTGCAACCTGAAGGAGCATAAGCTGGTGCTAGATAACTTCTATATGAGAATTGTTAGGGCTCTAAGTGACGCGGCGTCAGTGACTAATGTCAGGGACGTAGAGAGGTCTAAAGGGCGTAATAAAAGTAGACAGCTCTGTGGTTGGAATAAATATGTCCAGGAGTCTCATCGTTTAGCCAGGCTTAATTACCAAATTTGGCTGTCATATAATAGACCCCAATCTGGTAAAATTTATGATGACATGAATGAGTCACGTAAAATTTTTAAAAGTCGACTTAAGTGGTGTCAACGTAATCAAGACCAGCTAAAAATGGACGTATTGAACAAACACAGAGCTGCAAAGAACTTTGGCAGTTTTTGGAAGGCCACTAAGAGGACTCAGTGTGTGCGTTCGAAATCCGCAGCGAACGGTCGCGTCACCGCTGCCTCGCGCAAATTTGTTTTTGTGTTCGAGCTAAGTGCTGACGCAGCCATCGAGTTCGTCACGTTGAGTCGTACGCGGCCGCAGCGATGACCTAGTTACCGATCGTAATGATTCATTACATATGTAAGTAATTAGCAATTAAGGCGCAGCTATTTTAAATATCTAACAATGGCTTCTACAAAAGTAAATATTACAACAGAGACAGAGCGTATCATATACGACTATTATGTCAAAGAGAAAGAAGAGAGAGAAAAACTGCAAGTGTTAGTAAATGACCTTAGATGTCAAATAGAGAACCTTCAAAGTAAAATGAACTTTGACCAGGAGCAACCCCCTGAAAATACTAACAACAAAACTGTTGAAAACACTGAAAGTTCCACTCCAGCGGTCCAATATGAGACCGACGAGGAAGAACTCGCTAAAGAAACCGAGTGGGTACGTGTAAAAAATCGTAAAAAAAGGAAATTGAACTTGACACCCTCCCCACCACCATCCCAAAGAGCTATCTGCTCCAACGAAAAAGCACAGAAGATCAAAAAACCTCCACAACCACCACCCATAGTTGTGGAAAATGTCAAGAACTACCAAATGTTCTATGATCTGCTGTCAGCAGATACTGCAATCGATTCGTTTATCGTGAAAATGATGAGCGGTGAATGTATAAAAATAAACGCCAAAAACGAAGATTCTTATAGGTCCATTACTAAGACCCTACTTCAAAATAATTGTCTGTGGTACTCCTATGAAAACAAACAGGACAGACCCATAAGAGTCGTAGCAAAAAAATTACACTCGTCTTGTTTACCGGACAGAATTATCGCGGATCTGAAAGGCAAAGGTCTTAAAATTCAGGACGCAGTTAACAAATTGAGTTGGAGGACTAAAGAGCCTCTTAATATCTTTCTGCTTTCATTTGATAAAGAAGAAAGCATTGACAGAATTTACGGTATTCATTCAATACTGAGTTGCAAAGTGGATATAGAACCTTTGAAAACCTCAAACCTCATTCCACAGTGTAAGAGATGTCAAGCCTATGGCCACACTCAAAAATACTGCTCCAGAGAACCTAAATGCGTAAAATGCACGGGTAAACACCTAACGAAAGACTGCCGGAAACCTGCAGAGGTAAAGCCAAAGTGTGTACACTGTGGCGAACCACATCCTTCTAACTATAGAGGGTGTATGGTAGCTAAAGAGCTGCAAAAAATTAAAAATAAGTCAGTAAAATCAAAAACATCTATGACAGCCACTAAGATGTCTAGTGAACGTACTGGCATAAAAGCGAATCCCGAAAAGCGGGTCACAAAAACCGTATCGTACGCACAAATGACTAAGGACATTCACTTGCAACCTCAGCCACCACAACAACAGTTGTTGTCAACAAATCAACAACAACAACCAGTAAGTTCTAATAATGACGATAAAATTAATCAAATTCTTAGCCTAATGACATCGTTTGATGAAAGGTTAAAGAAACTTGAATTAAACACTTACAGAAAATAAACATGTTGTATTCAATCAAAATTATGGCATGGAATGCAAATGGACTCCTAAAGCATCAAAATGAGTTGCAGGCAGTTCTAATTACAGAAAATATAGACATATGTCTGATATCTGAGTCACATTTTACCAGAGAATCATATATTAGAATTAAGGGCTATAAAAGTTACCATTCGTTGCACCCCAACAACACTGCAAGAGGTGGTAGTACCATAATTATTAAGGATACTATTAGTCATTATGTAGAACATAAATGTGAAGAACAATTTATACAAGCTATAGCTGTTACTATTAAAACTAAGCGATACCCCATTACAATTTCTGCTATATACTGTCCACCAAGGCATAGTTTAAAAGCAGAGCAGTACAAAACTCTTTTTGAAAGTCTTGGTAACAGATTTATCCTTGGTGGCGATTTTAATGCCAAAAATATACACTGGGGATCGAGATTAACGAACTCTAAAGGCAAACAGTTACTTTGTGCTATCAGAGAAATGAACTGTAATGTTATATCAACAGGTAAACCTACCTATTGGCCTACTGAAAAAGGGAAATTACCAGATTTAATAGATTTTTTCATCTACAAAAATTTTTCGTCCGGCGTCTTACAAATTGAAGAAGGATTTGACATGAGTTCAGACCATTCACCCATATTACTGACCATAGGTGAAACTCTTATTCAAAAAGAAAGCAAGCCCTCTTTAGTCAATAAAAATACAGACTGGGATAGCTTCAGATGCGAATTAGAAGAAGCTATTAACCTAAAAGTACCGCTAAAAAATCCGCAACAACTAGAACTTGATGTGTCAAAATTCATAACAGATATACAAAAATGTGCCTGGCGTAATACACCGGAAATTAGGCAAAGAATTAAAAATAACTGCTATCCTATGAGTATTAGAAATATTATAGCTGAAAAACGTATACTGCGAAAAAAATGGCAAAGAACCAGATATCCCCCTGATAAAACTGAACTAAACAACATTACCAAAAGACTCAGGAGAGAAATTCAAAATTTTCATAATACAACAGTAAATAGTTACTTAAGTCAGTTAACAAGTGATCGCACGACAAATTACTCCCTATGGAAATGTACAAAACATTCCAAAAAGCCAACTTTACATATCCCCCCCATTAAAGATACCAATGGCGGTTGGGCTATAAATAATGAACAGAAAGCAGCCAGATTTGCACAACACTTAGAGCAAATTTTCCGACCAAACGATGAAACCTCCGGAAACATACCTTTAGACGTGGCATCAAGCGATGGGTTAGAAATAAGATTAGTTACACCGAGAGAGGTGTTCAATGAAATAAAACGCCTAAATACAAACAAAGCCCCTGGCTATGACCTAATTACGGCAGAAGTTTTACGCAACTTACCACGTAAAGCGATTATTAAACTTACCACCATTATTAATGCGTCATTTAGACTAAACCATGTACCTGATGTGTGGAAAGTGGCCGAAGTTATTATGATACTTAAACCTGGCAAACCACCCCATGAAACTACTTCATATAGACCTATTTCCTTACTACCAATAATGTCAAAATTATTTGAAAAGCTGTTCCTGAAACGGTTAAAGCCCATCATAGAAGAACGTCAGCTGATCCCAAACTATCAATTTGGATTTAGACAAAATCACTCTACAATCGATCAAGTACACCGTATCACTAATATCATTGAAAAAGCTTTAGAAGACAAGAAAGTGTGTTCTACAGTCTTCCTAGACGTAGCTCAAGCTTTCGATAAAGTTTGGCATGAAGGTCTTGCACAAAAACTCGAAAATATGCTCCCAAAACAGTTCACCGCCATCTTAAAGTCCTACTTGACTCAAAGAATGTTCAGAATTCGACAAGATGATGCATACTCAGACTTAAGGGAAATAAAAGCTGGAGTGCCCCAGGGAAGTGTATTAGGTCCGGTCCTGTACCTATTATACACCTGCGATATCCCGGTATTAGAAAACCATACCATTGCAACATTTGCAGATGACACAGCCATTATGGTCACAGGTGTTACTCATGCAGAAGCCGTGGAAAAGGTCCAAAATGCAGTCAACATCGTATATGACTGGACGAAAAAGTGGAAAATAAAATTGAACGAAGCCAAATCAGTTCACATAGACTTCACTAATAAAAGATCCAACTATCATGCAGTGTATATAAATAATACGATTATTCCCTACGAGAATACAGCCAAGTATCTAGGCATGACACTAGATGCTAAGCTTCGTTGGAAGGCTCACGTTAAGAAGAAACGCAGCGAGCTACAGCTTCGCTACAAAAATATGTACTGGCTTCTAGGCAAACATTCTTCGCTGTCAGTACAAAACAAATTACTACTGTATAAACAAGTCCTTATGCCAGTGTGGACTTATGGAATACAGCTATGGGGCTGTACCAAATCAAGCAACATCCAGATTATACAAAAATTCCAAAATAAAGTACTGAGGGGTATCGTAAATGCGCCTTGGTACATTAGAAATGACGACCTCCATAGGGACCTTAAAGTGGACCTCGTAGCTAATGTAGTGCAAAAGTACGCCGAAGCTCATCAAAAAAGACTTCATCATCATGTGAATGTCGAGGCTATCCAACTCCTTGACCACACAGATTTAGTGAGAAGACTAAAAAGGACAAAACCCTTCGAATTAGTATAGTGAAGTGTCAGTGTGACATAGTGTAATAAGTGCAACTTGTAATAAAAACACAATATGAACTAAGTGACTTCCCCTTAATAGAGACATTAAGAAAAGTGTTAATGGACACATTCTTACAATTTACTCTATATTAGCAGCTTAGGTTAAATGTTAATTACTTATTAGTCTTATGGCTAGATTGTAATTTATATGATATGCTATTATTGTAGCACGTCATTACATAAAAAAAAAAAAAAAAAAAAAAACTAAGAGGACTGATGCTAAGCCCAGTCTGCCGACGAGAGTGGGAGGGGAGAGTGACCCGGCACAAATAGCTCATATGTTCATGGACCATTTTAAGGTACACTCCCCTCTAGGTTCCTCGACCACCACAGTAAGTAACTTGGGTGAGTGTCAGGGTGATATGCCGCTATTGCGCGTTACTACAGCGCAGGTTCGTAATATTATTTGGGGAATGACCGGTGGGAAGTCTCCTGGCCATGACCATATTAGCATCGAGCACTTAAGACATGCGGGGGTTCACCTACCGAGGGTATTGGCTCTTTTCTTCACAATGTGCATAAGTCATTCGTATTTACCTCAGGACATGTTAAAAACCATCGTAGTGCCCATTGTGAAGGATAGAACTGGCGATGTCTCGGATAGGGGGATTTACCGCCCTATCTCCTTGGCAACCACGATTGCAAAAGTACTGGACAGTGTGCTTAACTCTTGGTTAGAGAAATATTCAAACATACATGATGCTCAGTTCGGATTTCGACCTGGACTTTCCACTGAAAGCGCTATCGTCGGTCTTAAGCACACTGTTCAGTATTATACAAACCGTAAGACGCCGGTTTACGCCTGTTTCCTGGATCTCTCCAGGGCCTTCGACTTGGTGTCGTATGATGTGCTCTGGAGGAAGCTTGGGGACAGGGGTGTACCGGCGGAAGTCTTAAATATATTTAAGGTTTGGTATGCCAATCAAACAAACCATGTGAGGTGGGCTGACACGCTCTCAAACGCATATAAGTTGGAGAGCGGGGTGAGGCAGGGGGGGTTAACCTCTCCCACGCTCTTCAATATTTATATCAATGACCTCATTGTGGGGCTGAGCAGCATGCGTGTTGGATGTAGGATTGACGGTGTTAGTGTCAATAACTTAAGCTACGCAGATGACATGGTGCTGCTCAGCCCGACTATGGGGGGACTGATGGACATGTTGAGGGCATGTGAGGACTATGCAGTGGAGCATGGGCTCACATACAATGTGAAAAAGACGGAGTACATGGTCTTTAAGGCTGCCGGTAAGTGTCCTAAAATCGCATACAATATAACCCTTAATGGCTTGAGCATCAAACGTGTAAACATGTTTAAATATTTGGGACACATTATTGCCGACGACCTTAAAGACGATTTCGATATTGAGAGGGAGCGCAGGGCTCTAGCGGTTAGGGGTAACATGTTGGCTCGCAGATTTTCTCGGTGCTCCGAGGATGTTAAAATCACGCTTTTCAACGCCTACTGCCAAAACATGTACACGGGGAATCTGTGGGTTACGTATACCAAAAGGTCTCTGGATACTCTGCGTGTCCAATATAATAACATCTTCAGGATGCTGTTGGAGCTGCCCCGCTTCTGTAGTGCATCGGGGATGTTTGCCGAATATCAAACTGACGGTTTCGCAGCGATCATCCGTAAAAAAACGGTATCCCTGATCCGCAGAGTGCGGACCAGTCACAACAGTATCCTGATGACCCTGGCGGATCGACACACTTCACCGCTCTGGAAGTGCCTCATAAGGAGAGTAATAACTGAAGGGAATAGTTACTAGTTGTTCGCATTAATTTATTTATTTAAATCGAATTCTATTTTAAAATTTAATTTTAACTTTTATGACGTTTTAATTTTATTTTATTTATTGATTTTGTGTCCATTGGATTATTTATTTTCAATTCGTTTTTATTTCCAATTTTAATTTTAGTTATGTTACAAATTGATCGGGATTTATTTTTATTTTTATTTTAATTAATTTTAATTTTAATAATTTAATTGACTGGATTTTTTTATTATTATTATATTATTTTTATCATTCAATTTATTATAATTATGTTATTTAAATTTTATTTTTATGTATTGCGTGTTTGTCTGTGTGTATTATGTGGTATTTTAATTTTAATATGGATCCATGGATATCTGAAATAAACAATTTTTATTTTTATTTTTTTATTTTTATTATTTATTTAATTATATCCTGCACTATCTTTTTGGTCTCCTCACTGGATTTTTCTTTATCGGCTGGGTATATTGTTAGACTAGCAGTTTTAGTAAGGCAAACAAAATTATCCTTACCTTTCCTTATGGTATCGGCATAGGTATTGCATGGAGCGGGAGATGTCATTTTGGTCGCATTTCGAATACCTTCTTTCAGTTCTTCCAGTTGCACTTTTACGTCGAAATCCTTTCCTAAGGTCTCAATCTCGGCATGGGCTGATATGAGCTTTTGCTTCACTGACTGGTAGTGAACAGCCATCTGGGATACTCCGTGCATCACACTGCGACAAATATTCGATATTCTCAGTTTACTGTCGCTGTTCAACTTACCTCCGTCCGTCGAAATAGAGCATATTTCCTTCAGATAGTTATCGATCTGACTCATCCAATTCTGTATCTCAGGAGTGGAAACCACGCAAACCTGAGGTGCAGCGGGGGCTGGAGGCACGTCTTCTTGTAAGCGCGAGGGGCCCGGCGGAGGGCTGCGAGCGGTCCGGGAACTTCGGTTGAATGGACTCGCCATTACGGAGTTATTTTTGTTCATTTCATAATGTCAAACACTTTCAATTTGCACTAAAAATTAAATAACAGAACCGATGACTCGTTGGATCTCGGATTTGAGCTTAGGCATTGTTTCTGGTTTATTCGCTTAAACCTGCGATTAGAGAAAACCCCAAAAAAAAATCGCACTGCGTTAAATCTTGGTGGCCAGTTCACATCAGAATTTATTGAGATATTTTTTCCGGCAATCGTTGCTGCAATGGAATGTTTCATGCGCGGTGTAGCAGGTGGCGCCGCGCTGTCTTGCTGAAACCACATGCTGTCCGCACACAACGGAAGCACAGGAGTCTTACTGTCCATTACCGACCCAGTTTCTTCATTTTTTTTGAGAACTCTTCGAATGGTTGACACATTAGGTGCACTTTCTCGACTGAAAATTGTTCGTAGTTTGCGAGCTGTCTCAGCATAACTTTCCAAATTTTTGTAATAAGTTTTCACAATTATTACGCGTTGTTCTTTCGAAAAGCGCTCCATTTTTTATTAATTGGAACAAATAAATGTGTAAGCTGTCAAATCTCAGAGTCGCCACTTGCACAAAAAAAAAATAGCACTAAATTGCACTCTTATTGAGACACCCTTTATATTATGTATGTATTTAGAAATATATAAGTATGTATATCAGTCGTCTAGATCCCATAGCAAAAGTTTACAAATGAACAATTCCTACAGTCAGGATAGATGTTACGCGGCGAAGACGCCACAGACTTGTCTTCGCTTAAGATATTGGTATGCATGGCTGGCCGAGGTCCTGAGGACGGCTGCTCGCAGTTTTTTATGTAGCCCTAGTTCAAGATAACACCCGATCCAACTATGAAAAAGCAAGTTATCTCCCGAACCTTAAGAGTGCCTTCAAATTAGACGCGTGAGATAGCGCTGCAGCGGCGCTACTGTGGTGCACCACCACTAGTTTTCGTACAATTTCTAGAATCGTTATCACAGCGCCAATAGTAGATATTAGGCACCAAAGTAAAGTGTGAAATAGGTGCCACAGATGCGAACTTTCGCGCGTTTAAGCCCACAGTTGAAGGGTTTGTGACACACGCATCATCAGTAGAATTTACTCAAGGAGTAGGTCTACGCGCGTTTACAGCGCCACAGACTCACCACTGCAGCGCTTCTTTTAGGTAGCGCGACTGCAGCGCTTCTTCATAGCGCCCTACGACGAAACCACGGAATCCGGGAACCCTGGTTCTTCTTCCGAAGAGTTCATATTTTTTTACGTTAAACACTGGACTCTATAACTGAGACTCCACCATCCGTCGGTCATCAGTCTGTATCTCATGAACCGTGATAGCTAGACAATGGAAATTTTCACAGATGACATTTCTGTTGCAGTCGTTTTTGGTACGGAACTCAATTGGACGGTTTTTTTAATCTGTGCTAGAAAATGTGATTTTCAAATAGGTATATTAACAAAATATATTAGCAGTAAAATGTCAACCACTTACCCACAAGTAACAGTAGAGCGGCTATAGGACATAGAACCAGCGCCACTACGAGCGCCGCGATCGGTTGAAGAAGCCCTAGGACTGCGATGCGCCAGATCAGCACTTCCAATAGCACGAACCATCTGAAGGGAAATAGCGAAAATTTAGAAAATAGTCGTTTTTGATTGACAGGAACTCCCGATTTGGTTTGATGCCCTCTTGCCTCCGTTAGCTCTGAAAGCTTAAAAAGAAAAATAAATTTAACAACTGAAACATACATGTCGATGTGCAAAAGCTCATAGAAAACTTTATAAGTCAGCCAGAAAAAGATCGTTTCTCTGACAAACCATAAAAACTTGGAACGACCTGCCCGCACACGTGTTTCCCTCATCTTACAATCCTAGGTTCTTCAAGAGGAGCGTGAAGAGACACATCACTGGGCCGCCAACTTGAGGACCACTGTCAGAAGTGTTACGGACTGTGAGAGTAGCCCCAATCGCTAGATGTGACCATGGCTTTCCATCAGGCGAGCGGCGTACATTTGGAGTATGAAAAAAAAAAGCACTTATAATATTAAAAAGCTTGGGTGCACTTCCGAAAACCCCCCACCTCAGATCTATTTGAAACTTTGCACAGACCTTCCTTTGGATGTTCTAAGACAACCCCTAAAGGGATTTTTGGCGCATAGCAATAGTTTCCGAGAAATCAAATTTGGAAAATTGGATTTTAGCACGCGCGTTATATCTTTCCCCGCTCAATTCGACTTGGATAGATTAGGTTAGAAGGCGCGGAGCTTCCGCATTAGCCTGCGTGGTTATTTTTTTATAACCACCTAAGTTTTTAATAAAAAAATTAAAAATATAATAAAAATAAAAATAATAAAAAATATTTCGGAACTGCTTCGAATCGCCAAAAACAAGGCCTGTGCAAAATTACAGCTTAATCTAAGGTGGGGGGTTTTCGGAAGTTTATTCAAAAGCTTTCACAAAAAGCCAACATACGGAAGTTTATTCAAAAGCTTTCACAAAAAGCCAACATACGGAAGTTTATTCAAAAGCTTTCACAAAAAGCCAACATACGGAAGTTTATTCAAAAGCTTTCACAAAAAGCAAACATACCTATTAAGCTTATCCGGGTGCGGACAATCCACATCATACACCAAAACCCCTCCCACATGCAGCATCACCGCTAACGGAGGCACCCAGAGAGGCGCCGCTATCGCCAAGGCTCCTGATAGCAAGCAGGTCACCACACTTATAAGGGGGAACAGTAGGAGGAGGAGAGTGGAGCCCACTCCGCCTATGACGCCATAGTTCCACACTCGGTTTGCGCCGCGGCTTAAACCTTTGCCGAGGAGACCTGGGAACGAAGACTGGTGTTAGAAATTTAAACGGGTTCTCTTTATTCTTATTTAAACCTGCAAAACGGCCAACCGTTCCGTACCAAAAAACGGCAAATAAAATCACGTAGGTACTCTTAATATTTTGTGATTTTCGTATTTGTTATGAAAGCGGCAATGGAAATACATTATCTGTAAAAAAAACTGCTCTCTATACTCTGTAAAATATAGCTTGATTTCTGTGACAGTTCTACAAACGTATACAAGAATGGACTTTATGTCAACGGCATAAAGCTTTTGTAGCTGAAATGCAGAGAGTGATAACCCAGATAGAGACTGTAAATAATACTTTATATGCCTTTGAAATAAAAGTCAATTTTGTTTACGTTTGTAGAACTGTCACAGAGATGAAGCTATATTTTACAGAGTATATCTATCATGGTTCCTGAGATACAGCCTCGTGGCAGACAGACGAACAGATGAAGTCTCAGCAATATGGTTTCGTCTTTACGATTTGGTTACGGAACCCAAAGATACCTTGGTGGCGCAGTGGTATATTACATATATTATGTGACTGCCGTGATGATATCTCGGGTTCGAATGCCATCAGATCAGATCCCTCCTTTATTATAGTTTTAGTAATGGATTTGAAGTCTTTTGTATCTAGTTTGTCATGTCAGGGCGACATCCATAGAGAGGGTCTCCAATTTTACAGACAACAACTATTGGCTGTGTCACATAAGTTATGGGGATGTTTTTAAAGTCACACGACTTATACATTTCGAGTCTTCTTCACATAATACATATCAAACTTTGTTCACCTCTCGATGTTTTGACTATTGCAACTTTGCTCTGTTCCTATATTGCCGAAACGTCTAAGTTGAGCCAAGTTTCATATTCGCGATAAATATCTGAAATCTTTAAAGAATCGTAATATTCTCGGTAATATAAAGCCACATTCCCATGGGAACGGAACGGAACATAAATATGTATTACCTGTGTCCGGCTCAGTCTCGAACCTAGTCCTCTCTTTAGACACGTGTCGCCACAGTGTCAGCAGGCGGGACCACATCGTCTGCGTTTCGCTGCTACGTTTGGGGAATAGTGTGCCGTTCACCTGAGAACGCGAATAAAAATAATACAAATCAAAGATTTCTTCACAAGACGTTTACGAGACCTTAATCTTAGCATTCCATGGATTCTCCGTGCGGGCGCCGGGTCCATAGAGTCGCACAGGGGTAAACACCCCGTCGACGTCTGGGACTTGCGACACAATTGAGTAGTGAGTACAGCGTGTTCGTAGGGAGAGACAGAAGTTGTGTGCACACATTTATTTACTGATAATTACTGACTATTTACAGATCACTATTAATTATATTACACACTACATTATGACGTACTAAGTTAGCGGCATAGCCGCCACAGAGATTCTACATAGCTAGAGCGTCCCTAGGTAGTTGGATACAGACGGATGAATGGAATGATTAATCTAGAATACTAAAGATTATATACATCAAACTGAGGAGTAGTGCTGGGGGTGATTGTTATCCTGTGGCACGTACATGAAGATGCGATTAGTGCTAAATTGACAAATTCAAATATTTAGATAATGAATTATAGCAGTGGCGAATTGTCCATAGAAGCCCATTCCTTGTGGCTTCCCTTTTCAGATCGGGCAGTGACATGTAATATTTACTCATAACTAATAAACACAATTATATATTCTCGAACACTCATTCAAATATAAAAATATTTGCAAATTTACATGGTAAGTCGGCATTTTCGTCTCAACCCCTGCTACAAAAGTCATAGCAATAAATTTTCGAGTCAAAGTTCAAAGACCCTATCTCTGACATCACGCGGTAAGCCCGGCTTCCTGATCATTTTGCGTCTGCTTCGTTAGTACTACGCAAATGTATATATGCGTCCTATTCTCTCACATTTTTTCAAGATTTGATTCGTGGATTTTCGCCTAAAGTAAGCCATGAGTTCGTGGCTTACACCTGAGACAGTCATATTAATAGAAAAGGACAACGTATTTGACTTGAAAACTCGACCAATTTAAATGCACCTAACGCACGTCGAAACGTTTTGCATCGAAGTGTGTTTTTAATTTGATGTGTTGTTATTACTTCATTTCACATGCGTTTCCCGTGAATAATAATAAAACATAACATAGTTTCAATTGACTTTATAAAGTATTGTGCTGTTTATTAGTTAATTATAAATAATTATCTACTTCAAGTACTAAATACATCGTGAAAGTGTGTAAAATTGTGTTTTGTATTCTGTATTTTGTTGTGATTTCTGTACACATGATTATTGTTTTGGAGTCACATAATTTTTTTATATTTATCAAGTAGGTATCTCAGAATACGCTAGTGATATTAGTTCAATGGCTTGGGATACCTAATAATCTTTATTTTGGCTGAATGTTTCATTAATAGTTTATAACATAATAAAGCAGTTTTGTTCCATAGAATCACTTTGTCAGATATTTTTGAAAAAATAGATAAGAAGTATGTTTTTATTTCAATTTTGTATTGTAAAATATCGCGGTTTTTAATACTCTATAGGTACTTGAAATCTTACTAATATTATAAATGTGAAAGTTTGTGAGTGTGAATGTGGATGTTTGTTACTCTTTCAAACTCAAACGGCTGAACGGATCGGGCTGAAATTTGATACAGATATCCATTATAGTCTGGAATAACACATAGGCTACTGTTTATCCCGGGAGTAACTTCCCACGGGAACTAATTTTACGCGGGTGAAACTGCGGGCATTAGCTAGTACATGCATATTATTAAAAACATTAGAAGTACCTATACCTATTTCGCGTCTAAGTCCCAAATTTATGAATTATTTTCAATTAACTTCAATCGAGACAATTTGAAATAGGTAGGTATGAGCTTGCAGAGAGTAGTAGAATAATTTCAAAACATGGTTAGTGTTCAAGTCAGGTTTTAGTTCAAAATATGTAACTAGATGGCATCACTTTTTTGTATATAGTATCTAGATCGCGGTATGGTTTCGTTACCTGAGCAGACATATATAGCTGTGAATATTATTTTAATAAAAAAAAATTTAGTACAAGGATATACAGTCTATTATTTACACCTAAGGTCGGTTAAGACCTTTTCAGTTAGTGTAAATTTGAATATCTTTTTAGTCATCAGTAGATAATTTATGATACTTTTTTATAAGCCAATTTATCATGCACGTAAGACATTGTTTTGAATTAAATACATGGATCTTACGAGTATAGTACAGCACCATTTAATAAATACGCAAAATACCTACACTACAGGTGTGACCAACTGGATATTATTTTTTTCACCGGCTTTCCTTTTGAAAAAATTCAGCCTTCGCCGCTGAATTATAGTGCTATGATATGCTATGCGACGCAGGACGTGACTTGCGTAATGTCATAAGAATTTCCTACTATCAGTCACGTCCATGCCGTCGCCATAGTGAGGTTTCAAAAATATCAATATGAACTCCAATGGCAACTACCAAATCACTGTCCACATGGGCAGTTGGTCTAACAATGGATGTGCTACTTTCGGTTTTAAAATTATTACCAGGAAAGGGTTCCGTTTTCAAATTCCAATCGGAAGAAAAAGACAGAGTCTATATACGACCTTTCTTGCTTTAAGTTTAAAGCAAACAACTCAGAAGTGAGAACGGCTTTAAGCTGCTCTCTGACTCGAGATTATATCTAACCAATGCCAGGTGTCCCAATTTCTCGGGTAGGTCGGCTACTAGAATTCAAATATGCAGGTGTGTAACGCGACCATTTAATAAAATAAATATTTGTGGACTTTCTCACACAACATCATCTAGCCCAAATTACCTAATATAGGCTTGTGCTATGGGATCTAGACGACTGAAAAACATACTTATATATTTCTAAATACATGTATATATTACAGCCAGACACAAAGCAAATCAATGTGCTCATCATACAAAGAGATTTGTCCTGGGTGGGAATCGAACCCACGACCTCTGAATTCGTAGTCAGGAGTAGTGGAATATTGGGCATTCTGTCCCACTTTAAGTTCGCATCGTCGCTATCGCTCCTTGCTCACGTGGGACAGATCGCCCAATATTCCACATTTTAAAAATGTAACCTAACCAAACATTTTTATAAAAAATAATTTATAAAATAAAACTTGCTGAAGCAAATCACCATCTCAACCTATCGCTGTCCACTGCTGAACATAGACCTCTTTAAATGATTTCCAGCCAGACCGGTTCATTGCCACCTGCATCCAATGAGACCCAGCAATTTTCACCAGGTCGTTGGTCCAGCTGGTAGGTGACCGTCCCACACCGCGCCTGCCGGTGCGCGGCTTGAGTGGACAAGGATCTTTTTGCCCCATCGACCGTCCGATCTTCGCGCTATGTGGCTGGCCCATTGCCACTTCAGCTAACTAATCCTGCGAGCTATGTTAGCAACATTAGTTCTTCTACGGATGTCCTCATTCCTGATTCGATCACGTAGAGAAATGCTAAGCATAGCCCTCTCCATAGTTCGCTGCGCGACTTTGAGCCGTCTGAAAAGACCTTTTGTGATGCACCACATCTCAGAACCATAAGTCATCACGGGTAATACACATTGGTTGTACACCTTTGTTTTAAGACACTGAGGCTGAAGCAAATAGGTATCTTTTATGTTTCAACATACGTCAAACGTAAACACATCACTCATATCAAATTTCTCAGTTTTAGTTAATTTAATTGTTGAATATTATATTACTTTCCGTTTCCGCTTAAACATTTCAACAACAAGATTTTTGTGAAATCATCCATTCATCATATTTTATGTCTAATTAATTTTATGTGATCGAATTCTTTTCCTGTTTAAATTGGATATAATGTTATCGGACTCTTTTCCTGTTTGAATTGCATATAATGTTACATTCATAATAAATAATTTTCAACATACCTAGTATAAAAAATGCAACTGCTGATATTTCAAATAACAGCTTTTGACTAAACGTGTAAGAATATATAATTATATGATACAAATGCTTACATGTGTTTTCAAATTAACAAGACAGCTAGCGTCATCTAATGGTCAGGGGAGTAAATGTTTCAACAAGTGTGTCCAATATCTGTTAGATAGCGCTGTGCCTCTCTCATTATTGTTTTTCAGCGTCTAAAATATTACATATAAATAAAATAAAAGTGTGTGTGTGTGTGTGTGTGTGTGTGTACTTAATTTTAAACAACAGCTTTTGACTAAACGTGTAAGAATAAATATATGATACAAATGCTTACATGTGTTTTCAAATTAACAAGACAGCTAACGTCATCTATCGGTCAGGGGAGTAAGCGTTTTAACAAGTGTGTCCAATATTCGTTAGATGGCGCTGTGCTCAATCTCAAAAATAATTTTAATTGTTTTTCAGCGTCTAAAATATTACATATAAATAAAATAAAAGTGTGTGTGTACTTCATTTTAAACAACAGCTTTTGACTAAACGTGTAAGAATAAATATATGATACAAATGCTTACATGTGTTTTCAAATTAACAAGACAGCTAACGTCATCTATCGGTCAGGGGAGTAAGCGTTTTAACAAGTGTGTCCAATATTCGTTAGATGGCGCTGTGCTCAATCTCAAAAATAATTTTAATTGTTTTTCAGCGTCTAAAATATTACATATAAATAAAATAAAAGTGTGTGTGTACTTCATTTTAAACAACAGCTTTTGACTAAACGTGTAAGAATAAATATATGATACAAATGCTTACATGTGTTTTCAAATTAACAAGACAGCTAACGTCATCTATCGGTCAGGGGAGTAAGCGTTTTAACAAGTGTGTCCAATATTCGTTAGATGGCGCTGTGCTCAATCTCAAAAATAATTTTAATTGTTTTTCAGCGTCTAAAATATTACATATAAATAAAATAAAAGTGTGTGTGTACTTCATTTTAAACAACAGCTTTTGACTAAACGTGTAAGAATAAATATATGATACAAATGCTTACATGTGTTTTCAAATTAACAAGACAGCTAACGTCATCTATCGGTCAGGGGAGTAAGCGTTTTAACAAGTGTGTCCAATATTCGTTAGATGGCGCTGTGCTCAATCTCAAAAATAATTTTAATTGTTTTTCAGCGTCTAAAATATTACATATAAATAAAATAAAAGTGTGTGTGTACTTCATTTTAAACAACAGCTTTTGACTAAACGTGTAAGAATAAATATATGTTACAAATGCTTACATGTGTTTTCAAATTAACAAGACAGCTAACGTCATCTATCGGTCAGGGGAGTAATCGTTTCAACAAGTGGAAACGAAGCATCTAAAATTCCTCGAAGAGGTAGGCACAGGCATACCAACCAACATAATAGGTGCTGAATTCATCGCTAAGATCTCAAACAAATTTCTGGATTCGAAACCATGACTTTGGTTGACAGATAGTTGGTGTAATAATGTATAATATTAGACTACTTTTATCCTGAGAATATATTTCACCGGTAAAATATCAGCCACGGACGCCCACTAGTACCAGTTATAAAAGACTTAAATTGATTAGGTTTGTTTAAAATATGATTCATGATCAATCGGGCGTAAGCAACATAAATATAATGATACACTTGCAAATATATTTTATTAAGGTTCAATTTGTAGTGAGGTAAATTATTGCTGAATCGAGATTTTATTTGTATAAAACTCGGAATTTTTGAATGAAAAATCACATTCGAACCAGTATCTCACAAGTGACAAGTGACAAGAAATAACCAGATTTCTATCATGTGAGTAAGTTCTTCTTTTAATAGTAGAAATGCTCAGCTATGGACCTAGTTTTTGTCTGCTAGCTGTGTTCATTTTCATCTTCTCTTCATCTTAGTGCATTCTCAGTAGCTACCAAACCCTACTGGGATTTGGAGCCTGGGGTCCAGTTTTATTTGGTTGCTAGAGCAGCTATTGTTTGACTTTTGATTTTCAACATTGATGGTAGCGATTGCTGTCTAACATCCCAACCCCCTAGGAATGCCTTTATCGTTCCCTCATCCGTTAGTCAACAGGTGCACCGCTTAAAGGTGAGGACGCTTGGACCTCATGCACCCATTTTCATATCCTATCTATTCCTCATGATGTTGTTCAGTTACGAACCCGGTTTTTGTCTGTCGGCTGTGTTAACTTTCATGTCCTATCTATTCCTGATGTACTGAAAATCTGAGAATATTTTATTTATGATTTGATTGTATCTTAACAGGTCTGATTCGGAGTTTGAAACGTGTTCTGTAGTGGAGTCTGTTGCACCAAAGAAACGTAAGCCGGTGGAGAAAAAGCAAAAACAATCGAAGATCCTCACTTCACCTCCGTTGGAGTCAGACAGCGTTCGACGAAAAAGAAATTCATCTGACCTTAAAACCACACAGAGGTAGGTTTCACTATGTTCTTTTTTTATACTACTAAGGTGACAGACAAGCTTACGACCCACCTGATGGTAAGTGCTCACCGCAGCTTATAGATGATTGTAACACCGGAGGCGCTACACCCACGCTGCCGACTCTGAACGCCGTATTGCCATGTTGAAATGGATAGGCGCAGGTTGTGACTACCTGCTATTGAAAATTTTCAAGGCGCTCAGAAAAGCATTCAACATGGCTTAACGACTGCCATTTTACTGACAAGCGGGACCAACGGCTTAACGTGCCTTCCGAAGTACGGAAACGCTCGCACAAAGAATTGATACAAATTGCTCACCCATCGAGGACCAGCCACAGCGAAACTTGCTAACCACAGTGATCGTGTACAGAACACTGAGACCGCGGGGCCACGAGCGCTTCAAAACTTCAACTTTTTTCAACTAAGTTTGTGTTTTGATTGTTAACATTCATACTTAGTATACTTTGATCCCAAGTTCTTAGTCACTTTGATTCAGTACGTTTATAATTAACACTTTGTTTCTTTTACAGAAAAAATAAACCAAACTTCCTGAATATTTTGCGGTCCGAAGAAGCCAGTTGCAGTGAACCAGAACGACGTGAACTAACTTCCAGTTTCTCGAGCCGT
Organism: Miltochrista miniata; assembly: GCA_933228765.1. NCBI lineage: Eukaryota > Metazoa > Arthropoda > Insecta > Lepidoptera > Erebidae > Miltochrista > Miltochrista miniata. The sequence goes on from OW121748.1 coordinate 40,034,942, forward strand.
GTTGCAACGGGAACGTCCCGTCGCTCCAAGAAGACGGGAGGAGGGTATGTGATTGATTTTAAACTGTATAAAACTAATGACTACATATCACACGCCGCTGATGTGCGCTATAGGACTGCCCTTGTGACTGTAAAACTACAGTGTGACGAGTCCTCACTATCTTGGGAGTCACTTCAAGAGTTTCTAGGACTCGCATTTAAAGAATTTCAAGACACTGAACCAGTGCATTATTCTGATAAGATTTTTATAAAGTAGTTTTATTCTCTATTTTTTATAAATTAAGCTATAGACTGAAAAAGTTTCGTATGTATTCGGTTTATAAATTGGGTTATATATAATAATAATAATAATAATAACGCCTTTTTGTACTACGTGTAACACATCCGAGGAGGGTATGTGATTGATTTTAAACTGTATAAAACTAACGACTACATATCTGTGGTGACTGTAAAACTACAGTGTGACGAGTCCTTACTATCTTGGGAGTCACTTCAAGAGTTTCTAGGACTCGCATTTAAAGAATTTCAAGACACTGAACCAGTGCATTATTCTGATAAGATTTTTATAAAGTAGTTTTATTCTCTATTTTTTATAAATTGAGCTATAGACTGAAAAAGTTTCGTATGTATTCAGTTTATAAATTGGGTTATATATAATAATAATAATAATGCCTTTTTGTACTGCGTGTAACACATCCGTACCCAGTAAATCATGGATAGGACATTTACGAAGTAGTTTGCATAGGAAAAGTACTCATACAATAAAACATAGTGATGGAGTAGAAATCGTAAACTCAGCGTTTCGCAATCGTATATTAACATATAAAATATTGTCTTGCGATGAACTTCAGGGAGCGTCAGTAGAATCTTTTTTTTTAAATATTCGTAACCAATTAAAATCTCTTCTAATCGAATTTCTTGCTAAGCATAATTATTGTGTTAAGGTAAACTTTGAGTATTTTGGTACATTTTTAAAATTCAAAGATAATTCCCAAGAAGTGAAATCTTTTGGAACCAAAAATAAAATATTGTATTCTAATTTTGATTTCGAAAAATTTTATATTGAAACAGTTAATTATTTAAAAACAAATATTGAAGAGTTTGAAGGTCGTGATAGTGGTTGGACATTTATAAACCATTTGTATGTTGAGATGAATCTCAATAAATACCAACCACTTGGTGGGTCGAGTTTCATCAGTTTACCCAAATCAATTCAGGCTAAAAAAGCGTGTTTGAATATTATGAATAAAGATCGATATTGTTTTTTATGGTGTGTAACAGCGGCTTTATATCCAACTAAAAAACACCCTGAAAGAACGCATTCTTATCCTAATTTTCGAGAATTATTTAATTTAAAGGGAATGTCTTTTCCCGTGACCTTTAATGATATTAAAACATTTGAAAGAAACAATCCATGTATTAAGTTTATAATTTATGGTTTAAAAAATCATAAAACCTTTGTAGGTCCTTTGTATAAATCTGAAATCGATAAAAAGTACAAAGGAAAAATTATTCATTTACTGTTTCTTGAAAATAACAGCTCTTCTCATTATTGTTTGATCAAAGACTGTTCTAGACTTTTTAGAAGTCAAGTCACATCTCATCACAACAGATTACATCTTTGTGATTTATGTTTAATATTTTTCAATACCGCTGACGAACTTAACAACCATTTATGTGGAGGTATAATAACTCTCCTCCCAAATAAAGGTTCAGTAATTAAATTTAAAAACTATGAACGCAAACAAACTATGCCTTTTTGTATTTACGCAGATTTTGAATCGATGTTACAAAAAAATACTGAGCCTAATAATAATTGTTCTAGTAAAAATACGAATATATTCCACCAACACGTGCCGGTTGCTTTTGGTTATTATATTGTATGCTCTGATGATCCTCGTTATAATCGTTACGTGTCATATCGAGGTAGAGACTGTGATAAGCGCTTTGTTGACTATATAACTAAAGACGTACAAAAAATTTATGATATAATTAAGTCGCCTGCTGCAATGATATTTTCCTCGGAGGACAGGTGTGATTTTGAAAATGCAACACGTTGTCATATCTGCCAAAACTTTATTTTTTGTGACAAAGTCCGCGATCATTGTCATCTTACCGGTCGTTATCGAGGAGCTGCGCATTCGTTCTGTAATTTGCAATATAAAATGCCCGCATTTGTCCCCATTTTTTTTCATAACTTAGCTGGTTATGATTGTCATTTATTTATTAAAGCGTTGGGTGACGTCCCTGGTGAAATAAAAATAATACCTAAAAATAAAGAAAACTATATCTCATTTACGAAATTTGTATCAGTTTCAAATAATAAGTTTTTTCAAATGCGTTTTCTTGATTCATTTAAATTTTTGGGTACAAGTTTAGACAAATTAAGTAAAACTTTAACACCAGAAATGTTTAAACATTTACAAAATCACTTCCCTGTTCCTGATGAATTCCAACTACTTACTCGCAAAGGTATTTATCCATATGAATATATGGATTCGTGGAAACGGTATGATGAAAATTTTTTACCTCCAAAGAAATACTTTTATAGTTCCCTTAATGATGAAAATGTTTCTGAAGATGATTACCGGTATGCAAATTTAGTTTGGTCAAAATTTAGAATTACTAGTTTAGGTGAATATACGGATTTATATCTAAAAACTGATGTGCTTTTATTAGCAGATATTTTTGAAAATTTTAGAAAGACATGCAAACAACATTATCACTTAGATCCATCTTTTTATTTAACTGCACCCAGTTTATCTTTCGACGCTATGTTATTAAAAACAGGTGTCGAATTGGAACTAATTAATGACTTGTCTATGATACGCATGTTACAAAGTGGTATAAGAGGAGGAGTGTGCCTCTGCTCTCACAGGCATGCTAAAGCAAATAACACATACTTAGCTAATTACAAATCTTCGGAACCTGATTCCTATATCTCTTATATAGATTGTAATAATTTGTATGGGTACAGTATGTGTCAATACTTACCATTATCTAATTTCAAATTTCTCACTCAACAAGAAATTGATAATTTAGATATAACTAAAATTGCAATTGATGCTGATTATGGTTATATTTTGGAAGTGGATATAGCATACCCTAAGCATTTGCATAACTTGCACAACGATTTACCATTTTGTTCCGAAAAATTTATACCCCCCGGGGGAAAGAGTTCTAAGCTAATACCTAATTTATATGATAAATTTAATTATGTCATACATTACGTGCATTTACAAACTTGTATGAAACATGGGTTGATATTGAAGAAGATTCATAGAATAATCAGTTTTCTACAAAGCCCATATTTAAAACAATATATTGATTTAAACACCAAACTGAGACAAAAAAGTTCTTCCACTTTTGAACAAGACTTTTTTAAGCTCTTGAATAATAGTGTATTTGGAAAAACTTTAGAAAATACTGAAAACAGGGTTAATGTCCATTTAGTTTCTCAGTGGCAAGATATCGAAAACATAACTAAACGAAGAAAATGCGCTCAAAACCTTATTGCTCGTCCAAATTTCCATAGTGCAACGGTTTTCACAAAAAATCTAGTAGCGGTGCAGTTAAATCCTGAACAAATAGTTTTGAACAAACCAATATATATTGGATTTGCTGTTCTAGAATTATCAAAAAGTCATATGTATGACTTTCACTATTCAGTCATGCAACCTTTTTACAAGGATAGGATACGGATGTGTTACACGGACACAGATAGTTTTGTTTATCATATACAAACCCATGATTTCTATGAAGACATAAAAAATAACTTTTTATCTTACTTCGACACCAGCAATTTTTGTAAAAATAATGTGTATAATTTACCCATACAGAACAAAAAAATACCAGGCTTATTTAAAGATGAAATGGGTGGTAAAATAATAAGCGAATTCGTTGGGTTGAGATCAAAGTTATATTGTATCAAAACCATTGATAGCACTATTAAAAAAGCCAAGGGTATTAAAAAGAATGTTGTACGTGACATTAACGTTTTCGATTACAAAAAAACACTTTACAACAATGAAATTGTTCATAAAACAAATGTTTTATTTAAGTCAATAAAACATGAGCTATTTACATGTGCTGTAACAAAAATTGCGCTGTCTGGTGATGATGATAAACGAGTTATTGCAAAAGATAAAATTTCAACTCGAGCATGGGGTCATACCGATATTTTTAATTTTTAACAAAAATTAGGTGTGCTATCCTGTCTTCACATAGTATTCGCAAATTATAATTATTGTAATCAACTAAACTAACTAAAATTGTAAAATTTATATGCAGTTTTGTATTATTATAAGTACCTAATCTTAAGAAATTAAACCAAGTAAGAGCATGGGGTCATACCGATATTTTTTATTGTGTGCTATCCTGTCTTTACATAGTATTCACAAATTATAATTATTGTAATCAACTAAACTAACTAAAACTGTAAAATTTATATGCTGTTTTGTATTATTATAAGTACCTAATCTTAAGAAATTAAACTAAGTAAAACTGAGAAATTTGGAATAAATGCATTATTATAAATATAGTATTCTGTTTTTTCTTTAATTTCCTAATACATTTGCAATACCTACTATCATGTACCATGAGAGATTTTCGCGGTCGCGGGAAACCGCTGTCGCGCTGGCTATGCCCGCCATGAAACTTGTATGTCAGGATCGTAGTAAGTGGAAATCCTTAGTCTCTGCCTACCCTGATGGGAAACAGGTGTGAAAATATGTATATGTATGTATGTTATGATGTCTTAAGTTACATACTTCGAAGTAAAATTTCTTAGAAATGTGAAATAGGATATCTATGGTTAGTAGTAGTGGACTATTGGACATTCTGAAAAAAATCTTCAAAACCTGGGACCTTGGTAGCGACAGTCACAACCTCATAACACCTGATGATATGCATCATCATTCACGTTACAACACGTTTACAATTCATAAAAATTTCGCAACTTAAGTAAGTACATAACAATGTGCATTACATCATTCTTAAGACATGTTTGAACATGTTCGTCATAGTGAACGATGACACTTGCAAACTTGTAGGGAGTATCTCGTTACAACTTATTGCAAAATAAACTAAATCAACAGGTCAGAACTTGAATTAATACGTAGTACAGTGTATGTGTCACTAGCGGGTCATGTTTCTATTTAATTCACCTATTACTCATAATTACATTCAGTTTCATACTTGTTCTCTTTACATTCACACAAAGCAGTCTTTTAATTAATAATGTTGAAGCAACAGCAGTGCATCTCTGAACCTCAAACCAGTTACTTTGCTACAAGGAATAGGAGGATTCCAAAATACGTAATTAAAATAGATGTATTAGAAGCTGAAGATACATCAGATAACGAAGTAGAAATACATACAAGAGTGAAAACCCAATATATTGTTTACGATCAGTGGGATGAAATATATTATAAAACAGAGAAATTACTGAGCCAAATATTTAAAACGTTAGAAGATCGTGGCAGAGGAGGACGAGGCCAACCAGATATACCTCAACATTAATACATTATAAATAATGGCAGATGCATATGGTGACGGTATTGTTCAATACGCTCAAGACCCCTTTGACTTCTCACATATTTTACCTCTTTCTCCTACGCAAGTTGAACCAAAAAGAAGAAAACCAACTATTTGTAGAAAATCTAAAAAGACAGCTCATAAATCTTTTGTAATCAGCAACCAACCAAAAGGAGTCAAGCTAATTCAGATAAAGATCTTGGACATCACCAACGACAAAGACAAACCTTCGTTGCCGTTTTGTGAAGATAGTGACAGTGTGATACTTAGTGCTCAATACGTAGTTCATGATACAGTTGATGAAATCATGGACATGGCTGAAGGTATTATTAAGAAAATATCTAAGAAAATTCATGGTGATAGCTTATCATTTTAACTAATGTGTTTTTAGTTTTAAGTAAGTTATACATCACCTTAATACTTAGAGATGTACTGCTGACGCTTCAACATTTTGTACGCGTCATTTTTTATCATTGTGTTAGGTTTAAGATCAATGTAATTTTTTGAGACATTAAATAAATGGTATTATGATTAATTTTTTTTTTCATTTCAATTTCGACTTGGGTAGGAAATAGTATGAAAAACAAACACAGTATAGTAATAAAACATTTATTCGGTTTATTAAACTTATGAAATACAAAAATTATTTTCTAAACACCATTGTTTAATACACAATACATTCCTTAAAGCACAATAGTTCTTATGAGCAAAACAATTATACAAAAATAGGTCTTTACAGTAAAGATCACTAAGAGTCTTTAAGTTAGGAATACTTTTATTTTTACATATGTCGGAAACATTATTATGACCACATAGCTCTTGAACCCAATTAATTTTCTCACTACCTTTAACAAGAACCTTTTTTTCATTCAAATAGGGTTTGATTATTCTAGAAAATTCTCTGTAGTCTATATATCCTTCGCTCCAGCGGTAACCTCTATTCCTTTCAATCCACCAAATGTGTCTTCTTTCTTCATCAGTTAGCGAGGATAACGGGTAAGGAGGTTTTATTAAGAATATATGAGTATGTTCCAACGTAGCTACAGCTAATTCTTTGACTATAAAGTTATTATAACGATCTTTAAAACCCTGAACATCTACTATAATAGTATTTTTGTTCATGATATCTTTCTGACGACGCTACTTAACGGCTTATACTCGATTATACAGTCGTTCAATATAAGACAATATGCTGAAGTTTGATCTGGTATATCAATATCACTTTCAATTTCCACTCTAACATCCACAACAGGACCTGATTTAAGATTATCTGGTTGTCTAGAACAATCTACTACAAATAACGGAGCAATATTTTTAAATTGTTTCTCATTTAATAATGGCTCGGCGCGACGTCCATAATACGACTGTTGAAATCTAGTATATTGTTCATATATTAAAGCAATTCGATTATTCGAGAAACTTGAATTCAAATTTTCATAAGGGAAGTAGGTTGAATTTAGGTATACTCTAACATCACGAACATCACAGTGATCAAACTTAGACATATCCAATTTAGAATTATTTTTTCTATTTGTTTGCAGACCAATAATAACAAATCTTGGTTTCTCTATTTGCGACGATGTTTTTATGGACCAAGTATGCTTAGTAGTTTTTGGTAAAGCCGGATATTCATATAAATCCCAATTCCTAAATATCATCTGGAGTGGTCGATCTTTTTCTAACAGTTTTAACATATTTATTTTTTCCCTATCGGACACTTTGACATGTGGTACACGCCATATTATTTTATTTATAATAATATCTTCTACAGTTTCACCATCGTTAAGTTTTAGGGCGTTCAGATTAGTATTACTTCGTAACAATATTAATTCATGTTTGCTGTTTATCACTACTTTCTTGAAATCTTCTGCAAAACCAAGAATGTTACAGAGGGGTATAGAAGCAGAAAAGCTTCCCCCATTTGCACTATTTATGCCTTCGATATTCCATCCCCAAGCATTAGATGCTTTAGCCTCGTTTTCGTTCATTGATATTAATGATTTCATTGTGGTAGTTATACCAGCGTTTTTTATTTTATCTATTTCCACTCCATTTATCTCATACCTTATATCTTGAAACAAATAAAGTAGACTATTGTTTGTGAAATGAACGTTACTGACTCTTTCCTTCGAATTTCCACCCTTGTTTACAACAACAGTTCCTTCCAAAAACAAAGTGCTTGCTGATGGTAATATATACAAGTCTTGTTGATTAATAGGTATCCTGATTTCATCGCTTCTATTGAAACTTGTTACGTAAGGCTTGTAAGAGTGAAATTCAATTCCTTCCACAGCGTTGTTGTATGCAGGAGTGGACAAAACATCTAGTATATTCATTTCAACAAACCGATCGCTTTAAGAAATGCTTTATTATTGTTATTCAATTTTATAACCCTTTTGGACCGAGCTCTTATTGGTTTGATAGTTTTAGTAGAACTGTTATTTTTAGTTGGATGTACCACATATTTATTATAATCTATCATTGTTTTCTTCTGATATGTAGATACAACTGCACTTCTTCACCTCGCAAATTTATTAAGTTATTATTTATATCCAACAACCTTATCTGTATGCAGCTTATATTGGTTTGATTTATTGGAAAGTAGATTGCGTTTTTCGGAATTTCTATAATCCTGTATCCAGGTGGAACATTAAGTGCAAATTCGTGTAAGATGTGACTGGATTGACCGTTTATATAGGAACCGCTAACTATGTCACATTCAATCCTTATGACAGTCGTTGGCAAAATGTTTACTGGAAACTCTGATACATGATATTTATTTGCTTCTAAGATCTGCTTTTTAAATCCCAATAAACTTCCAAATGTATCTTCTTTAGTAAAATCTATAGTTGATGTACAAAATAACACAGTTTTTAAGGTGTTGTTATTACAATTGAGTGTTATAGATGCATCTTTTATCTCAGTTTTTAAATAGTCACTAATATCTTGTAATTCATAGGTTCCTTCAGGTATCTCAATAACATTTTTAGAACCATAGTATAATTTATTGTTTGTATTATCAAAATTTGGAATAGAATTATATGTAGAGAAATGTAATAATGCACATTCATACTCCTCAGCTAATGGCAACGTGTCTGGATAATAGGTAGATAATACCGATGAGTTTCCAGTTATCGATAAGGTGAGTGACATCTTGCAAATGATGGAAATGAAAGAGTGGTATAAGATTTATAGTATTTTTATTTAAAGTATTATAATTATAATAAAGATTTATAGTATTTAATCCAAAAAGTTTGCAAATAACTTAAACACATATGTCCACAAACTATTGTGTTAAATTGTTGATATCTATCATAGTTATAATGAACATCACAGTTCTTAAAATATAGCATTAACTCTCTTGGCGGTTTTAAATCACCATAGCTATCAAAATATTCACAATAATTGTTTATTTTAACATAAGCTACCCAATGCGTTCCATCATTTCTCGAATTATCTAGGTTAACTATAGCACATTCAATTCGTTTAGGTGTTTTTGGTAACTGATCCTTCATATAAACTCCTCGAAAATGTGGAATACAATGACCATACTTCTGAATATCGATATTAGTTAAAGCGCGATTAGGTAGCTGATCAATTAGTTTTTTGATGGATTTATAAACAATCCCTGACCTTGCTTATGCGGTTTAATGTATAGACCTTTACCTATTGCTATAGCCTCCATAGTTTTATTATGACGTTCAGTTTCTTGTAATTTTTTCTGACCGTGTTTATAATCATTCACAGTTTTTGCAATACCAGCTGCACCACCAGCTAATGCTCCTAAAGCAGATAAACCAGCAAAAATTGGGATTAAAGGTAGAATGCCTCCAGTTTTTGGTATAGGTATCATTCGAGGTACTCGAACTTTTGGAATGCATGGAACTAATTTTCGGGCAACCATATAAGCCATATTTATTAATGACTTATCATCTTTAGGTGAGAGTTTTTTGATTTTTCTTTTTATTTTTTTAACAAAGTTATAAAAGGTCTTAACACCAGCACCAGACTTCAATTTAGCTTTCATAACTTTGTTTACTATCCACGAACTAATCTTTTCCCCTGTTCGAGCATCTTTTGCTTTAAGTCTTTGCTTAGCCATATCTAAAAGACGTAAGTCGGCTTTTTGACGGTTAGGCAAGTCTGTGTAGTTTGCGTATGCAATATCGTGATGCATACAAGCTTCGTCTAACTTATTTACACCTTTATCACCACGTAGTAATCGTTTCGAAAGCTTTGTTCCTGGTCCACAATAGTTATAACCAGGTATGTGTAGTTCGAATGGTAAATGATTAATGATATTGTTTATTAGTCCACCACCTTGCATCGTCCAAAGAATAATGAATATACTTTAAAATTACATATCACTTATATAATTAACTCATTCCACTATTGCAGTATTATCAATCCAACTATTCTCTTTGTTATTCAAACCCAACCATTTTACAAACAGTTTGTTTCCTTTCTTTTTTAATACCTTTTCTATCAAATAGACACCAGGACAGGACGACTTTTGAAGCTCTTGTTCGTAAAAAGTTCCTAATATGACTTGTTTTTGATTATCTTCGATGCGATATGTTATTGGTATAGTGTTATTTATCTTTTTTATAGTAAATAATTCTGTTGACCAGTTAGGAGTGTATCCTTTCTCGAATATATGTTTGTACTTGCTAATTCGAACTTTGTCACCAATTTTAAACTTTGGACGACATTTTTGGACTACCTTTATCATGGAATTCGTAATATTATTTTTAATGTTAGTTTCATTAAACTTATTGACATTAACAGGTGCAAATTTAATAGTACGATGTTTTGTGTTATTATATGTCTTCACAATACCGTTCAAGCCACCATCTATCCACTTATAGTGTCCGTTCAAGCTAAAGTATTTGTACAATTTATTTTTAATAGTTTTAATAACTCGTTCTACAATTGAAGCCTTTTTGGTTGAAAATGTAGAGTAGTGATTAATATTATAGTTCTGTAAAAGCTTTTGAAATGTAGAATTATAGAACTCAGTACCCATATCAGTTTGCAGATGATTTGGTATCCTGTGATTAGAAGTAAGTATTTTTTCAAATGCAAGAGAGACATCATGTTTGGATTTAGTTTTTAATGGTTCCACCCAAACGTACTTGGAGAAGCAGTCGATAACTATTAAAATATAGTTATATCCTTTATTAAAGGTTTTTAGGTTTTGCATATCAGCTAAATCTGCTTGCCACAAATCATCAATACCTTTTAAAATTACAGATCGTCGAGGAAAATTTTTTCGTGCTGCTTTATGTATTTCATTGACGATTTGTTGTTTCGTCATTTTAACAAACTTTAAGGGCTATGTTTTTCGATCTTTTAATATAGATTGAATTGCGTCTTGAACTAGTTTATCAACTGCTTTTCTTGTGTAAAATTTGCTTTCCAAATGAGTGTCTATCTCAGACATTATTGTTTTTAAAGCTTTCTCTATGTGGTTTTGAACACTATTTGGAATAGAACTTTGCAATTTTCGTAAGTCACGGATTAGTACACCTTTCAATTCATCTACATATGCTTTATTTACTGCATCATCTGCGTCTTGAGGAGGTTTAACACCTTTTAGCCTCGATGTCTTCAAGTCATAATCTCCATAATCAGATTTTATTAATGCGTTATCATTAAAATCAAGTATTTCTGATATCCGCATTCGCTTATGAATATAATGTCCAAATTTGTCTACATTCATATTAAAGGTGTATTATGTTGAACGGTATATAGTAAAATGACACACATATAACATTAGTAGATCTATTTATTTAATGATTTTGCTTTCACGTAGTTCTTCAATGATAGATATTATTTCATTGTCTAGTCCTGTGTTCCCAGCATCTCGAGAAGCAATTAATAACTTTAATCTATCAACCAATTCATTGGGATCATCCCAATATACAAAATCTGTTTTTTTTCCACATTTTTGTTGAAGGTAATCCTTTTCCTACTTTCTGTCTACAACTTGGACTTCTACTTTCTTGATCGAAAAGTGGTTTAATAACTTGCAAATATTTTTGTCCTTTATTACTTTTAATTGGTTTTTTTGAATCGAAATCACGACGATGTGCATTCGTTACAAGTAACATTGTCTTATAATTTTGCTTGTCACAGTCATTAACCAAGCTCAGATCAATGTCTTTTTTTAACAGTAACTCTCGCAACCCAGGTGTACTTTCGTATTTGTGTCCGGCTACAGTAATAACTTTATCCCCAATAGTTATGTTAGAGGAACCCAACATTAGCTTTCCACGTTCATTTCTTATACCAAATGGAACATCTGATAGTACTTGTGAAGATAACGACCAAGATGATGCATCTGGATTAGTACCGACTAATGACTGAAATGAAGAGTCCGATGAGGGTTCCGATTCGTTACTAGCAATACTGCTATCATCTGTTTCTTTCATATCTTGGTCTTGCGGTTCATTGGGTTCTACTTTTTCCTCCTTTTTTGTTAGAGCTAAGTGGTTATTAGTGTTGGCTATTAAATTGAGAGATTCTGTGACAGGTTTAAAAACTGTATCAAGAGCATGCTTATTATTATCTTCAAAATCCTTCATTTTACGTATTTTTTTCTTGACAGCTTGTGTCGCATCAACAATTTGTTTTTTCAATGATTTATCCATTATGTAAAATAGGTGGTAATCGAATAAGAATCAATTAAAGAATAACAATAAACAGACTGCAGTCTACTTAAATATTCAAATTTCATCTAATAATACAAATGTGTCAAACGTTTTTCTATAGCAACCATTGTTTTTAGAACAATCTTTATTAATTACCACATAATCAAAAGGTTCTTTCCATATTAAGGAACACATTTCTCGAAATTTCAACCATGTCATATCGGTGTTAACATGTTCTTCATAAACATGTTTCAAATTAACTTCATCTTGCTTAAAAAGCACAATTAGGTTAGCATTATCTCTTACAAGTTGTTTAGGTATTTTGGTATAAGTTTGATTTAAATAAAAACTATCAATCAATTTATGTCTTCCCATGGCAAAATAATCACGTATATTACTTTGATTTTCACATGCTACATCATCAAAAATAATCACAGAATTTGGTTTTGCATCTGAAACTTTTAAAACGTCATCATTTGTCTGATATTTATGAAGAGTGATACCTGGTACTCGTTGTAAAACCTTTTCTAAAAAGATGTACTTTGGTTGATGTAGAGTTTTAGAGTATACATAAACATTTTTAAATGTCAAGCCATTTTCATGCAATAGAAGACCAATTAATAAATTAGTTTTTACACAATTTGATGGTCCACAAATGATGCAACGTACAGTATTCGGTAATAATTCTCCATGACGTAATTTGTTTTTTGTCAAATCGTCACAGATTGTATTGACCTGTAACGATTGTCTTTGTTTAACGAATTTCATGTTTGCTATGCAATACTGATGGACTCATAATGAAAAGATGAATTTATAACATAAATATTTATAACTACAAGTAGTCGAACCCAACTGGATACAGAAAACGTTGTGGGTTATAAATGGTAAGTAATGAACATGGAGGGAGCTTCAGCAATTTTTATTTTTTAAATTATTTTTTATAAAAATGTTAGGTTAGGTTACATTTTTAAAATGTGGAATATTGGGCGATCTGTCCCACGTGAGCAAGGAGCGATAGCGACGATGCGAACTTAAAGTGGGACAGAATGCCCAATATTCCACTACTGTCAGGCACTCTAACCACTGGACCACGAAGTCGATGCGAATGAAGAAAGTAGAAATTGCTTTATACATATCTGTCTGTCATATTTTGGTGTGAAATATCGCAGAGGGGGAAATCGTATTCACATATACCACTACTAAAGCTATCAGCTCTCATAAGGAACTTACACAAAACCAAAAAATACACTCCAATAATTCAATTCGACAATACGCACCTGTGACAACTCCAGATCGGGCACAAAAGGCTTGATACACAGTAATGTTCTGAGCGAGAGCGGCGAACACCACGGGATGAGCACACCCAACACGAACATTATGTTCCAACTCCAACACCACGTCCTGTACACAGTACACATTTGGTTATACAGTGAACGTTATACACGAAAAGAAAAAAGTTGAAGAAGCAAGTGAGGTGTGTATGGACCGTGCCGTGTGGCGCTCGGTTCTTTCTGCCTACCCCACAAGGGATTTGGCGTGAAGATAGTATAGTAAAGTATAATTTATTTCGTTAAAAATGCACAAAAACCGGTCTCTTTCTTGCACGCCAAAATGTATATCTTCTATTTGCGCTGACACGCAAATATGATCACATGAACGTAGCCCTTGTAGACAGGACAGTAGTCACTAGCTATAGCAATACAAGAGGCAGTACCTGTGAGCTAAGTTGAGCAGTCGCCACGAACACCATCTAGTGGTGGTAGTTCTCGAAGTGTCTCGGTGCACCAAGAACACTGGCTGCGAGGGGTCGGAGCGCGGGGTCACTATGGACGTAGCCCTTGTAGACAGGACAGTAGTCACTAGCTATAGCAATACAAGAGGCAGTACCTGTGAGCTAAGTTGAGCAGTCGCCACGAACACCATCTAGTGGTGGTAGTTCTCGAAGTGTCTCGGTGCACCAAGAACACTGGCTGCGAGGGGTCGGAGCGCGGGGTCACTATGGACGTAGCCCTTGTAGACAGGACAGTAGTCACTAGCTATAGCAATACAAGAGGCAGTACCTGTGAGCTAAGTTGAGCAGTCGCCACGAACACCATCTAGTGGTGGTAGTTCTCGAAGTGTCTCGGTGCACCAAGAACACTGGCTGCGAGGGGTCGGAGCGCGGGGTCACTATGGACGTAGCCCTTGTAGACAGGACAGTAGTCACTAGCTATAGCAATACAAGAGGCAGTACCTGTGAGCTAAGTTGAGCAGTCGCCACGAACACCATCTAGTGGTGCTAGTTCTCGAAGTGTCTCGGTGCACCAAGAACACTGGCTGCGAGGGGTCGGAGCGCGGGGTCACTATGGACGTGGCCCTTGTAGACAGGACAGTAGTCACTAGCTATAGCAATACAAGAGGCAGTACCTGTGAGCTAAGTTGAGCAGTCGCCACGAACACCATCTAGTGGTGGTAGTTCTCGAAGTGTCTCGGTGCACCAAGAACACTGGCTGCGAGGGGTCGGAGCGCGGGGTCACTATGGACGTAGCCCTTGTAGACAGGACAGTAGTCACTAGCTATAGCAATACAAGAGGCAGTACCTGTGAGCTAAGTTGAGCAGTCGCCACGAACACCATCTAGTGGTGGTAGTTCTCGAAGTGTCTCGGTGCACCAAGAACACTGGCTGCGAGGGGTCGGAGCGCGGGGTCACTATGGACGTAGCCCTTGTAGACAGGACAGTAGTCACTAGCTATAGCAATTCAAGAGGCAGTACCTGTGAGCTAAGTTGAGCAGTCGCCACGAACACCATCTAGTGGTGGTAGTTCTCGAAGTGTCTCGGTGCACCAAGAACACTGGCTGCGAGGGGTCGGAGCGCGGGGTCACTATGGACGTAGCCCTTGTAGACAGGACAGTAGTCACTAGCTATAGCAATTCAAGAGGCAGTACCTGTGAGCTAAGTTGAGCAGTCGCCACGAACACCATCTAGTGGTGGTAGTTCTCGAAGTGTCTCGGTGCACCAAGAACACTGGCTGCGAGGGGTCGGAGCGCGGGGTCACTATGGACGTAGCCCTTGTAGACAGGACAGTAGTCACTAGCTATAGCAATACAAGAGGCAGTACCTGTGAGCTAAGTTGAGCAGTCGCCACGAACACCATCTAGTGGTGGTAGTTCTCGAAGTGTCTCGGTGCACCAAGAACACTGGCTGCGAGGGGTCGGAGCGCGGGGTCACTATGGACGTGGCCCTTGTAGACAGGACAGTAGTCACTAGCTATAGCAATACAAGAGGCAGTACCTGTGAGCTAAGTTGAGCAGTCGCCACGAACACCATCTAGTGGTGGTAGTTCTCGAAGTGTCTCGGTGCACCAAGAACACTGGCTGCGAGGGGTCGGAGCGCGGGGTCACTATGGACGTAGCCCTTGTAGACAGGACAGTAGTCACTAGCTATAGCAATACAAGAGGCAGTACCTGTGAGCTAAGTTGAGCAGTCGCCACGAACACCATCTAGTGGTGGTAGTTCTCGAAGTGTCTCGGTGCACCAAGAACACTGGCTGCGAGGGGTCGGAGCGCGGGGTCACTATGGACGTAGCCCTTGTAGACAGGACAGTAGTCACTAGCTATAGCAATACAAGAGGCAGTACCTGTGAGCTAAGTTGAGCAGTCGCCACGAACACCATCTAGTGGTGGTAGTTCTCGAAGTGTCTCGGTGCACCAAGAACACTGGCTGCGAGGGGTCGGAGCGCGGGGTCACTATGGACGTAGCCCTTGTAGACAGGACAGTAGTCACTAGCTATAGCAATACAAGAGGCAGTACCTGTGAGCTAAGTTGAGCAGTCGCCACGAACACCATCTAGTGGTGGTAGTTCTCGAAGTGTCTCGGTGCACCAAGAACACTGGCTGCGAGGGGTCGGAGCGCGGGGTCACTATGGACGTGGCCCTTGTAGACAGGACAGTAGTCACTAGCTATAGCAATACAAGAGGCAGTACCTGTGAGCTAAGTTGAGCAGTCGCCACGAACACCATCTAGTGGTGGTAGTTCTCGAAGTGTCTCGGTGCACCAAGAACACTGGCTGCGAGGGGTCGGAGCGCGGGGTCACTATGGACGTAGCCCTTGTAGACAGGACAGTAGTCACTAGCTATAGCAATACAAGAGGCAGTACCTGTGAGCTAAGTTGAGCAGTCGCCACGAACACCATCTAGTGGTGGTAGTTCTCGAAGTGTCTCGGTGCACCAAGAACACTGGCTGCGAGGGGTCGGAGCGCGGGGTCACTATGGACGTAGCCCTTGTAGACAGGACAGTAGTCACTAGCTATAGCAATACAAGAGGCAGTACCTGTGAGCTAAGTTGAGCAGTCGCCACGAACACCATCTAGTGGTGGTAGTTCTCGAAGTGTCTCGGTGCACCAAGAACACTGGCTGCGAGGGGTCGGAGCGCGGGGTCACTATGGACGTGGCCCTTGTAGACAGGACAGTAGTCACTAGCTATAGCAATACAAGAGGCAGTACCTGTGAGCTAAGTTGAGCAGTCGCCACGAACACCATCTAGTGGTGGTAGTTCTCGAAGTGTCTCGGTGCACCAAGAACACTGGCTGCGAGGGGTCGGAGCGCGGGGTCACTATGGACGTAGCCCTTGTAGACAGGACAGTAGTCACTAGCTATAGCAATACAAGAGGCAGTACCTGTGAGCTAAGTTGAGCAGTCGCCACGAACACCATCTAGTGGTGGTAGTTCTCGAAGTGTCTCGGTGCACCAAGAACACTGGCTGCGAGGGGTCGGAGCGCGGGGTCACTATGGACGTAGCCCTTGTAGACAGGACAGTAGTCACTAGCTATAGCAATACAAGAGGCAGTACCTGTGAGCTAAGTTGAGCAGTCGCCACGAACACCATCTAGTGGTGGTAGTTCTCGAAGTGTCTCGGTGCACCAAGAACACTGGCTGCGAGGGGTCGGAGCGCGGGGTCACTATGGACGTAGCCCTTGTAGACAGGACAGTAGTCACTAGCTATAGCAATACAAGAGGCAGTACCTGTGAGCTAAGTTGAGCAGTCGCCACGAACACCATCTAGTGGTGGTAGTTCTCGAAGTGTCTCGGTGCACCAAGAACACTGGCTGCGAGGGGTCGGAGCGCGGGGTCACTATGGACGTGGCCCTTGTAGACAGGACAGTAGTCACTAGCTATAGCAATACAAGAGGCAGTACCTGTGAGCTAAGTTGAGCAGTCGCCACGAACACCATCTAGTGGTGGTAGTTCTCGAAGTGTCTCGGTGCACCAAGAACACTGGCTGCGAGGGGTCGGAGCGCGGGGTCACTATGGACGTAGCCCTTGTAGACAGGACAGTAGTCACTAGCTATAGCAATACAAGAGGCAGTACCTGTGAGCTAAGTTGAGCAGTCGCCACGAACACCATCTAGTGGTGGTAGTTCTCGAAGTGTCTCGGTGCACCAAGAACACTGGCTGCGAGGGGTCGGAGCGCGGGGTCACTATGGACGTAGCCCTTGTAGACAGGACAGTAGTCACTAGCTATAGCAATACAAGAGGCAGTACCTGTGAGCTAAGTTGAGCAGTCGCCACGAACACCATCTAGTGGTGGTAGTTCTCGAAGTGTCTCGGTGCACCAAGAACACTGGCTGCGAGGGGTCGGAGCGCGGGGTCACTATGGACGTAGCCCTTGTAGACAGGACAGTAGTCACTAGCTATAGCAATACAAGAGGCAGTACCTGTGAGCTAAGTTGAGCAGTCGCCACGAACACCATCTAGTGGTGGTAGTTCTCGAAGTGTCTCGGTGCACCAAGAACACTGGCTGCGAGGGGTCGGAGCGCGGGGTCACTATGGACGTAGGCCCTTGTAGACAGGACAGTAGTCACTAGCTATAGCAATACAAGAGGCAGTACCTGTGAGCTAAGTTGAGCAGTCGCCACGAACACCATCTAGTGGTGGTAGTTCTCGAAGTGTCTCGGTGCACCAAGAACACTGGCTGCGAGGGGTCGGAGCGCGGGGTCACTATGGACGTAGCCCTTGTAGACAGGACAGTAGTCACTAGCTATAGCAATACAAGAGGCAGTACCTGTGAGCTAAGTTGAGCAGTCGCCACGAACACCATCTAGTGGTGGTAGTTCTCGAAGTGTCTCGGTGCACCAAGAACACTGGCTGCGAGGGGTCGGAGCGCGGGGTCACTATGGACGTAGCCCTTGTAGACAGGACAGTAGTCACTAGCTATAGCAATACAAGAGGCAGTACCTGTGAGCTAAGTTGAGCAGTCGCCACGAACACCATCTAGTGGTGGTAGTTCTCGAAGTGTCTCGGTGCACCAAGAACACTGGCTGCGAGGGGTCGGAGCGCGGGGTCACTATGGACGTAGCCCTTGTAGACAGGACAGTAGTCACTAGCTATAGCAATACAAGAGGCAGTACCTGTGAGCTAAGTTGAGCAGTCGCCACGAACACCATCTAGTGGTGGTAGTTCTCGAAGTGTCTCGGTGCACCAAGAACACTGGCTGCGAGGGGTCGGAGCGCGGGGTCACTATGGACGTAGCCCTTGTAGACAGGACAGTAGTCACTAGCTATAGCAATACAAGAGGCAGTACCTGTGAGCTAAGTTGAGCAGTCGCCACGAACACCATCTAGTGGTGGTAGTTCTCGAAGTGTCTCGGTGCACCAAGAACACTGGCTGCGAGGGGTCGGAGCGCGGGGTCACTATGGACGTAGCCCTTGTAGACAGGACAGTAGTCACTAGCTATAGCAATACAAGAGGCAGTACCTGTGAGCTAAGTTGAGCAGTCGCCACGAACACCATCTAGTGGTGGTAGTTCTCGAAGTGTCTCGGTGCACCAAGAACACTGGCTGCGAGGGGTCGGAGCGCGGGGTCACTATGGACGTAGCCCTTGTAGACAGGACAGTAGTCACTAGCTATAGCAATACAAGAGGCAGTACCTGTGAGCTAAGTTGAGCAGTCGCCACGAACACCATCTAGTGGTGGTAGTTCTCGAAGTGTCTCGGTGCACCAAGAACACTGGCTGCGAGGGGTCGGAGCGCGGGGTCACTATGGACGTAGCCCTTGTAGACAGGACAGTAGTCACTAGCTATAGCAATACAAGAGGCAGTACCTGTGAGCTAAGTTGAGCAGTCGCCACGAACACCATCTAGTGGTGGTAGTTCTCGAAGTGTCTCGGTGCACCAAGAACACTGGCTGCGAGGGGTCGGAGCGCGGGCTTTCACTATGGACGTGGCCCTTGTAGACAGGACAGTAGTCACTAGCTATAGCAATACAAGAGGCAGTACCTGTGAGCTAAGTTGAGCAGTCGCCACGAACACCATCTAGTGGTGGTAGTTCTCGAAGTGTCTCGGTGCACCAAGAACACTGGCTGCGAGGGGTCGGAGCGCGGGGTCACTATGGACGTAGCCCTTGTAGACAGGACAGTAGTCACTAGCTATAGCAATACAAGAGGCAGTACCTGTGAGCTAAGTTGAGCAGTCGCCACGAACACCATCTAGTGGTGGTAGTTCTCGAAGTGTCTCGGTGCACCAAGAACACTGGCTGCGAGGGGTCGGAGCGCGGGGTCACTATGGACGTAGCCCTTGTAGACAGGACAGTAGTCACTAGCTATAGCAATACAAGAGGCAGTACCTGTGAGCTAAGTTGAGCAGTCGCCACGAACACCATCTAGTGGTGGTAGTTCTCGAAGTGTCTCGGTGCACCAAGAACACTGGCTGCGAGGGGTCGGAGCGCGGGGTCACTATGGACGTGGCCCTTGTAGACAGGACAGTAGTCACTAGCTATAGCAATACAAGAGGCAGTACCTGTGAGCTAAGTTGAGCAGTCGCCACGAACACCATCTAGTGGTGGTAGTTCTCGAAGTGTCTCGGTGCACCAAGAACACTGGCTGCGAGGGGTCGGAGCGCGGGGTCACTATGGACGTGGCCCTTGTAGACAGGACAGTAGTCACTAGCTATAGCAATACAAGAGGCAGTACCTGTGAGCTAAGTTGAGCAGTCGCCACGAACACCATCTAGTGGTGGTAGTTCTCGAAGTGTCTCGGTGCACCAAGAACACTGGCTGCGAGGGGTCGGAGCGCGGGGGTCACTATGGACGTGGCCCTTGTAGACAGGACAGTAGTCACTAGCTATAGCAATACAAGAGGCAGTACCTGTGAGCTAAGTTGAGCAGTCGCCACGAACACCATCTAGTGGTGGTAGTTCTCGAAGTGTCTCGGTGCACCAAGAACACTGGCTGCGAGGGGTCGGAGCGCGGGGTCACTATGGACGTAGGCCCTTGTAGACAGGACAGTAGTCACTAGCTATAGCAATACAAGAGGCAGTACCTGTGAGCTAAGTTGAGCAGTCGCCACGAACACCATCTAGTGGTGGTAGTTCTCGAAGTGTCTCGGTGCACCAAGAACACTGGCTGCGAGGGGTCGGAGCGCGGGGTCACTATGGACGTGGCCCTTGTAGACAGGACAGTAGTCACTAGCTATAGCAATACAAGAGGCAGTACCTGTGAGCTAAGTTGAGCAGTCGCCACGAACACCATCTAGTGGTGGTAGTTCTCGAAGTGTCTCGGTGCACCAAGAACACTGGCTGCGAGGGGTCGGAGCGCGGGGTCACTATGGACGTGGCCCTTGTAGACAGGACAGTAGTCACTAGCTATAGCAATACAAGAGGCAGTACCTGTGAGCTAAGTTGAGCAGTCGCCACGAACACCATCTAGTGGTGGTAGTTCTCGAAGTGTCTCGGTGCACCAAGAACACTGGCTGCGAGGGGTCGGAGCGCGGGGTCACTATGGACGTGGCCCTTGTAGACAGGACAGTAGTCACTAGCTATAGCAATACAAGAGGCAGTACCTGTGAGCTAAGTTGAGCAGTCGCCACGAACACCATCTAGTGGTGGTAGTTCTCGAAGTGTCTCGGTGCACCAAGAACACTGGCTGCGAGGGGTCGGAGCGCGGGGTCACTATGGACGTAGGCCCTTGTAGACAGGACAGTAGTCACTAGCTATAGCAATACAAGAGGCAGTACCTGTGAGCTAAGTTGAGCAGTCGCCACGAACACCATCTAGTGGTGGTAGTTCTCGAAGTGTCTCGGTGCACCAAGAACACTGGCTGCGAGGGGTCGGAGCGCGGGGTCACTATGGACGTGGCCCTTGTAGACAGGACAGTAGTCACTAGCTATAGCAATACAAGAGGCAGTACCTGTGAGCTAAGTTGAGCAGTCGCCACGAACACCATCTAGTGGTGGTAGTTCTCGAAGTGTCTCGGTGCACCAAGAACACTGGCTGCGAGGGGTCGGAGCGCGGGGTCACTATGGACGTGGCCCTTGTAGACAGGACAGTAGTCACTAGCTATAGCAATACAAGAGGCAGTACCTGTGAGCTAAGTTGAGCAGTCGCCACGAACACCATCTAGTGGTGGTAGTTCTCGAAGTGTCTCGGTGCACCAAGAACACTGGCTGCGAGGGGTCGGAGCGCGGGGTCACTATGGACGTGGCCCTTGTAGACAGGACAGTAGTCACTAGCTATAGCAATACAAGAGGCAGTACCTGTGAGCTAAGTTGAGCAGTCGCCACGAACACCATCTAGTGGTGGTAGTTCTCGAAGTGTCTCGGTGCACCAAGAACACTGGCTGCGAGGGGTCGGAGCGCGGGGTCACTATGGACGTGGCCCTTGTAGACAGGACAGTAGTCACTAGCTATAGCAATACAAGAGGCAGTACCTGTGAGCTAAGTTGAGCAGTCGCCACGAACACCATCTAGTGGTGGTAGTTCTCGAAGTGTCTCGGTGCACCAAGAACACTGGCTGCGAGGGGTCGGAGCGCGGGGTCACTATGGACGTGCCCTTGTAGACAGGACAGTAGTCACTAGCTATAGCAATACAAGAGGCAGTACCTGTGAGCTAAGTTGAGCAGTCGCCACGAACACCATCTAGTGGTGGTAGTTCTCGAAGTGTCTCGGTGCACCAAGAACACTGGCTGCGAGGGGTCGGAGCGCGGGGTCACTATGGACGTGGCCCTTGTAGACAGGACAGTAGTCACTAGCTATAGCAATACAAGAGGCAGTACCTGTGAGCTAAGTTGAGCAGTCGCCACGAACACCATCTAGTGGTGGTAGTTCTCGAAGTGTCTCGGTGCACCAAGAACACTGGCTGCGAGGGGTCGGAGCGCGGGGTCACTATGGACGTAGGCCCTTGTAGACAGGACAGTAGTCACTAGCTATAGCAATACAAGAGGCAGTACCTGTGAGCTAAGTTGAGCAGTCGCCACGAACACCATCTAGTGGTGGTAGTTCTCGAAGTGTCTCGGTGCACCAAGAACACTGGCTGCGAGGGGTCGGAGCGCGGGGTCACTATGGACGTGGCCCTTGTAGACAGGACAGTAGTCACTAGCTATAGCAATACAAGAGGCAGTACCTGTGAGCTAAGTTGAGCAGTCGCCACGAACACCATCTAGTGGTGGTAGTTCTCGAAGTGTCTCGGTGCACCAAGAACACTGGCTGCGAGGGGTCGGAGCGCGGGGTCACTATGGACGTAGCCCTTGTAGACAGGACAGTAGTCACTAGCTATAGCAATACAAGAGGCAGTACCTGTGAGCTAAGTTGAGCAGTCGCCACGAACACCATCTAGTGGTGGTAGTTCTCGAAGTGTCTCGGTGCACCAAGAACACTGGCTGCGAGGGGTCGGAGCGCGGGGTCACTATGGACGTGGCCCTTGTAGACAGGACAGTAGTCACTAGCTATAGCAATACAAGAGGCAGTACCTGTGAGCTAAGTTGAGCAGTCGCCACGAACACCATCTAGTGGTGGTAGTTCTCGAAGTGTCTCGGTGCACCAAGAACACTGGCTGCGAGGGGTCGGAGCGCGGGGTCACTATGGACGTAGCCCTTGTAGACAGGACAGTAGTCACTAGCTATAGCAATACAAGAGGCAGTACCTGTGAGCTAAGTTGAGCAGTCGCCACGAACACCATCTAGTGGTGGTAGTTCTCGAAGTGTCTCGGTGCACCAAGAACACTGGCTGCGAGGGGTCGGAGCGCGGGGTCACTATGGACGTGGCCCTTGTAGACAGGACAGTAGTCACTAGCTATAGCAATACAAGAGGCAGTACCTGTGAGCTAAGTTGAGCAGTCGCCACGAACACCATCTAGTGGTGGTAGTTCTCGAAGTGTCTCGGTGCACCAAGAACACTGGCTGCGAGGGGTCGGAGCGCGGGGTCACTATGGACGTGGCCCTTGTAGACAGGACAGTAGTCACTAGCTATAGCAATACAAGAGGCAGTACCTGTGAGCTAAGTTGAGCAGTCGCCACGAACACCATCTAGTGGTGGTAGTTCTCGAAGTGTCTCGGTGCACCAAGAACACTGGCTGCGAGGGGTCGGAGCGCGGGGTCACTATGGACGTGGCCCTTGTAGACAGGACAGTAGTCACTAGCTATAGCAATACAAGAGGCAGTACCTGTGAGCTAAGTTGAGCAGTCGCCACGAACACCATCTAGTGGTGGTAGTTCTCGAAGTGTCCTCGGTGCACCAAGAACACTGGCTGCGAGGGGTCGGAGCGCGGGGTCACTATGGACGTGGCCCTTGTAGACAGGACAGTAGTCACTAGCTATAGCAATACAAGAGGCAGTACCTGTGAGCTAAGTTGAGCAGTCGCCACGAACACCATCTAGTGGTGGTAGTTCTCGAAGTGTCTCGGTGCACCAAGAACACTGGCTGCGAGGGGTCGGAGCGCGGGGTCACTATGGACGTGGCCCTTGTAGACAGGACAGTAGTCACTAGCTATAGCAATACAAGAGGCAGTACCTGTGAGCTAAGTTGAGCAGTCGCCACGAACACCATCTAGTGGTGGTAGTTCTCGAAGTGTCTCGGTGCACCAAGAACACTGGCTGCGAGGGGTCGGAGCGCGGGGTCACTATGGACGTAGGCCCTTGTAGACAGGACAGTAGTCACTAGCTATAGCAATACAAGAGGCAGTACCTGTGAGCTAAGTTGAGCAGTCGCCACGAACACCATCTAGTGGTGGTAGTTCTCGAAGTGTCTCGGTGCACCAAGAACACTGGCTGCGAGGGGTCGGAGCGCGGGGTCACTATGGACGTGGCCCTTGTAGACAGGACAGTAGTCACTAGCTATAGCAATACAAGAGGCAGTACCTGTGAGCTAAGTTGAGCAGTCGCCACGAACACCATCTAGTGGTGGTAGTTCTCGAAGTGTCTCGGTGCACCAAGAACACTGGCTGCGAGGGGTCGGAGCGCGGGGTCACTATGGACGTGGCCCTTGTAGACAGGACAGTAGTCACTAGCTATAGCAATACAAGAGGCAGTACCTGTGAGCTAAGTTGAGCAGTCGCCACGAACACCATCTAGTGGTGGTAGTTCTCGAAGTGTCTCGGTGCACCAAGAACACTGGCTGCGAGGGGTCGGAGCGCGGGGTCACTATGGACGTAGGCCCTTGTAGACAGGACAGTAGTCACTAGCTATAGCAATACAAGAGGCAGTACCTGTGAGCTAAGTTGAGCAGTCGCCACGAACACCATCTAGTGGTGGTAGTTCTCGAAGTGTCTCGGTGCACCAAGAACACTGGCTGCGAGGGGTCGGAGCGCGGGGTCACTATGGACGTGGCCCTTGTAGACAGGACAGTAGTCACTAGCTATAGCAATACAAGAGGCAGTACCTGTGAGCTAAGTTGAGCAGTCGCCACGAACACCATCTAGTGGTGGTAGTTCTCGAAGTGTCTCGGTGCACCAAGAACACTGGCTGCGAGGGGTCGGAGCGCGGGGTCACTATGGGACGTGGCCCTTGTAGACAGGACAGTAGTCACTAGCTATAGCAATACAAGAGGCAGTACCTGTGAGCTAAGTTGAGCAGTCGCCACGAACACCATCTAGTGGTGGTAGTTCTCGAAGTGTCTCGGTGCACCAAGAACACTGGCTGCGAGGGGTCGGAGCGCGGGGTCACTATGGACGTGGCCCTTGTAGACAGGACAGTAGTCACTAGCTATAGCAATACAAGAGGCAGTACCTGTGAGCTAAGTTGAGCAGTCGCCACGAACACCATCTAGTGGTGGTAGTTCTCGAAGTGTCTCGGTGCACCAAGAACACTGGCTGCGAGGGGTCGGAGCGCGGGGGTCACTATGGACGTGGCCCTTGTAGACAGGACAGTAGTCACTAGCTATAGCAATACAAGAGGCAGTACCTGTGAGCTAAGTTGAGCAGTCGCCACGAACACCATCTAGTGGTGGTAGTTCTCGAAGTGTCTCGGTGCACCAAGAACACTGGCTGCGAGGGGTCGGAGCGCGGGGTCACTATGGACGTGGCCCTTGTAGACAGGACAGTAGTCACTAGCTATAGCAATACAAGAGGCAGTACCTGTGAGCTAAGTTGAGCAGTCGCCACGAACACCATCTAGTGGTGGTAGTTCTCGAAGTGTCTCGGTGCACCAAGAACACTGGCTGCGAGGGGTCGGAGCGCGGGGTCACTATGGGACGTGGCCCTTGTAGACAGGACAGTAGTCACTAGCTATAGCAATACAAGAGGCAGTACCTGTGAGCTAAGTTGAGCAGTCGCCACGAACACCATCTAGTGGTGGTAGTTCTCGAAGTGTCTCGGTGCACCAAGAACACTGGCTGCGAGGGGTCGGAGCGCGGGGTCACTATGGACGTGGCCCTTGTAGACAGGACAGTAGTCACTAGCTATAGCAATACAAGAGGCAGTACCTGTGAGCTAAGTTGAGCAGTCGCCACGAACACCATCTAGTGGTGGTAGTTCTCGAAGTGTCTCGGTGCACCAAGAACACTGGCTGCGAGGGGTCGGAGCGCGGGGTCACTATGGACGTAGCCCTTGTAGACAGGACAGTAGTCACTAGCTATAGCAATACAAGAGGCAGTACCTGTGAGCTAAGTTGAGCAGTCGCCACGAACACCATCTAGTGGTGGTAGTTCTCGAAGTGTCTCGGTGCACCAAGAACACTGGCTGCGAGGGGTCGGAGCGCGGGGTCACTATGGACGTGGCCCTTGTAGACAGGACAGTAGTCACTAGCTATAGCAATACAAGAGGCAGTACCTGTGAGCTAAGTTGAGCAGTCGCCACGAACACCATCTAGTGGTGGTAGTTCTCGAAGTGTCTCGGTGCACCAAGAACACTGGCTGCGAGGGGTCGGAGCGCGGGGTCACTATGGACGTGGCCCTTGTAGACAGGACAGTAGTCACTAGCTATAGCAATACAAGAGGCAGTACCTGTGAGCTAAGTTGAGCAGTCGCCACGAACACCATCTAGTGGTGGTAGTTCTCGAAGTGTCTCGGTGCACCAAGAACACTGGCTGCGAGGGGTCGGAGCGCGGGGTCACTATGGACGTGGCCCTTGTAGACAGGACAGTAGTCACTAGCTATAGCAATACAAGAGGCAGTACCTGTGAGCTAAGTTGAGCAGTCGCCACGAACACCATCTAGTGGTGGTAGTTCTCGAAGTGTCTCGGTGCACCAAGAACACTGGCTGCGAGGGGTCGGAGCGCGGGGTCACTATGGACGTGGCCCTTGTAGACAGGACAGTAGTCACTAGCTATAGCAATACAAGAGGCAGTACCTGTGAGCTAAGTTGAGCAGTCGCCACGAACACCATCTAGTGGTGGTAGTTCTCGAAGTGTCTCGGTGCACCAAGAACACTGGCTGCGAGGGGTCGGAGCGCGGGGTCACTATGGACGTGGCCCTTGTAGACAGGACAGTAGTCACTAGCTATAGCAATACAAGAGGCAGTACCTGTGAGCTAAGTTGAGCAGTCGCCACGAACACCATCTAGTGGTGGTAGTTCTCGAAGTGTCTCGGTGCACCAAGAACACTGGCTGCCGAAGGGGTCGGAGCGCGGGGGTCACTATGGACGTGGCCCTTGTAGACAGGACAGTAGTCACTAGCTATAGCAATACAAGAGGCAGTACCTGTGAGCTAAGTTGAGCAGTCGCCACGAACACCATCTAGTGGTGGTAGTTCTCGAAGTGTCTCGGTGCACCAAGAACACTGGCTGCGAGGGGTCGGAGCGCGGGGTCACTATGGACGTGGCCCTTGTAGACAGGACAGTAGTCACTAGCTATAGCAATACAAGAGGCAGTACCTGTGAGCTAAGTTGAGCAGTCGCCACGAACACCATCTAGTGGTGGTAGTTCTCGAAGTGTCTCGGTGCACCAAGAACACTGGCTGCGAGGGGTCGGAGCGCGGGGTCACTATGGACGTGGCCCTTGTAGACAGGACAGTAGTCACTAGCTATAGCAATACAAGAGGCAGTACCTGTGAGCTAAGTTGAGCAGTCGCCACGAACACCATCTAGTGGTGGTAGTTCTCGAAGTGTCTCGGTGCACCAAGAACACTGGCTGCGAGGGGTCGGAGCGCGGGGTCACTATGGACGTAGCCCTTGTAGACAGGACAGTAGTCACTAGCTATAGCAATACAAGAGGCAGTACCTGTGAGCTAAGTTGAGCAGTCGCCACGAACACCATCTAGTGGTGGTAGTTCTCGAAGTGTCTCGGTGCACCAAGAACACTGGCTGCGAGGGGTCGGAGCGCGGGGTCACTATGGACGTGGCCCTTGTAGACAGGACAGTAGTCACTAGCTATAGCAATACAAGAGGCAGTACCTGTGAGCTAAGTTGAGCAGTCGCCACGAACACCATCTAGTGGTGGTAGTTCTCGAAGTGTCTCGGTGCACCAAGAACACTGGCTGCGAGGGGTCGGAGCGCGGGGTCACTATGGACGTAGCCCTTGTAGACAGGACAGTAGTCACTAGCTATAGCAATACAAGAGGCAGTACCTGTGAGCTAAGTTGAGCAGTCGCCACGAACACCATCTAGTGGTGGTAGTTCTCGAAGTGTCTCGGTGCACCAAGAACACTGGCTGCGAGGGGTCGGAGCGCGGGGTCACTATGGACGTGGCCCTTGTAGACAGGACAGTAGTCACTAGCTATAGCAATACAAGAGGCAGTACCTGTGAGCTAAGTTGAGCAGTCGCCACGAACACCATCTAGTGGTGGTAGTTCTCGAAGTGTCTCGGTGCACCAAGAACACTGGCTGCGAGGGGTCGGAGCGCGGGGTCACTATGGACGTAGCCCTTGTAGACAGGACAGTAGTCACTAGCTATAGCAATACAAGAGGCAGTACCTGTGAGCTAAGTTGAGCAGTCGCCACGAACACCATCTAGTGGTGGTAGTTCTCGAAGTGTCTCGGTGCACCAAGAACACTGGCTGCGAGGGGGTCGGAGCGCGGGGTCACTATGGACGTGGCCCTTGTAGACAGGACAGTAGTCACTAGCTATAGCAATACAAGAGGCAGTACCTGTGAGCTAAG